>NC_069433.1:43946974-43973297 GCF_026875155.1 Cherax quadricarinatus | reverse complement strand
AGTTGTATAAAAAAAAAAGGGGCCCCCCTTTAAAAATTTTTTTTTTTTTTTAAGCTAAAATAAAGAGACAATAAAAAGGACTAATACAAATAAGTGATGATCAAAAAATGAGCTGGAATATGATAGTAGGTTCCTATAAAGGAAATTCTTTAAAGTTAGAATTATAGTATAAAATTATAATATAAAAGGGACTAATAAAGTTGTGGTGAACAATAAAGTGGTAATCAAATAAATGAGCTTTGGAATATAATGGCAAAATGTGAACTTATTCTACTTTAGCACCTGAGAATAGCACCTTGATTATTTTAACAAATTGTGAATATTAAACTAGGGTAGTTATATAAATAAAATAAAGGAGAAAATATATAAGGGACTAAAATTAAGTAGTGGTAAACAAAGTTAAATGGACAGATGGTCACTATGAAATAATATTGGTTTAGGAGTAGGATTTGATTTGTAATATTAAATAAATTGAGCAGTTTATTGCACAATTAAAAATTTAAAAAAAATGAGGTAGTTGGTACTAGCTAGCAAAAGATAGTTTTGGTACTTGCAAAAAAGTAATTGGAATATATACTAATTGTACACAATGAAAAGTGACTAAAAAACAAGTAGTGATAAACAAAATTAAATGGACAGGTAAGAATAATGAATATTATTAATTTGGAGTAAGATTTGTCTTGTAATTTAAAATTATGAGCAATTAATAGCAGTAAGAAAAAAGTATAGAGTATTGGAGGTAGTTGGCATTAGCTAGTGATGAAAAATAATAAAAATAATAATGCACAATATAACCTACTGTAACCTACAGAACAGGGTTGTGTGAGGCCAGCAGTAACAGCCTGGTTGATCAGGCCCTGATTCACCATGAGGCCTGGTTACAGACAGGTCCATGGGGGCATTGACCCCCAAAACTCTCTCTAGGTATACTCCAGGTATACCATAACACAATAACCTATGCAGATGTAATATACACAGACTTTGCAAACATAATGCAGATGTACTATACACAGAATTTGTGAAAGTCTTGGACAAGTATGACCATGGTGTAATAGCACACAAAATGTGTGATAAAGAAATAACAGGAAAAGTTGGTAGATGGATCTATAACTTCCTGACAAATCGAACACACAGAGTAATAGTAAACACAGTAAAGACTGAGGCAGGTACAGTGAAAAGCTCTGTTCCACAAGGCACAGTACTCGCTCCCATTCTATTCCTCATCCTCATATCTTACATAGACAGAGATGAAAGCCATAGCTTCGTATCTTCCTTTGTGGATGACACCTAAATTGCCATGACAGTGTCCTCCTTCGAAGACACCACAAGACTCCAAGCGGACATCAACCAAATCTTCAAATGGGCCACTCAAAACAATATGAAGTTCAATGAAGAGAAATTTCAACTACTCAGATATGGAAAACTTAAGGAAATTAAAATTGTATCAGGGTATACAACAAATTCTAACCATACAACAGAGCTAAAAGGTAATGTGAAGGACCTGGGAGTGATAATGTCAGAGGATCTTGCCTTCAAAGATCACGACAATGTATCTACCACATCTGCTAGGAAAATGATAGGATGGATAATGGGACCCTTCAAAAACTAGGGATGCCAAGCACATGATGATTCTCTTCAAATTGCTTGTTCTCTCTAGGCTGGAATACTGCTGCATACTAACTATGTGAGGGAAAAGTTCAATAGATAGGAGTAGCAAGGGAGTATATAGTAACAATAGTTTCATTGCCGGCTACTTGTTAAGGTAGGGTAAGTCCCGCTCCCGTTATTCCCCCCCCCCCTTTTTCCCCTCCCCGAAAGTGATAGTTTGATTACCGGCTGCTTGTTAAGGTAGGGTCAGTCTAGCTCCCGCTATCCCTTTCCCTCCCTCTTGCCCCCCCCCCGAAAGGTGACGTGTGGGGCTCCGGTCAAACAGTAAATCACTCGACTAACAGCTCCCAACACTACTGTAAGTACACGCCTGATCATATTTTAGTGGACTTATTAGTTGAAAGCTTCACTTTTGACCAATAATTAACTTAGTCCTTTCAGTCTTGATAGGTTAAAATGTTTTAATAATTACCACATCTTTTAGGTATTGTAATTATCATGGAGAGTGATTTCTAAGCAGTGGTAATCTGTCTCTCTTTACAGCTTGAAAGGACAGAGGATCACCTGCTAATCAACAAGTAGAATTGAAGGAGACGGACTAACGTTCTGATTATTATTATTATAATCAAGGGGGAAGCGCTAAACCCGGAGGATTATACAGCGCCTGGGGGGGGGATATGTGGAAGGCATTCAGGCTTAATTCGGGGAACTGGAGCACAGATCCAATTCCCTAAATCAAGAGCCCCTCACCAACATCAAGGAAACCTTCCTTGAGGGCTAACGTTCTGAGATGTCCCAAATTCTGATCCACTTACCTGTTTGTGTATGCAAGTAGCAGGATATAACCCCTCATCATTGCAGTGGAGAAAACCTGCTTTCCTGTCATCTGGATGGATTACTGACGGCTATAAAATCTGTGAAGAACGAGCCGGTGGGTTGTCACCAACACCAGACACCCAAGTTTTATGTATATATATTAGCGTAGAATTCAGATATCATTTATATTTTTCATTTTTCATTTTCTTTAAGGTAGGATCAATATTTCATATTTAAGTGTTTTATATTTTATATTTTCTAAACAATAAAGTGTTTATGTTTGTCAGTTTTTGTTCTTTTTCTATTCATTAATTTTCCTGAGGAGGAGCCAGCCTTCGTTGTTACAGGGCTGAGTAAGCCTTCACAAACTACCCCTTCAAAGCAGGTGAAATTGCTGACCTGGAGAGTGTACAAAGAACTTTCACAACACACATAAGTACAATAAGGCACCTAAATTACTGAGGAGGGTTGAAGTCCCTCGATTTGTATTCCCTGGAATGCAGGTGATAGAGATATATGATAATATACACTTGGAAAATCCTGGAGGGATTAGTACCAAACTCACACAGGAAAATCACTCCCTATGAAAGCAAAAGATTCGGTAGATGCAACATTCTCTCAATGAAAAGCATGGGTGCCACGAGTACACTGAGAGATAACACAATAAGTGTCTGGGGTCCAAGACTGTTCAACTGCCTCCCAGCATACATATGAGGGATTACCAATAGACCCCTGGCTGTCTTCAAGGCACTGGAGAAGCACCTAGTCAATACCTGACCAGCCAGGCTGTGGTTCCTATGTTGGTTTGCATGCAGCCAACAGTAACAGCCTGGTTGATCAGGCTCTGATCCACCATGAGGCCTGGTCACTGACTAGACCACAGGGGCATTGATCCCCAAAACCTCTCTCCATGTATATGATTTACATTGTCATATAGGGAGATAATTAATGAACAGATGTGGGTGATAATAATGGGAATAAGAGGATAAGGAAGTAGAGGCAGGAGTGAGAGGGAAGGAGGTAGGTAGGTACTGTGAGGTCACTGGTGACTACACAACCACCTCTCATTAACTCTACACTACTCACCCCTCAGTACAGTGGTACCTCGGTATATGTCCTTAATCCGTTCCAGACCTTAGACTTATACCAAACAGGACGTATACCAAACAAATTTTCCCATAAGAAATACATGTATAGAGAAAACGATTAATCTGTTCCCATGAAAAAAATCCTACTGTTATTGGCATATTATACACTGATGGGGTTGTATAAAATAATTTATACACTGCTTAATACTAAAATACATACATAAATACAAAAGAATTAGATGAAATAAATGCAAATTTAACCTTACTTTACTTTGCTGAAGAGTCGAGTGCCTACTGGGATAGTACTGAGAAGGGATGAGGAGGAAATGTTGTTTTTAAGGAGAGATCCTCTCTCTTTTCTGTCTCTTCCCTATTTGGACATGGTTGAAGCTCACAAGGTTTGACTTTTGCTAAAAATCTGTCCAAAGAACTTTGCTTCTGCCTTCTCCTCAGGAGTTTGGAAATGTGACATTGTCTGGTCATTCCAGACAATGCTATTATGGCTTGTTTGGGCTTTGTTGGGGTGGTACTTCTCTGCAAAGTTTTTAATGTCCAACCATTTGGCAAAGATTTCCTTGATTAATGAAGTAGGAGCTTCCTCTGTCTCCTCTTCCGAGCCTGAAAAGAGTGAATCCATCTTAGTCTTGTGCTCCTCAAGTTCCTGCACTAACCAGTGGTCAACTCTCCCCTGTGCCCCTCCACTAATTTTCTCCACATCACCATCACTCACATCAGACCCATGAACCTGCCCAGAGAGACAATATCTTCCACTATAGACACAGCCTCAAAGCCCTCAAAGTCCCTTTCAGCCACTGCTTCGGCCACAGATTCCTCCAATGCAGAGTTCATTGTTCTGTATGAAACTTCCTGCCAGGCTTTGTCAATGAGAGTTATGCAATGGGCGATAGTAAAGTGATCTTTCCAAAACTCTCTCAGGTTAACTCTGTGTCAGAAGTCACTTCAAAGCACTTCTAGAATAGTGCTTTAGTGTAGAGTTTCTTGAAATTACTGATGACCTGCTGATCCATGGGCTGAATGAGAGGAGTCATGTTAGGGGGCGAGTGAAACTTACAGTGATGAAGTCAAACTCAAGGGTAGCGCGCAGATGTCGTGACTCATTTTGGACCCATACTAGTTCTAGCATGCGAGTCGTATCCAAACAAAGGTCGTGTACCAAGCAAAAATTTTCGTGTCCCAACAGGACATATGTACCAAGTTGGACTTATTCCAGAGTGGACATATACTGAGGTACCACATGTACTTTAAATGATACAAGAATAAGAAATTATTAAATAAAATAATGGGGATGGTGAATATACTATTCCACTCAAACACAGTTTTTATTTCTAAGTCCTTATACAGTAATATAATTGGGAACAGGAGAACACGGATGGTTGGATTTTGATAAATAGGGATTGTATACAAGCAGTGAGACAAAGTTTACAATTTAACTGACAAAACAGAATATTTACTTAAAATATAAATTCAGTGTACAGTTCACCACAAGAACCAAGTCAGACTCTAGCCACAGGTCCCAAGACCTACACAGCTATGAGCACTGCTCCCAAGACAGTACTCTGCCCAAAAGTTTTCCCACAGAGACACTCCAGCAGCTCTCTCCCCAGAACTCTGCACACAGGTAATAGCTCTGCCCAAATTCTCTCCAGAGAGCCCACTGTACATAGGCAAGGGGCCCAAGTCTCTTGCCCAGACCTTGCACACAGCCATAGCTCCACCTGAATACCTTCTCTAGCTGTTTTCTAGAGCTTATATTGCCTTAAAGCATCCCCCCTTAACTCCAGGTTTTGTGGGTTCACCCTCCATGCATCACCATGTGTCATCACAGCAAGGGTAGGTTTCTCTAGTCACCACCCACTCCTTACCGTCGTCTTCAAGAACAAAAGACTCAAGATTTACGGCGCCAGGTGTCTTCCAACATTTCTAACACTTCCTGCCAAGGCAAGGAGTGACAAATTATACTAGTTGGTTGGGTTTCCCTTTGATCTCACAAGCACAGATGACCTACATCACATGGCTCATACATGATCATGCATGGTAGTGGCTTTCTTTGTACTTAACAATATTTTATTCATGTAAACTACATTTTATGTACTATACAAAGAAATAAAATTTTGAATTTGAATTTGAACGTCTTTCACTCTGATCACTGACAATTAATAGCCCTTGTATATTATATATTCTCACGTGTTTAGTACTAAACTAGTCACAATACATTAAAAACTAATATGTTTTATCTCCTGTATGTACTCTCATATGCTTCACAAGACTGCCTTTTTGACTAAAACATTTCAGACACTCTGAACACTGAAATGGTTTATCACCTGTATGTACTCTCAAATGTGTCACAAGATTGCATTTTTCAGTAAAACATTTTAGACACTCAGAACACCGAAATGGTTTATCTCCTGTATGTACTCGCATATGTTTCACAAGACTGCTTTTTTCAGTAAAACATTTCAGACATTCTGAACACTGAAATGGTTTATCTCCTGTATGTACTCTCAGATGTGTCACAAGATGACTTTTTTGATTAAAACATTTCAAACACTCTGAACACTGAAATGGTTTATCTCCTGTATGTACTCTCATATGTTTCACAAGACTGCCTTTTTCTATAAAACATTTCAAACATTCTGAACACTGAAATGGTTTATATCCTGTATGTACTCGCATATGTTTCACAAGACTGCCTTTTACAGTAAAACATTTCAGACACTCTGAACACTGAAAGAATTTATCTCCAGTATGCCCTCGCATATGTTTCATAAGACTGCCTTTTTGAGTAAAACATTCAAGACACTCTGAACACTTAAATGGTTTATCTCCTGTATGTACTCTCATGTGTATCACAAGATTGCCTTTTTGAGTAAAACATTCAAGACACTCTGAACACTTAAATGGTTTATCTCCTGTATGTACTCTCATATGTTTCATAAGACTTCCTTTTTGAGTAAAACATTCAAGACACTCTGAACACTTAAATGGTTTATCTCCTGTATGTACTCTCATATGTGTCGCAAGACTATCTTTTCGGCTAAAACATTTCAAACACTCTGAACACTGATATGGTTTATCTCCTGTATGTACTCGTATGTGTGTCACAAGATGACTTTTTTTACTAAAACATTTCAGACACTCTGAACACTGATATGGTTTATCTCCTTTATGTTTTTTCATATTTTTCAAAAAAAAGTATTTCATTTTAAAATATTTTAGTAATTCAACAGTGGTATAGTTAATCTTCTTTATGTACTCTCATGTGTATTTCAAGATTTATTTTTTAGTTAACTAGCTTGGACAATGAACACAATTTTCCTTATGTATATATTCCCACGTTATGATTTGTTTTAAGCAAAACTGTTTTTATCTATGAGCCCTGATAAAGTTTATTTCATGTGTTAAAAGACTAAGATGATTTTGTTTCATGTACTAGAATACTGCAGGTACATAAGAGAACAATTTTATTATTTTTTTCTTGTGTCTAAACACAATTTTTTTTTTCTGAAAATTCCTAACCACAGTATTTACTAACTTGTATTCTTCTATGAACTGCCATGCAATTTTTAGATAGACTTCCCAATATAAAAAACAAAATTTGTTTAATTAGTAATACTTGGCCAGTTAAAAATTCACAAGAATAACAGATGATGTCCTTCTTGAAGTACAGAAGATGTAGTGTCTGGGAAGATACAATCTGGTACTCTTCCAAAAAATATTTCTGAAATAGAAACATGTGTCAGTATAGTACAATATTCCACCATTACCAACAACATATTGAAATAGAAAACAAATTTTTCTCTATTATCACATGATTCACTAAATAAAATTGTGACTTTTAAATTGTTTAGGGACTAAAAGAAGTAAAGAAGTTTTCAGGCATGGCATATATCTATGTTTATCTGTAAAGATTTTACAGATAAATAACATGTTGAATATAATAATTATTTTGTTAACTAATGATTTTCTAAACAATATGACACTGAACATAAACATCATTATTTTCATTAAATTCATGGAGAATAATATTATAATCAAACTAGGTGCTCAACGTAAAAGGGTCATACAGCACTGCAGGGTGGATTGAGCTTAAGAAGGAATATGCAAAGGTCAGAAACCAGTGTGTTATAGTGTGTAGGAGGAAGAGTTAGCAAGGGTAAGGGGGTGGTAGAAAAATGAAAGAAGGAAGCAGAGATAGTAGTGGAAGAAGTAATGCATGTAGTGGAAGTAATAATAGTAGTTGTAGTGGGTAGGGGGAGAAGTGGTAGTGGCACAGGAGTCAGAGTGGAGTGCAGCAAGGTAATAGTAGTAGTTGTAGAAGTGGAGGAAGTCTAAAAACAAGTGGAAGCTCATGGCCTGGTAAGCAACACTCTCACTTCATATGCTGAGTGTCCGTGGTTCCATCCCTGGCAAGGGTAGAAACGCTGGGTACTACTGTACTATGTACCCCAAATGGCTTTTCTTGCTCTTTACCACTCTCATTTACCCTTACCTAACCTGTGGTATTTGTGCATGGGGCTCAACCACAGTAAGTCACCTTAAACCTCTAATAACCCAAAAAAAGCTGCAATGTGATTGATTACTAACTCCTGCACTAGACAGCATCCTCCACCACTTTTCAAGAGTCTTAAGTTGCTTAATATACAGTAGGGCCCCACTTTACGGCAATTTGCCTTACGGTGTTTGCTAATATGGCGATTTCAAATTATGACCAGAACTTGCTATATGGTTCCTGGTCTTTCTAATACAATGCGCCCCACCCAATTTGTTCACATTCTCGATGAGCACATCTCAGTATGTTTGAAAAATTTCCAAAATTTCAAGTGTTTTAAAGTTTTTGCATATTTTATATGTACAGTGGACCCTCGCCTATAGAACGCATCGCATAACGTTAAATCCGCCTAGCGGTACATTTTAATGCAAAAATTTTGCCTCGCCTAGTGCTAAAAAACTCGCTCGACGTGATTTGTTCGAGACGCGTCCACATGCGGCCTGAGCCAGCCTCACTTGTTCTGTGGGTGGCAGTGTTTACAAGCCAGCCACCGCGGTCACATCCAAGCATACAATCGGAACATTTCATATTATCACAGTGTTTTTAATGATTTTACCTGCAAAATAAGTGACCATGGGCCCCAAGAAAGCTTCTAGTGCCAACCCTGTGGTAAAAAGGGTGAGAAATACTATCCTACCACAGTCAGCTGCTGCTGCACCACAGTCAGCTGCTGCTGCACCTCAGTCAGCTGTTGCTGGACCAGTCAGCTGTTGCTGGATCAGTCAGCTGTTGCTGCACTGCAGCTGCTGCTGCACCACAGTCAGCTGCTGCTGCACCTTGGTCAGCTGTTGCTGCACTACAGTCAGCTGCTGCTGCACCACAGCTGCTGCTGCACCACAGTCAGCTGTTGCTGTTGTTGCACCACCATCAGCTGTATTACTCGAAGATGTGGAGAGTGTGTTGTTGGTATGGCTTAACGTGAAACAATTACTGAGAAACGATTAACCCCAGAGGGTTAGCCACCCAGGATAACCCAAGAAAGTCAGTGCATCATCGAGGACTGTCTAACTTATTTCCATTGGGGTCCTTAATCTTGTTCCCCAGGATGCGACCCACAACAGTTGACTAACACCCAGGTGAACAGGAAAAAATACATGGAACTAGTGCTCATATTGGTGAGGTTAGTGGGGAGGATGTGGAAGAGTTGGTGGAGGAAGACAATGAAGAACTAACCATTGATGAGCTGCTAGATCATCTTCAACAGCAAGAGGCCACACCTGAGGAAACTTCTTCAGAGGAGGGGAGAGAGAAATTGAAGAAGTTGCCTACATCAAAGATTAAGGAAATGTGTGCAATGTGGCTTAAAGTGCAAACCTTTTTTGATGAAAATCACCCTGACACAGCTATTGCAAGCCGTGCTGGTGACTATTACACTGACAATGTTGTGAAACACTTTAGGAAAGTCATAAAGGAGTGAGAGGTACAGGCCTCTATGGAAAGATATGTTGTGTGACAGAGGTCCAGTGACTCTCAAGCTGGTCCTAGTAGCATTAAAAGAAGAAGGGAAGTAACCCCAGAAAAGGACTTGCTACCTCAAGTCCTAATGGAAGGGGATTCCCCTTCTAAACACTAAGACCATCCACACTCTCCCCTCCTCCCATCCCATCAGTCATCACCAGATCTTCAATAAAGGTAAGTGTCATGTAATTGTACATCTCTTCTTCAGTTTGTGTGTATTAAAATTAATATTTCATGTGGTAAAATTTTTTTTTTTCATACTTTGGGGTGTCAGGAATGGATTAATTTGATTTCCATTATTTATTATGGGGAAAAATTAATTCGGCTAACGATAATTTCGCCTAACGTTGAGCCCTCAGGAACAGATTAATATCGTTATGCAAGGGTCCACTGTACTCTGATAATTATACTTATGTGTACCTGTACATAAATATACTTACTGTCCTGGCATGCAGGTACACATTAGAATCACTAAGAGTCTCTCTACTCTTGATGCCAAATTAATAATAATACAAAATCTCTTGGGAACATTAAATGTTGTATATTACATAAATGTAGACATTTCCATTAATCCATCTATGATATTTTTTTTTTCAAAATTATATAATAAACACACTACATAACACATAAACATGATACACTCCACATTAGAATAAATTAACATAAATGAGAAGTGGTAGCCAGGTGACTTGTAGGACTTGTGGTAGCCAGGCAACTTGTAGGACTTTTGGTAGTCAGGTGACTTGTAAAACTTGTGCTAGCCAAGTGACTTGTAGGACTTGTGGTAGCCAGGTGACTTGTAGTCCAATATCAGAGAAAATGTGTACACTATAATATTACTGGGAGTAGCTAGAAAATTATTCCTTTCGCGTGGCTTCACTCAGGCCGTCATTTCTTCTAAAAATGGTGTTACATGAGAATGGGAGTGTTCCTCTTTATTTATTCTACTGTATCAAATGGAGACAACTTGCACACAATGTAAAGTGTTTTATTATTCCTAGGCCTATACCTCGACAACAACCTGAATTTTAGCACCCATATCCAACACATAACCAAAAATGTATCCAAAACGGTTTGGGATCCTCTCCAAGATACAATACAAACGTGCCGCAAAATGCCCTCCTCACACTATACCACTCACTTATTTATCCATACCTCACCTATGCTATTTGTGCTTAGGGATCAACTGCAGCAACACACCTAAAGCCAATAATAACACAAACAAAAAGCTGCAGTAAGAATAAACACTAAATCCCATCCCTGGCAAACACCCCCCCCCCACTCTTCATAGATCTAAACTTACTCCCTGTTCAGTACATCCACACTTACTACTGTGCAATCTACATCTACAGGACCTTAAATTCCAATATTAACCTTGACCTAAAATGCTTTCTTGATAGTTGTGACAGAACCCACAGGCATAACACCAGACACAAACATCTCTGTAACATTCCCCGTGTCCGACTAAACCTTTACAAAAATTCAATGTATGTCAAAGGCCCTAAAATCTGGAACACACTACCTGAAAACTTTAGATCTGCAGACACATTCATCACCTTCAAAACTACCATTAGAAAACATCTTATCTCCCTGATACACCCCATCAACTAATTACATGAATACCACCTGGTGGTTCACACTTACACTCACTCACCCATTTGACCATAAACACAGAAATATCAATCTTAATCTTAAAATAATGAATCCTAACTAGTCATAAGTTGGCCTGTGATACTCCAATACTGAAACTATGTATTGTGCCAAAACAAAAGCATTCACATTGCTAAACTCACAAACTAGTATTTAGTCACTTAGCCATAAAACCAACTTACCTCATAATTTGTAATATTTTAAAGTTAAGAATTAATCTAAGTCTGCCCGAAATGCCTAGCCATGCTAGGTGTTCTAGTGGCCCTTCTCTGTAATTAGTATTTTACTACATGTAAACCACACCATAAAAAAATTCTGTAAAATCAGCATTGTAATCCTTATAGAGAATAAACTTGATTTGATTTGATTTGATTTGATTTGATTTGATATTATGCTGCTGTATCTTGGTCATCAAAGTGCCCAGGGATTTAGCACTCAATAAAATTTTTTTTCAATTCACTTTGACGGCAAGCAAATCAAAATTCAACTTGAAATACACTTTCTTTATATTCAGCCTACCCAGGGTGTGTTAACTAGGCAGGTTCCCAGTTATATCTCAGACTCCAGCACTTGACACAGCTCTGTTATATGTCCATGGGTGCTGAGGTACCTCAGGGTTATCTGCTGAATCTTCACACTGTTGTGTCTTATTCTAATGCTATTTTCATTGTTATTGTGATGGTAGTCTGCTTACTTTCTCATGATTATAATGACGTTACATAGCTGATAATATCAGGTTGGTCGTGACCTTAGACAGCTGATGTTAAACAACCTGTGTCACCAGTGTAGGTGGGAAAACAGACTGATGCTGCTCCTTATCACTCAACCAGTGATAACCCTGAGAGAAAACTATACTTTGAGTGGGCAGAAAATTTTCCTAGAAGGGCAGAAAATTTCCCTAGAAGGGAAGAAAACTTCCCTGGGAGAAGAGAGAAATTTCCCTGGGAGGGGAGAAAATTTCCCTGGGAGGGAAGAAAATTTCCCTGGAAGGGGAGAAAATTTCCCTAGGAGGGGAGAAAGTTTCTCTAAGAGAGGGAGAAAATTTCCCTGGGAGAACTAACTCAATGACATGGCAGGAATATTAAGTAAAACTGGGAAAAAGAATAAGAAAAATGAATGCACTCGATATTGGAATATGTCAGGTGAGTTATCTTTATTCAGTAGATCCAGAAAACTGTTAGCATTAATATGAATCAAATTAATGTCAAGAATATAATAATGTAATTTTGAAATACAATGAAATATAATTATTGAAAAATTGCAAATATATATCCTATAAATGTATTTGTGTGAAAAGAACATTAAGATATAATACGTTCAAAGATATAACAACACAAAGGAGGCCTGGTCACAGACCGGGCCGCGGGGGCGTTGACCCCCGAAACTCTCTCCAGGAAACTCTCTCCAGGTAAACAAAGCAAAACATTAAAATATTTCTATATGGAATAAGAAATCACTTGAAATTGCTATAATAATGATAATAATAATAATAATAATAATAATAATAATAATAATAATAATAAAAATAATAATAATAGATTTAGATTAGATTTTGCCACCGAAGTGGCTAGTTTATTGTGCACCCCATATACATTCCGTGGACGGTAGCGCAAGAGCATATGGATACACAAAAGGCCTAGGAATTAGGCCCCAAAGGGTTAACAGGAATACATATGGATTTATATCTACATATCTATAGTTCACTTATCTGTTACATGCAAATTTAGGAAATTTGCTTAGTATATCTGGTATCTTATTTTCATTAATAAGATATCTTGACATGTCACATAGGTTATTATACTCTCTGTTTCTGTATTCCTCAATAAGTGGACAATTATGCCCAAACTGCCAGAAGTACTTGTAACCAAGCCTAAGCCTGGCCACTACAACATCAGTCTGTTCACATTGCACGTTGCTCCATAAACATACTTATTTACGTTCATGTTATCATAGTGGGTTATAGATCTACTCAGGCTTCTAACTGCATTCCTATAACAATCATTTTCATTATTTACTTCTCTCCTAATATTATTCCTAATGCTAGACACAGTTATACCAAAGTTATATTCTACATTCTCCTTCTGGATACTCTTCTTGGCTAACATATCAACTTTATCATGAAGGAGTAATCCAATGTGTGATGGGATCCATAGCAATTGTACATTAATTCCTTTGTCCCTAATTTTTGAGTATCTATACCTGGCTTCTCCAGTGAGCATGTTGTTGGGGTCATTATATGAGTCAAGAGCCTTCAATGATGACATAGAATCAGTAATGAGATAGAGTCAAGCTCAGTGTCATGGGTTTTAGCTTTAGGGCCATTAGGATTGCAAACAATTCAGTTTGCAGTGTAGACGCCCAGTTGTTAATTCTTATGCCTAACTCAACAAATTTATTAACTGTTCTTAACTAGGGAGGTGGCAACAAGAGCAGATGCAGCCCTGCCAGAAGACTCCTGTTTAGATCCATCAGTGTATGTAACTTGTGAAAACTTATTACTACCAGCTAGGTGAGAAATTTCTTCTTGAGCAGATGCTCTAACAAGTGATTTAAGGAAGGGATTACTAGCAATGAGCTTCTTGGGAGGGACTTGCAGGTATGTGATATTAAATGAACACATCTTCCATGGAGGGGTGAAATGCTCTTGTTGCCTACAGTGATACAGTTCATGCAGGTTATAAAACTTAATGCAATTGCATGTTTTCACAATCCATTTAGATCTGTGTGTATTTACCTCTAGACGCTTGGTAAGATTCATTGTGACAGAGTCTGGTTCATTACTCAACATTCTAACAACGAGTACAGTGTTAATCTCAACAATCCTATCACTGATACTAGAAATACCAAGCTCCTTCCTCATATTAAGAACTTTTGTAGATCTGGGACAGCCAAGAATAATTCTGAGAGCTTCATTTTGCATTAACTCCAAGGGTAGGAGAGAACTTTCTCTATGCACAAATAACCCACACATAAAAGAGAGAAGCTTACGACGATGTTTCGGTCCGACTTGGACCATTGACAAAGTCACAGTGTGACTTTGTCAATGGTACAAGTAGGACCGAAACGTCGTCGTAAGCTTCTCTCTTTTATGTGCGGGTTATTTGTGTATCGTTCCAGTCACGGTATTGTGCCTTTTTGTTATTTAAGAACTTTCTCTAGCTAATATCAACATGGGAGCAGCACTAGTATGTCTTACGCGTAGGGGTTTTTGACGTACTAGTACTCATAAATTCTAGCGGCCTCAAATCTAGTGGGAGAAAGCTGGTAGGCCTTCATATGAAAGAATGGGTCTATGTGGTCAGTGTGCACAGTCTAAAAAAAATCCTGCAGCACACAGTGCATAATGAGAAAAAAAAACTTTGACCATTTTTTTTTTAATAAATCAGCGACTTTGCAGTGTATTTTTCGTATGGTATTTATTGTTGTATTCTAGTTTTCTTGGTCTCATTTTATAGAATGGAAGACATAATTACAGAAATTGAGATGATTTTGACTGGTTTTAACAATGAAAGGTGCCTTGAAATTGAGCTCAAAGCAGTAGAAATGTTCGATTTTACCAAACTTCAAAAGTAAACAAATCGTGCCAAGCGTTTCAATACACGTCAACTGGTGAGTCTAATATTCTTTCACAAGTGCACCAATAATATTTATACCATTTTTTACACTAATGCAGTAGTCTGCATAACAGTACATCTTATATTTTTTGTGAAAATAAAAATTCAAAGTGGAAAGCAAAAGAATATAAGAGGGGCCTTGAGACGTGACTAATTACTAGAGGAAATGTCATTTTAGTGCCAGGAATGTCTTTCTTGTTTATTCTGGACCCTATTCGGAAATTGGCATCTTTTGAAATTTGTGTGAAATTGGCAAAATTGCTAAATTCTGACCACTGTACTGGATAGTTGAATTTCATAAATGGGTGGTTTCTTGCACCCATTCGATAGAAAAAATGGAGTTCTAGCGAAATATTCATGTTTTTTGTCGACTAGTACAGTGAAATTGGCCGAAAATGGGGCTCAAAGTGGGCAAAATCGCCGATGCGTAAACATCGCCGAGACCGCTAACTTTGCGAGAGCATAATTCCGTAAGTTTTCTATCAAATTTCAAACTTTTGGTGTCTTTATGATCGGGAAAAGATTCTCTATCTTTTCATAAGAGAAAATATTTTTTTTTTTTTTAAATTTGGCCGACCCTGAGAACGGGTTTCGGAGAGGGCCTGTCGACCCTCAAAGGGTTAAGGACCTAACATAGGCTATGTACATCATTCTCACGATTCTCACATTAGCACCATAGTTGGGGTTGTAGCCAGCAACAGCTTTGAGAGCATTTAGCCTAGCTTTGCATTTCTTATTTAGTTGTGGTATAGTGGATTTGTTAAAGGGTACATTTACACCAAGATATCTGTAAGTTTTAACGTAGCTAATGATTTCACCCTGCAAATAGATGGGTGGGGGATGTCGTTTGCTTGTTAATATCTTTGTTTTAGAGGAAGATATTATGAGGCCTAGTCGATTACAAATTGCTTGAACTTCATTAAGAACGGTACTCATCTTCTTATGCCCTGTTGTATGGATTATGATGTCATCAGCATAGCTTATAGCTATATGTTTAGGTGAGGCAGGTAGAGCATTTAGGAGAGCATTAATCAGAATATTAAATAGCATGGGACTAAGAACTCCTCCCTGTGGTGTACCTAAAGACATTTCTTTAGACTCGCTTCTAAAGCCTTGGTAAAGGACAGAGGAAACTCTATTTGACAGGTATCCTATTATCCAGCACAGTAAGCTACCACCAATATTCATTTTGGCTAGTTCATGTAGTATAACGGTTCTGCTCGCAATATCAAGTGCAGATTTTAGATCAAGAAAAGTGGTAAAACTAGTAGAGGTGTGTGCAGTGAGAAAGGTGGAAATACAGTTCTGCACGCTTTTACCTTTCATGAACCCATAGAGGTAGAGGGAAAGTTGGTGTCTGATTCTGTAGTACAGTCTGTTAAGTATCATTCTTTCAAAAGTTTTACAAAGACAACTAGTTAAGGAGATCGATCTAAATGTATCAGGCTGTTGGGGCTTAGGGATATGCACAATGAGACTATTGGTCCAGGAAGTAGGAAGAACGCCCTCAATGTAACTGAGATTATACAGTGCCAACAAAGGGTTGTCAGGCATGTGCCTTAGAGTTCTGAGAATATCATAGGTTATACAATCCTCTCCAGGAGCAGTTGAATGACCTTTAGTTAATGCATTATCTAATTCAAACTCGGTGAAGAGGCAATCACTCTCATCAATATTTTGGCTCATAAAATTAATCAGTTTCAACATTTCTTCAGAAGTACTCTCTAAATTTTTTCTAATATGAGATGGAAGGTTTTCATGCCTGGATGTTTTGGACCAGTCATTTATGAGGTCATTTGCTTTTTCAAGAGGAAAGGGATGAGCAGCATTGCCAGTTTTTTTCCTGGTTATTTATTTATACCTTTCCAAGCCAAACTTAAAGGGGTGGATCTATTGAATCCACTAACAAACTGTTCCCATTCCTGTTGCCTAAGTTCTTGCTTTCTATTCCTTGCATTTGTTAGTGCAGCTTGGAACGTTCTGAGCAGGTCTGGGGTTCTACATTCACGGTATGCTTTACCAATCCTCCTAGCTGCATGTGTTAGATTGTGCAGCTGTGGATCATTATAGTATTTACATTGGTTTTTATTGTTATTTATAGTGGAGGGTCTTTGTTTCCTATTCCTGTCCACTTGATCTGTGAGGACAGTCTCAATAGTGGTAACTAAATCATCATTAAATTTTTGTGTGCCAATGGGCTCGTAATTCTCATACCATTGATCCAAGTGGTTAATAAAGTTATCTCTGTGTTCCTGGTTGAGAATAAGTTTCCTCCTTCTGAATTTAGCTTCTTGATTGCTGGAGATGTGATCAAGATTGACAGTTGTTAGTCTTGGGAAGTAATAATAAAAATTATTATTATTATTATTATTATTATTATAGTAGACGTTACTGTACTGGATGTCCAGAATTACACAAATAATTCTCAGTTACTTAGATAAGAATGCAGAGTATAAATAACTAAACAAATTTGCAAAAATACTTAGAGATATATGTTGTTTAAACAGTAAAGATCCTGTGTAAATAATAAAGAATAATAACTACACCTAGACAGAATAACACACTTGACACATATAGTACATAATATACAGTCTAAGAAATTATGTGGGGGATTTTTCACGAGAACACAATCTGGAATTAACCTCCCACCCGCATACCTGGGAGATAACTTGATACAAAAATAAATATAAATAATAACTTACTTATGCTGATGTATCTTGTAGACTTGTAGGACTGAGGTAGCAATGTTCCTCCTACAATGACCAGTGTCTCACCTCCCTAACTAACTCTGGGACCCTGGATTACGAACATTTGTTTCCTGAATATTTATTATGAAAATTTACACCAGTAAATTACATAAGGGGAACTGGAGTTTACCTGGAGAGAGTTCCGGGGGTCAACGCCCCCATGGCCCGGTCTGTGACCAGGCCTCCTGGTGGATCAGAGCCTGATCAACCAGGCTGTTGCTGCTGGCTGCACGCAAACCATTGTACGAGCCACAGCCCGGCTGGTCAGGAACCGACTTTAGGTGCTTGTCCAGTGCCAGCTTGAAGACTGCCAGGGGTCTGTTGGTAATCCCCCTTATGTATGCTGGGAGGCAGTTGAACAGTCCTCGGCCCCTGACATTATTGTATGGTCTCTTAACGTGCTAGTGACACCCCTGCTTTTCATTGAGGGGATGTTGCATCATCTGCCAAGTCTTTTGCTTTCGTAGTGAGTGATTTTCGTGTGCAAGTTCAGTACTAGTCCCTCTAGGATTTTCCAGGTGTATATAATCATGTATCTCTCCTGCCTGTGTTCCAGGGGAATACAGTTTTAGGAACCTCAAGTGCTCCCAGTAATTGAGGTGTTTTATCTCCGTTATGCGCGCCGTGAAAGTTCTCTGTACATTTTCTAGGTCAGCAATTTCACCTGTCTTGAAAGGTGCTGTTAGTGTGCAGCAATACTCCAATACTACCAATACTCACCTGGTTGTCAAGACCACTGGTTGTCTTCAAGACCCGTTGTTGTCTTCAAGACCCCTGGCTGTCTTCAAGACCCCTGGTCTTACATATATATATATATACAGTGGACCCCCGCATAACGATTACCTCCGAATGCGACCAATTATGTAAGTGTATTTATGTAAGTGCGTTTGTACGTGTATGTTTGGAGATCTGAAATGGACTAATCTACTTCACAATATTCCTTATGGGAATAAATTCGGTCAGTACTGGCACCTGAACATACTTTTGGAGTGAAAAAATATCGTTAACCGGGGTCCACTGTATATATATATATATATATATATATATATATATATATATATATATATATATATATATATATACAAAACAAATTCTGGCCACAAAATAGAGCGAAACACCAACGTCAAAGACCTGGGAGTGATTATGTCGGAGGATCTCACCTTCAAGGACCATAACATTGTATCAATCGCATCTGCTAGAAAAATGACAGGATGGATAATGAGAACCTTCAAAACTAGGGAGGCCAAGCCCATGATGACACTCTTCAGGTCACTTGTTCTATCTAGGCTGGAATATTGCTGCACTCTAACAGCACCTTTCAAGGCAGGTGAAATTTCCGACCTAGAAAATGTACAGAGAACTTTCACGGCGCGCATAACGGAGATAAAACACCTCAATTACTGGAGCGCTTGAGGTTTCTAAACCTGTATTCCCTGGAACGCAGGAGGGAGAGATACATGATTATATACACCTGGAAAATCCTAGAGGGACTAGTACCGAACTTGCACACGAAAATCACTCACTACGAAAGCAAAAGACTTGGCAGACGATGCACCATCCCCCCAATGAAAAGCAGGGGTGTCACTAGCACGTTAAGAGACCATACAATAAGTGTCAGGGGCCCGAGACTGTTCAACTGCCTCCCAGCACACATAAGGGGGATTACCAACAGACCCCTGGCAGTCTTCAAGCTGGCACTGGACAAGCACCTAAAGTCAGTTCCTAATCAGCCGGGCTGTGGCTCGTACGTTGGTTTGCGTGCAGCCAGCAACAACAGCCTGGTTGATCAGGCGCTGATCCACCAGGAGGCCTGGTCACAGACCGGGCCGCGGGGGCGTTGACCCCCGAAACTCTCTCCAGGTAAACTCCATGTATATACAGTAGGGCCCCACTTACATGGTGGGTTAGGTTCCAGGCTGTCGTCGGAAAGCAGACATTGCCGGAAGGTAGAACGCTATTTTTTTTCCATTTATAAATGCATGTAAATGCCAAACAACAAGTTTACACTAAATTATATTAAGTTAGTAATAGAACTAGGCATTAAAAACACACAAAGTAAAATACATTCACAGTAAATTCATTACTTATCTTAACGTATTTGTAATCTTAATGTAGGGAGAGAGGTGAGTAGTACTTATTTGTAGGAAGTCAGGTGCAGGTACCCAGGTGTAAGTAGCACTGGCTCCCCGTCTCATACTTAATATACGATATTTAAAACATCCCAGAGAGGTAAAATACACATACAGTACACTCATTATTTACCTTAAAATATGTGTAGTCTTAATATAGGAAGAGAGGTGAGTAGTATTTATTTGTAGAAAGTCAGTGTAGGTAGCCGGTAGGTGTAGCCCGCCTGGGCTACACCTACCAGCTACCTACACTGTGGCCCAGAGCCATATTAACATCCACATGCCTTGTTCACTGAATTTAATCATTTCTAACAACTACCTTTAGATGCCATCATAAATGAAGGTAGAAGAAATGAATAATTCATGCCGAAAATTGTAAACAAAGGCAGAGTGGGGGAGTGGCTGGGCCAAACGCAGATTCATACACGTTTTCTCTGATGGCTGAACAGAGAAAACGTAATGTTGTCACTCCACCCAGCTACCACACAGCTCCACAAGTATTATTATCAGAGCACACATAAAATATGCAGTAAATGCCAGACAACAAGTTTACACTAACTTATATTAAGTTAGCAATATAAATAGGCATTAAAAACACAATAAAAGGTAAGATACACACAGAGTACACTTATTACTTACCTTAAAATATTAATATTAATGTGTGAGAGGTGAGTGGCAGGGTGTTTATTGAATAAAATCAGAATGGCACACCATCATCCTCTAACTTGGCACTTAAAGCAAGAGGCTTACGACTTCTCTTTTTATTACAGCTAACCTTAGATGCCATCGTCAATGAGAGCCAACTAGTTAACGAAAGAGTAAACGAGAGAGAGAGCGAGACACAGAGTTGAGACAATGTAAGAACACAAACTGAACAGGTAGTGGACGATCACTTGGTCAGGCGAAATAAATGCGTATTAATATGTGTCTACTTTTAGTTCATTCACGTCCATTTGTAAGAGTTTGTAAAACATTTACCTCAATAGTTTTTTATTTTTAATATAATTACCTCACAATACAAATACTCTTACATTGTGTACAAGTTGTACAAGTTAGTTCAGAATAAACAAACAGCAACACACCAATTTTAGAGTGAATGAAAATAATAATATTAATAATAATAATAATAATAATAATATAATAATAATAATAATAATAATAATAATAATATTATTATTATTATTATTAACAATAATAAAAATAATAATATTATTATTATTTATTATAAAAAGCACTAAACCCACAAGGGTTGTGAATTGCTATACATAGAGTAAAGGCATATGAAAAGAATATTTTTCTACAGTTATCCTCCATTTTGACTAGAGAAAACATAATTCTTCCAACACTATCTACACTGCTGCTTTGTAAACAAACCTTATATTTACATCAATTTTTATTCTGTGAGTGTATGTATCATGTTTATATGCTAAGTAATGGGTTTCATATATAATTTTGAGGAAAATATCATAGATGGATTAATGAAAATGCCTATATTGATGTAAAATAAGACATTTAGTGTGCCCAAGAGTGATTATTATTACGTAGTATTGGCGTCATGAGTAGAGAGAGACTTAGCCATTTTATTGTGTACCTGCACACCAGCACAGTGTGTAAGTATATTTAGGTACAGGTACACTTAAGTATAATTATCAGAGTACATATAAAATATGCAGTAACTTTAAAACACTTGAAATTTTGGAAGTTTCCTGACATAATAGATATGGTCACGGAAAATGTAAACAAATCGGGTGGGGGGGCCCCGTATTTGAAAGACTGCTTGCCATATAGCAAATTTTGGTCATAATTTGACATCGCCATATTGGCGGAATGCCGTAAGGCGAAACGCCGTAAAGTGGGGCCTTATTGTATATATATATATATATATATATATATATATATATATATATATATATATATATATATATATATATATATAATACAGTGGACCCCCGGTTAACGATTTTAATCCGTGCAAGAGGGGTAATTGTTATGCGAAATAATCGTTATGTGAATGAATTTTCCCCATAAGAAATAATGGAAATAAAATTAATCCGTGCAAGACACCCAAAAGTATGAAAAAAAAAAATTTTTTTACCACATGAAATGTTAATTTTTAATACACACAAAACTGAAAAAGGCATGAAACACTTACATGACACTTACTTTATTGAAGATCTGGTGATGATTGATGGGATGGGAGGAGGGGAGAGCATTATCTTCTTACTGTTTAGAAGGGGAATCCCCTTCCATTAGGACTTGAGGTAGTAAGTCCTTTTCTGGGGTTACTTCCCTTTTTCTTTTAATGCCACAAAGGCCAGCTTCAGAGTCACGGGACTTCTTTCGCACAAGAATATCTGTCCATAGTGGCCTGTAACCTCCCCGCCCTTTTAAATCACTTCCCTAAAGTGTTTCACAACATTGCAGTGTACAGGTTGCCACACGGCTTGCAATAGCTGTGTGAGGGTGATTTTCATCCATAAGGTTTGCACTTCAAGCCACTTTGCACAGATTTCCTTTATCTTTTGTAGTAGGCAATTTCTTCAATTTCTCTCTCCCCCCTCTGAACCAGTTTCCCCAGGTCTGGCCTCTTGCTCTTGAAGTTGATCTATCAGCTCATCAGTGGTTAGTTCTTCATTGTCCTCCTCCACCAACTCTTCCACATCCTCCCCACTAACCTCCAACCCCAAGGACTTTCCCAATGCCACAATGGATTCCTCAACTGGCACAGGATTCTCAGGTTAGCCCCCAAACCCTTCCAAAATCCCTTTTGTCTACACATTCTGGCCACAGTTCTTCCAAGCAAAGTTCAAGGTCCTCTTAGTCACTTCCTCCCAACCCTTTTCCATAAGGTTTACACAATTGAGGATATTAAAGTGATCTCTACAAAACTCTCTTAGAGTCAGTTGAGTTTCTGAGGTCATTACAAAGCACCTTTCAAACAGAGCTTTTGTGTACAGTTTCTTGAAGTTGGAAATAACCGCGGGTCCAGGGGATGCAGGAGAGGAGTGGTATTAGGAGGCAAAAACTTCACCTTAATGAAGCTCATGTCCCCATAAAGTCGCTCTGCCACGTCTGTAGGATGACCAGGGGCATTGTCTAACACCAGAGGCATTTAAGTTCTAATTTCTTTTCAGTTAGGTAATCTTTCACATTGGGGGCAAATGCATGGTGTAACCAGTTTTTAGAAAAAAATTCCCTAGTGACCCATGCCTTACTGTTTGCCCTCCACAGCACACACAAATTATCCTTGAGGACAATCTTTTGCCTGAACGCTCTGGGAGTTTCAGAGTGATACACTAATAAAGGGTTCACTTTGGGAATCACCAGTAGCATTGGCACACATGAGAAGAGTAAGCCTGTCCCTTTTATAGGCTTATGTCCTGGGAGTGCCTTTTCCTCCTGAGTAATGTAGGTCCTGCTTGGCATTTTCTTCCAGAACAGGCCTGTTTCATCACAATTAAACACTTTTTCAGGTTTCAGTCCTTCATTTTTTATGTACTCTCCTTGAATTCCTGCACATATTTTTTCAGCCGCTTTGTGGTCCGAACTGGCAGCCTCACCATGCCTTATCACACTATGGATGCCACTACGCTTCTTAAATCTCTCAAACCAACCTTTGCTGGCCTTAAATTCACTCACATCATCACAGTTGCAGGCATTTTTTTAATTAAATCCTCATGCAACTTCCAGCCTTTTCACATATGATCCTTGAGAGATCTATCTCCTGCTAGCTGTTTTTCATTTTATCCACACCAATAAGAGTCTCTCAACATCTTCCATCACTTGCGATCTTTGTTTCGAAAACACAGTTAAAACCTTTGGCAAGAACAGCTTCCTTGATTGTCTTTTTGGTGCCCACAATAAATAGCGATGGTTTTATTGGGGTTTCTTGTACAACTTGACTAGGTCGGCGATACGCACTCCACTTTCATACTTATCAATGATCTCTTTCTTCATTTTTAATGGGGATTCTTACCCTTATTGGTGTAAAGTTGGCACTAGAAGCTTTCTTGGGGCCCATGGTCACTTATTTTCCAGAAACAGCACCAAAAACACTGTAATAATACGAAATATTCCGAGTGTAAAGCTTGGATGTTAGCGCGGAGGCTGGCTGTAAACAATGGCACGGGCGGCAACATGTGAGGCTGGCTGAGGGCAAAACATTGGACGCGTCTCGGACGAAAATCGGTGAGCGGGTTTTTAATCGGTAATGCCGGCAAAAATTTTGCGATTAAAGTAAGCGGTATGCGAAATAATCGCTAAAGTGATGCCATCGTTATGCGGGGGTCCACTGTACATAAATATAAAATATATAATATATAATATATATATATATATTCTTTCTTTCAACACACCGCCGCATCCCACCGAGGCGGGGTGGCCCAAAAGGAAAAACAAAAGTTTCTCCTTTTTACTTTGTAATAATACAGGAAAGGGGGTTCTAGCCCCTTGCCCCAGCATTTTAGTCGCCTCTTACAACACGCAGGCTTACGGGGGAAAGAATTCTGTTCCATTTCCCCCCATGGAGGTATCAGTGGACCCCCCCCTTTAATCACCTCCCAATGCGACCAATAGTATGTATTTATGTAAGTGCGTTTGTACAAAATGTTTGGGGGTCTGAAAGGACTAATCTAATTCACAATACCTTATGGGAACAAATTCGTTCATACTGGCCCCCTTAACATACTTCGGAATGAAATAATATTGTAAACCCCCGGGGGTCCATTTAATAATATAATCAAGGGCCCCACAAAATACGGCAGGTTGGTTCCAGCTACCGCCGTAAAGGGGAAATCCCCGTAAATGGAACACCCTTTTTTTTTCCACTTATAAATGAAACCCAAAACACTAGATAAAAAATTTTACACTAACAAAATTTTAATTAGCAATAGAACCAGGTCAAAAAACAAAAAAAAGGTACAAACACACATATGCACTCATTACTTACCTTAAAATATTTTATATCTTAATCTAGGGTGAGACATATATTATTGTAAGAAATCAAATGTGGGATTATTTTAATAGCCAGGCTACCTCACCAGGCCCCCCACCCAACATACTATTCATGATATTTAAGCATCCCAAGCGAAAAAAATGATATACATTCAATCATTTTTACCTTAAAATATTTGAAACTTATGTAGGGTCAGGAAATAAAAAAAATAAAACAATAAAGAAGAAAAAAGAATAACATGAGAGGTAACAGCGCGATTAGTAAAAAACCAGGCTCCCACATCTTAAATTTATTTTATTTATTCTATTGTGGGGTGTATTTATCATCTTTTTTATTTTGTATCGGTTTATTAATAATTTTGAAAAAAATATCATGGCTGGGTTAATGAAAATGTGTATATTTCCGCAATAAAGACATTTTAATGAGACTCGTGAGTATTGTTATTATCACCACTTGTGCAAGTCGCTCTACCACATCTCGCATTTTTGTTTATTTATTCTACTGTGGGTGTATTTATCTATTTATATTTAAGCTCGGTTTATTATTAATTTTGAAAAAAAAATCATGGGTGGGTTAAAGAAAAAGTGTTATTACCGAATATCGACTTTAATGAACCCGGCGAGTCTGTTTTTTACACCACTTGTGCAAATCGCCTGCTCACATCTACATTTGTTTATTTTATTTACTGTGGGGTGTATTTTCTTATTTAAGTTATGACGTGTTTTAATTTTTAATTTTAAAAAAATATCAGGATGATAATGAAAATGGTATAATTACCCCAAAAACACATTTAATGAACCTAGTATTGTTTTTATGGGGTCACTTTTGGGGAAATCGTGCTCACATCTCACATTTAGTTTATTTATTCTACTTTGGGGGGGATTTATCTTATTTAATGTTATGCATCGTGTTTATTTATGTTTTTTGAAAAAAATATCAGGATGGATTTTAAAAGTGTATATACCGTAATATACACATTTAATGAACTCGGGGAGTATTTTTTATTATGGCGTCACTTGTGGGAAGTCGTCTGCTCACATCCACATTTATGTTTATTTATTCTACTGTGGGGGGTTTTTTATCTATTTAAAAATGTTATGCACGTGTTTTTTTATATAATTTTGAAAAAAAAATCATGGATGATTAAAGAAAATGTGTTTTTAACTAATAACGACATTTAAATGACTCTGTAGTAAGTTTATTTTGGGAAGGTATACATAAATATAATTTTTCAGAGTATAAAAAAATAGAAAAAACTTTTAAAAAAATTTGAAATTTTGGTTTTCCAGACAAAATGGAGAGACTTATGCTTACGACTCATGGAAATGTAAAAAACAGGTGGGGGACGGGGACCGATTAAAAAATCAGTGGGGGACCCTATATGAGTTTTGGTCATAATTTAAAAAGTCCCCTATTAGCGGGAAAGCCGTAAAGTGGGAAAAGCCGTAAAGCGGGGCCTTTCCCGTATACAGTGGGCCCCCGTTAACATATTTTTTTTTTATTCCAGAATATGTTCATGTGCCAGTATGACCGAAATTGTTCCCATAAGGAATATTTTGAATAGATTATCCCCTTTTAGACCCCCCAAAAAAAACACCACAAATCACTTACATTTTTACACTTTCATAATTGTCCCTTGGGAGGGGATCGTTAACGGGGTCCACTGTATATATATATATATAAATATAA
>NC_069433.1:43913776-43946474 GCF_026875155.1 Cherax quadricarinatus | reverse complement strand
TCCGGGGGTTGGGTCGTACTTTGGGTTTTTTGCGTGCAGCCAGCAAAAGAGCCTGGTTGATCAGGCTATGATCTACCAGGGGGGCCTGGTCACAGACCGGGCCGCGGGGGCGTTGACCCCCGGAACTCTCTCCAGGTAAACTCCAGGCAGCTCATGCTGACTGCAGTGTGAGGGCTGCCCGCATCGCAGCCAACCGCACTTCACCCTATACCCCTCATTAT
The DNA here is from genome assembly GCF_026875155.1 of Cherax quadricarinatus. Taxonomy (NCBI): domain Eukaryota; kingdom Metazoa; phylum Arthropoda; class Malacostraca; order Decapoda; family Parastacidae; genus Cherax; species Cherax quadricarinatus. The sequence goes on along the minus strand of NC_069433.1, from coordinate 43,946,253 downwards.
GACCCCCCAGGACTCCAGGTACCTCGGGCTGAATTTACTGGCTCATGCTGCCCTCAGACAATGGGGTTGAGCCCCTAAACCTGGGGAGCACGTCAACAGAGCCCCCTCACGTCGGCTGTCAATACCAGCCTAGCTGAGTCAGCTGACAGTCAGCCAACGAGCCCCAGCTGACCGGGACTTCACGTCTCCAGGTTCCAAGTCTTGCTCCTGTGGTATACAACCTGATGTCGTGCATAAAAGTACTGGAAACACAACAATTTCTCCTGAAACACAACTTAAACAACACAAGGAAAGAGTGTAGAGTGTACCAATAACAAGATTGTCACAATTTGTGAAAGCAAGTGTAAGGCTGCTGAACAAGGTGGTGGTGTGTTCTTAATCACAGTAATGACGAATATAAACTTGTGCTGATAACTGTAGTGAGCATTATAATGAAGGCTATGGTGTCAATGATGTTAGTAATAGTGATGACCGTAATATAAGTGGTGGTGAAGAGTGTGATGAGGGCAATGGTGTCTATAATGTTAGTAATAGTGATGAGACGAAATGTAAATGGTGGTGAAGAGTGTGATGAGGGCAGTTGTGTCTATAATGTTTAGTAATAGTGATGAGCGTAATTTGTAAATGGTGGATGAAGATGTGATGAGGCATGGTGTCTATAATGTTAATAATAGTGATGAGCGTAATATAAGGGGTGGTTGCAGAGTGTGATGGGGTTTAAACCACTTTGACATTAATGTTGAATACAATACTGTTGATAAATGTAATGAACACAATGTTGTAGTGGCGCTGGTGAGACAGTTATAGTGTTGCGTGTAATGTTAGTGGAGGAGGGAATGTGAGTGGTGGTTTCCCCTATCATACATTCACACATAAACAGCGTCGGATTGGGTAGACGAAGACTCCCACGAGGCCTTACAACTGGAGGTGCACTTACAAAACTCATGGACAAGGGTAGCACTTTTGACATTGATAAGGTCTGCTATTTATATGAAACAATTTTTTATTATGCTGAGAAACTCAAGATAAACCCAGGACTACTATAAATGGATCAAACTCGTATAAACTTTCTATATTAAGCTGGAATATTGCATCACTTAGAAAAAGACTTCCTGAATTCATCATAAAAGTAACCCCCTGAACCCATGATGTTGTGGGGTCTACAAGAGTGCAGGTCCCTGAAAAATCCCAACCCCTAAATTACCATCATTTGTTGCATATAACCTCAAAATTACTAACCTTGTGTTCTATATATTAAAAAATCACTCCCCTCAACTTCTTGGGACATAAGAAACAGAGGGACACAGTATACGGTGTTAGATTTATATTGGGAACTCTGCTCTCAACATATTTAACTTTTACGCTCCTGCTGATAAATTAATTTCTTGGAGCTCCCAAAATGTGCTCATTTTGAACCTCTCCCTTTTTATTGGGGATTACAATGCGAGACACAAAAGCATTTTGGGAAAATACGTTTGGTAATCGTAATGGTAATCAACGTTGTCACTCTTAAACAGTCATGATTTTGTGCAAATTGTGGGTGACCTTGAACCCACACTATATTTGGAGGTGTCCTTGATCTGTGCCTGGGCTTCAACATTACTTCTGCCAGCTGTGAGTCTTCCATTGTAACAGATATAGCGTCTGATCATTTCCCTAGGCTAACCTCACTAGATATTTGTAATACTATCCTTCCTGGTGGGATATTCAAACTGAAACGTTTTAATGTTCCCACTGATCAGCATGATGACTTTGTTGCACATGTGACTGACTGGTATAATTCCTATGAGTGTTCCTCTGTAGAGACCTTTAACAATGACCTTGTGAGCATTATTCAGAACTACTTAGAGCCGCCACTGAAACCTCTTGGTACTCTAAACCCAACAAACTTCCATATACCCACATACACCTTACATTGTCCTCTTGCCTTCCGGGCCGAGTGGACGTGCTGCGCAGGCGCTCCCGATTCAGTTGATTTTCTGCGCAGTTTGCCTGTTTTGAGCAATCAAAATGGCGGACAGACATGGACACAGGGTGAATACTGTCTGTGTGGAGCTGGTACGTGGTGCCCTGAGTAGCTCTACAATGCAGGTGCTTCTGCCAAGTATCATCCGCGATGTGTACGGCATACCGAACGACGAGTTGTATGGTGTAGCAGTGAATGGAGTGTCCAGGATCTTCATCAAGTTCAAGAGTGCCGTTGTCAAACAAAAAGCATAGTCGACGCGTTTCAAAGAAAAAAAAAAAGGAGGAATGACCGGTTAATTCTGCAGTGGAGGTCTGCTACATGACGTATCCAAGCTATGTAACGTGGGTAAAGGTGAGAAAATGTCCCCTTTGAGGACTTGGAATATGATGTTGTGGAGGGTATTCTGTAGTATGGCAAGATCCATTCGGCAGAGTTGGAGTGGTGGAAGGAAATGGGCCTTATACGGGGCTGCCAGAGGGGTCTTTCACATTCAGAAGATTGACATTGAACAACCTATACCATCGTACTTTCAGAATGGAAGAGTTCAGAACACAGGTTTATGTATATAGCAGACCAGCGTCGACATGTAGGCTGTGCGGGTCTTATGACCATATGGCGGCCCATTCATCAAAGGCAGGGACGGAGGAACAGTGCCAACAACTGTGGAACATCAGCTGCTCTTCCCCCCTTGGCACCTGGGACAGGTGGAAGTTGCAAGGACAGGCGTCTGGAAGTGTGGAGTGAAGAAGTAGACAGAAGCGGAGTCGGTAGTTTGAGCGTGCGCCACGTACCTGTGGGAACCAGTATCTGAGCGACCATCTACGGATGCGAGCTGTTGACAGAAGTGACTTACAACAGAGGTCCTGTTGACGAGGTACTTAGGAAAGACTTCTTGGGAGGTGGAAGACAGTCAGGAAGGGGAGAAGGACGGGAGGTATTGGGAAGGGGGTAGCAGCGCACAGAGAGTGGTGAGAACACCTTGTGCAACGAGATAATGCAGGCACACGGTGGTGGGAGAGGTGCACCAGGAGACATGGATGCTGAGGCAACGTGTGAGGTGGCACACTAAGCGAGCAGCTGGGACGTCCTGATATGGAAGATGTCTAACGCCGAGGGCAGAGATCTGGGAAAGAAACCTTGGAAAGACCGGGCTAGAGCTGCAGGGGTAATGGTGTCACCGGTTCTGTGGTGCAGCAAGTGGTAGAAGGCAAAGGTGGATCGGAGTCTGGATAGACAAAGTGCAAACGTGGCGTATAGTCAACAACCACGTCTTTCCGAGCAACCTTCAAAAGCGGCGGGGAAAGCCCGCCTTTATTGGTAATAATTCAAGTGGTCGCCATTAAAATGTTAACGCCTTAGAGCTGAAATTAAGAGAGTGTGGATGGAATGGTTTTTTAAGGAGATTTGATGTGGATATATGTTTCATACAGGAGCATAATTACAAGTTGGATGAGAGTTGCACTTGAAGGGATATAAGTTATATTTAAGTGGATCGGTGAGGTAAAGGGGGGGTTGCTTGTGCTTTGTGAAGGAAACCAGTCCCTTGCTTGTTTTGGGGAGGAGGAGGGTGGGGGTTGAAGGTGGTGCTGGTAGAGGGAAGAGTGGGTGAGACAAAGGGTTTGTTTTAATAAGTAGTATACATGCTGGCAGATGGAAATGCAGCAGTTATGGAAACTTTTCGGTGAGGGATGTTTTGCTTTTTTATTTGAGGGGATTGCCTTTAGTTACTGTGATAGGAGAGATTGGAATTGTGTCCATACCGACAGGGTGATGTGGAACCGAGGGGGGGCCGGGGGTGGGGGGGGGTGGGGGGGGGGTTTTTAACGCAATGTGTTGGGTGATGTGGGAGTCTAAGGATGTAGTTGGAGGGTGATTGAGGAATTGAATAACAGTTGTATGACGAAGGGTTATGCCTGCAACACTGGATAGGCTCTATGCTACGAGGCAATACGAGTAACTGGGAGTTAGGGACCTTCGGATGTAAGGGTTTTCAAGGACACAGGTCGAGTTATTTGCGGACTTGACTGGGAGAGTATGGTTAGGATCCACACTGTTATGGAAATAAAATGCAGACTTTGTGAAGGGAGGGGTGATTGAGCTTTTGGGGATTGGTGGCACTCTTTTGGGATCAAGATGTGGTTGTCTGTTCTGGAAATGGTGGGAGAAGCCGAGCTAAGGCAGGGTAATTGCTGGATTCTTTAAAAATAAGGATACGGGCAAGAGGCCCAGTGGAGGTATGGGTTACAAATTATTTGGAATGTCAGCTGAATGAAGTGTTATGAGAGGAAGTGGGGAACAGTATGGACACGTGGAGCAACTAGAGTTAGACTGGCGGAGATACACAATGACAGATTTGATGCTGTGCATGTGAGGTGCAGTGATTGTAGGCTGTATTGTGGGAAATAAACCTTCGGGAAGTGTTTTAAGACGTTTTTAAGTAAGGCAGAAGGAGTCAACTATTTTGCAATTAGAGGTGAGCTAGGATAATGGGGTGATATCATAAGGAACAGTTGCTTACTACTACAGAAGGCGATGAGTAATTATACTGATTTTCTGGTTTTCGAGAGAAATGGAGCAAGGGGGGGGGGGGAAGGGCGAATGCTTTTGAGAAGTGTTGAGGGGGGGTGAGGGTTAGGGCAGAAAGAAGGGTGGGATGGAGATGGGAGAGCGATCAGTGTGGGGGAAGTTGAGGAGGCAAGTGTTTAACATGAGTACTGGAAAGCACCAGGATCGATGGATTTCAAATGATTTTTACAGAGTTTCATTGGAGCATATTAAGACTTGTCTGCGGAGGTCATGAATTGTATGCTGCGGGAGGGCAAGCTAAGTTCAGACACAAAGTAATTGGAGTGTTGTGTTGGTTCGGAAAAAGCAAGTGGGGAGTTTTTTAAGTGCGTATAGAAGCTATCTCACTCACTAATGTGTTCAGACTACAAGAATTTTTGCAAAGATATAAGGTAATAGAATGAAGAAGGTAATTGTTGGGTTGTACATAGGGGTCAGATGGGTATAGCCTGGACGAAGTATGATGAGTTGGCATGGGCACATAAGGGAACATTTTGGAGGGTTGCGAGGCGGGGAGGACTTTTGGGTATTGCGATTGGAGAATGTCATAATGACTGTGTGAATAGAAAATTTTTTGAAGTGGCTCGATTTGTTGCGTCAGGGGTTTGACAGGGAGTGGCGGAGGTGGTTGGATAGTGCTATACTACTCAGCGGCTATGGTACGGTCCAGTTAATGGCAGATATTGGTAAGGCTGGTGAAAATGGAGAGGGTGATTATGGCAGGTGCACTCTTTCACAAATTCTGTTTGCGTGCATGCAAACAACCGTTCTATTGGGCACGTTGAGGGGTGGGAGCATTAAATGGGGAGAGGGAAGGGCCTCAGTTCATTGTGGGGGTAGTGTATGATACCACTATCCTGATAGAAGGGGTTGAGGGATTGCGTACGGTGGGAGGGTGTTGGGATTTTTGGAGGTGTCGGGGCCATGAGATTAAATAGGGCGAAATTCGTGTTTACTGAGGTGGTGCTTGGGGTTGAGTTGGGTGGGCAGTGGTGGAATAATTTGAAGAATTTGTGGAGTTTTATACATGGGGCGAATGCACAGGAGGCTAGGCAGTAAATTCAGCAGAGGGTAGTGGAGAAGTAGTGAGTAATTAAGGGGTTTACAGGCGGGAGATTGTCCACATTACAGCAGAGGGCGGGTAATAGTTTAATTCGCTTGGTTTTACAGTAAGATTTTGGGTATAGCAGAAGTGTATCCTTTGAGAACACAGGACGTACAAGATATACAGAGACGAGCTAGTAACATTAGGTTTGGGGTTTATGGGGGGGAGGGCAGGGCTGAGCAAGGAAGTGGTGATGTCGAATGTTGCGTAATAAGGTAGTGGGTCTTTTAAGCTACTGGGGCCGAGGGTGAAAGCAATATATGTAAAACAGTCATTCTGTCCCAGGGCTGGAGGGAGAAAGAGGGGTAAGAGTGGGAGGTGATGGTGATGTGCGGAGATGGTGGGAGAGGTAAAGAGTTACTTGAATGTGAGGATATGCTGAGGGTTTTGTTATTGGTTAAGATGTTGAAGCGACTTAAAGTGGGGCGTTTGTTATCATTGAGTGGGAGGAAGGAAAATCCTGCAGGGCATATCGGTCTAAATCCAATGTATGATTGGGGACGATAAGGGAAGACTTCAGGAGGCTCAGGTTTAATGCCTAGGGTACGTGAGTGGGGTAGGACAGATTCATCGATTGTTTCCTAGCTTCAAAAGGCATTTTTAGATTTAATGGGTATGGTGAGGAACCGTCCTCAGTCAGTGTGGTGAGCTGAAACAGCATTTTCAATGCGGTTTATTTTTGTGAAGAATTGAGGAGTTACGGATGGTGTTGGCGACAGGTTTTCGTCTGTTTAGGTGGGGTAAAGTATGAACCCTGGCGAGCTTTAACATTAAAGGTAAAAGGGGTATCACGGAGTAAAAAGTGCCGATTATGTATGTTGTAGTAATTTCTGTATATTTCCTGGGGAATGAGAGATGCTTGGGGTATGATTCGAATTATACGGCAATTGCAGCGCGTATAATACAGACTGCTGTAGGACAAACTTATTTATGGAGTCAGTGGGGAGCTTGTTTTCCAGAGAACTAGAGAGAGCTACAGTCATCGTCTCCTACAATTGGTACAGTGGATAACCATGTAGGGAACTGGTTTTCTTTGGGTAGTCGGATTTTCAAGGGTTTTCAAGTGTGTGGCGTGTATGGGAATGGTTTTCGCGAATGACATGGTGGATGGAATTGTCAGTGTAACAAGATTTATGGTTGGGTGGTAACAAGTCTGATTCGGTGCTGTTGTAGGAGGAACAAGTAAAACTGTGGTCACGTGTTAATTGCCTCTGGTATGGAGGTGAATGTGTGTGAATGTAGTGTGTGTGTAAAAGTAATGTTTCTATAAGATAGGAAATCTCCCGGTGTGTGCGTTATTATGAGGAAATCAAGATATGTCAGGTAAAAATGGTGTTCAGGGGTTTAAATTAACTTTCTGCTTAGGCGAGTCATAATAATCAGATGAATGATTTCCGTGGTTCTTAACAAACTATCATGTACAGTAATTGTGTTGTGTGTTTTATTTTAGGGAAAAATAATAAATGTAACTACTTTTGGAGTGGTGAGACCCGCCTGTGGCAAATTAGTAAATGTATCATCTGATGGTATATGGTTAAGTTGTGGTATTATGCTACAACAATTACGAATAACAATTGTTGGTTGTTTCTGTGTACACAGTTTTATAGATAATATTTAAATATGTATTCTCTTAGCTTGTTTTTTAACTTTTGTGTAATGGGTTCAACGTTTTAGTTTGGTGCAGGGATGGCACAAGAACACCTGGGTGTTCAAGTGTGAATGTAATGGTGCCTAACGTTTAGTTGGATGCAAGGGATGGCACAAGAACACTGGGTGTTCAACTGTGGAATGTAATGGTTCATCGTTTATTGGTGCAGGGATGGCACAAGAACACCTGGGTGTTCAACTTTAATGTAATGGTTCAACGTTTAGTTGGTGGCTACGCAACGTGGATGGCACAAGAACACCTGGGTGTTTCAAGTGTGAATGTAATGGTGCAACGTTTATTGTTGCAGGATGGCACAGAACACACCTGGGTGTTCAAGTGTTGGTGCAGGTATGGCACAATAACACCTGGTGTTCAAGTAGTGAATAGTAATGGTGCAACGTTTAGTTGGTGCAGGATGGCACAAAACACTTATGGGGTCAAGTGTGAATGTAATGGTGCAACGTTTAGTTTGCTGCAGGGATGGTACAAGAACACCTTGGTGTTGAAGTGTGAATGTAATGGTTCAACTTTAGTGTGTCATGGATGGCACAAGAACACCTGGTGTTCAAGTGTGAAATGTAATGGTTCAACGTTTAGTGGTGCAGGGATGGCACAAGAACACCTTGGTGTTCAAGTGTTGGTGCAGTGGATGGCACAAGAACACCTGGGTGTTCAAGTGTGAATAGAAAAGGTGCAACGTTTATTGGTGCAGGATGCACAAGGAACACCTGGGTTGTCAAGTGTGAATTTAATGTGGCAACGTTTAGTTTGCTGCAGGGAAGGCACAAGAACACCTGGGTGTTTGAAGTGTGAATGTAATGGTTCACGTTTAGTTGGTGCCGGATGGCCCAAGAACACCTGGTGTTTCAAGTGTGAAAGATAATGGTGCAACGTTTAGTTGGTGCAGGGATGGCACAGAGAACACCTTGTGTTCAAGTGTGAATTAATGAGCAACGTTTATTTCTCAGGGAATGCACAAGAACACCTGGGTGTGAAGTGTGAATGTAATGGTCAACGTTTAGTTGGTGCAGGGAAGGCACAAGAACACCTGGTGTTATTTTTTCAAAGTGTGAAGTAAAGGTGCAGCGTTTAGTTTGTGCAGGGAGGCAACAAGAAGCACCTGGGTGTTCAATTGTGAATTTAATGGTGCCTTACTTTTTAGTGGTGCAGGGATGGCACAATGAATCACTGGTGTTCAAGTGTGATGTATGGGTGCAACGATTTAGTTGTGCAGTGATGGCAACAAGAAACACCGTTTGTGTTCAAAGTGTGAATTTAATGGTGCAACGTAGTAGTGCAGGGATGGCACAAGAACACCTGGTTGTTCAAGTGTGAATGAAATGGTGCAACTTTTTAGTTTGTGCAGGGATGGCACAAGAACACCTGGTGTTTCAAGTGTGAATTAATGTGCAACGTTTAGTTTGGTGCAGGGATGGCACCAAGAACACCTGGTGTACAAGTGTGAATGTAATTGGTGCAACGTTTAGTTGGTGCAGGGATGGCACAAGAACACCTGGGTGTTCAAGTGGGAATTAAAATGGAGCAACGTACAGTATGGTGCAGGGATTGCACAAGAAACACCTGTGTTTTCAAGTGAGACTGTAATGGTGCAAACGTTTAGTTTGGTGCAGGATGGCACAAGAACACCTGGGTGTTCAAGTGTGAATGTAATGGTGCAACGTTTAATTGGTGCAGGGATGGCACAAGAACACCTTGGGTGTTCAGTTGAAATGTAATGGTGCAACGTTAGTTGGTCAGTGATGCACAAGAACACCTGGGTGTACAGTGTGAATGTAATGGTGCAACGTATAGTTGGTGCAGAGATGGCACAAGAAACACCTGGTGTTCAGTTTGAATGTAATGGTGCAACTTTAGTTGGTGGCAGGGATGGCACAAGAAATCACCTGGGGGTTCAACGTGTGATGTAATGGTGCAACGTTTAGTTGGTGCAGGATGGCACAAAACACTGGTGTTCAAGTGTATAGTATGGTGCAACGTTTTATTGGTGCAGGGATGGCACAAGAACACCTGGGTGGTTTCAAGAGTGAATGTAATGGTCAACGTTTATTGGGTGCAGGGATGGCACAATAACCCTGGTGTTCAAGTGTGAACGTAATGGTCACGGTTTTAGTTGGTGCAGGATGGCACAGAAGAACACCTGGGTTGATCACAAAGTGTGAATGTAAAGGTGCAACGTTTAGTTGGTGCAGGGATGGCACAAGAACACCTGGGTGTTCAAGTGTGAAGTATTGGACAACGTTTTAGTTTTGGTGCAGGGATGGCACAAGAACACCTGGTGTTTTCCAGTGTGAATGTAAATGGTGCAACGTTTAGGTTGGTGCAGGGATGGCACAAAACACCAGGTGTTCAAGTGTGAAAGTAATGGTGCAACGTTTTAGTTGGTGCAATGGGGGAGATGGCACAATAACACCTGGGATTCAGTGTGAATGTAATGGTGCGAACGTTTAGTTGGTGCAGGGATGGCACAAGAACACCTGGGTGTTCAAGTGTGAATGTAATGTGCAACGATTTTTTTTTTTTTTTTTTTTTTTTTATTTTGTTGGGTGCAGGGATGGCACAAGAACACCTGGGTGTTCGAGTGGATGTATGGTGCAACGTTAGTTGGTGCAGGGATGGCACAAGAACACTGGGTGTCGAGTGTGAATGTAATGGTGCAACGTTTAGTTTGGTGCAGGATGCGCACAAGAACACCTGGGTGTTTCGAGTGTGAATGTAATGGTGCAACGTTTTTAGTTGTGCAGGATGGCACAAGAACACCTGGTTTTCAAGTGTGAATGTAATGGTGCAACGTTTAGTTGCTGCAGGATGGCACAAGAACCACCTGGGTGTTTCGAGTGTGAATGGCTCTGGGCATGGAGGTGCATGTGTGTAAATGTAGTGTTGGTGATGAATGCAATTTTCTCAACGATAAGAAGGCTCCCTGTGTTTGGAGTTATTATAAGGAAAACATGATACATGTACAGTAAACTGGTGACTAGGGTTAATTTATCTTTATGGCTGAGTTCATAAAATATCAGATAAACAAGTTAGTGGTTTATTAAACAACTCTCATGTAATAGTAAATTTCCTATTATTTTTTAGGAAAAATATAATAATGTACATTCTTTAGGGTGGTGATACACTCCAATTGTCAAAATCGCAATGTAACATTTGATTGAAATCTAGTAAAAGTTGTATATAACCAAATCTGTTGTGATTATTAGTTTCTTTCCTTCGGTGAGGGGGAAGATTAGTAAAAAAAATTTTCTGCCAGGATCAGAATCTATCAAAATTTAACGGTAATCGTGACAAGTGTATGGGAAATATAAAATTAACAGTGTACACATCAGTTATGGCATTTGTAAGGATTCTGTAGGAAGGATAATAAATAAAAAAGAACAAAAAGTGGGAAAAAACATAATGCAGATTGTATTTGTGTCTTCTTTGGTTATAATAATAATAATGATTATATTATTATGTTATCTTGTGTAAATCTTACTTAACATAGTAACATGGGATATAATGTATAGGATGAGGACAGTTTTGACAAACACAACGTTAATCGTCCTGCTTCATTTACATTTTTAGACAATGAAGATTTATAATTTTGTGTAAGAACTGATACTGTGTCTTTTATTCTATATTTATTGTGTTTTTTAAATTATAATAAAAAAAACTTCCGTAATAATCATACTCCTTTAAAAAACCATACTTATTACAATGATCTAAACTTCGTAACAGAAAACGTACTGCTCGCAGACCTAGGCCTAGCCTATAGAAACATCGTACCCCTGGAATGCTGAGGCTCTTTCTAACTGCCCTTGCTGCTGCCAGAGAGCGTATACAGAGCTTGCGGCAAAACAGACTGGGAACAATTTGTCAACATCCACTTACACCCACATAGCCGGCATGGAGGTACATAAAAGAATAAAAGGTTAACAGAACTGTGCAGATCGCGCACCCCTCCATCCCTTGCCATAGGGCAAGAGTTAGTCAGTGCTTGGGCTGCAACATCTACATGACAAATCTTCCGCAGTACCACACAGGCGAAATAATGGACAAATATATGCAAGGGAGAGACTGTTTGCTTAATGCACAGCAAGGCAGATGACGCAACATTCCACTTCACTAATTATGAACCTGATGCAGCACTAACTAAGGAAAACTCCACATCGCCTGGTGAGGAGGTATTACTTACAACATACTCAGATTGCTGTGTCGAGTACCAGGTAATCCATTACTTGAGTTATATAACATGAGCTATGTAACTGGGGAGCTCCCTCAATCTTGGACCAACAGCCTCATCATTCCAATTCCTAAGCCCAATCAACAAAATGGATTTCGCCCAATATCTCTTACTAGCTGCTTGTGTAAAACATTTGAGAGAATGATTCTTAATCGTCTCATGTACAGAATCAAACAATTTTTGTCTCCCCGGTTACATGATTAACACAAGCCTATCCGATGTTATCCTGACGCCAAATGACTTCGAACAGGCGATAAATTACATGCCCATGCACTCTGCCCCAGGGCCAGACTCATGGAACTCTGTGTTCATCAAGAACTGCAAGAAGCCCCTATCACGAGCCTTTTCCATCCTATGGAGAGGGAGCATGGACACGGGGGTCGTCCCACAGTTACTAAAAACAACAGACATAGCCCCACTCCACAAAGGGGGCAGTAAAGCAACAGCAAAGAACTACAGACCAATAGCACTAACATCCCATATAAAAATATTTGAAAGGGTCCTAAGAAGCAAGATCACCACCCATCTAGAAACCCATCAGTTACACAACCCAGGGCAACATGGGTTTAGAACAGGTCGCTCCTGTCTGTCTCAACTATTGGATCACTACGACAAGGTCCTAAATGCACTAGAAGACAAAAAGAATGCAGATGTAATATATACAGACTTTGCAAAAGCCTTCGACAAGTGTGACCATGGCGTAATAGCACACAAAATGCGTGCTAAAGGAATAACAGGAAAAGTCGGTCGATGGATCTATAATTTCCTCACTAACAGAACACAGAGAGTAGTCGTCAACAGAGTAAAGTCCGAGGCAGCTAGGGTTTGAAAAGCTCTGTTCCACAAGGCACAGTACTCGCTCCCATCTTGTTCCTCATCCTCATATCCGACATAGACAAGGATGTCAGCCACAGCACCGTGTCTTCCTTTGCAGATGACACCCGAATCTGCATGACAGTTTCTTCCATTGCAGACACTGCAAAGCTCCAGGCGGACATCAACCAAATCTTTCAGTGGGCTGCAGAAAACAATATGAAGTTCAACGATGAGAAATTTCAATTACTCAGATATGGTAAACATGAGGAAATTAAATCTTCATCAGAGTACAAAACAAATTCTGGCACAAAATAGAGCGAAACACCAATGTCAAAGACCTGGGAGTGATCATGTCGGAGGATCTCACCTTCAAGGACCATAACATTGTATCAATCGCATCTGCTGGAGTTCATTACCTTTGTAACTAGTTCAGCTATCATAACTTTGGGGTCCAGTCACTGGACCCATTATGTACCTTTGTAATCTTTTGACTACCGCCCACAGGATGGGTATGGGGTGCATAAAGATATTAAAAATAAAGTGTGTGTGTGTGTGTGTTGTTTTGTGTGTGTGTGTGTGTGGTGTGTGTGTGTGTGTGTGTTGTGTGTGTGTGTGTGTGTGTGTGTGTGTGTGGTGTGTGTGACTCAACAATCAATATTTGCACCAATAACTCATTACAGTTGTGACCGGGTGTGGAAGTGTGAATTGCTCATTACTCTATAATTTGTTCATGATTGTAGCCAAGTATAAACGTAAGTAACCATTCTACAGAATTCATTACCTTTGTAACTTGTGAGCTCATTACCTTTGTACCTAGTTCAGCTATCAAAACTTTGGGGGCCCAGTCCCTGGACCATTACGTACCTCTGTAATCTGTAAATACCTTTGTAACTTGTCATGATTGTGACCAGACTTACCTGGAGTTCATTACCTTTGTAAATTGTGAGTTCATTACCTTTGTAAATTGTGAGTTCATTACCTTTGTAATTGTGAGTTCATTACCTCTGTAACTTGCTCAGCTATCAAAACTTTGGAGTCCAGTCCCTGGACCAATTATGTACCTCTGTAATCTTTTGACTACCGCCCACAGGATGGGTATGGGGTGCATAATAAACATATTAAACTAACTAAAAAATGACAGGGATGGATAATGAGGACCTTCAAAAACTAGGGAGGCCAAGGCCATGATGACACTCTTCAGGTCACTGTTCTATCTAGGCTGGAATATTGCTAGCACAAACTAACAGCACCTTCAATTGCAGGTGAAATTGCCGACCTTGAAAATGTTACAGAGAACTTATCCACGGCGCGCTAACGGAGATAAAACACCTCAATTATTGGGGAGCGCTTGAGGTTCTATAAAACCTGTATTCCTGGAACGAGGAGGGAGAGATACATGTTATATACACCTGGAAAATCTAGAGGGACTTAGTACCGAACTTGACACACGAAAATCACTCACTACGAAAGCAAAAGACTTGGCAGGACGATGACACCATCCACCCAATGAAAAGCAGGGGGGTTGTCACTAGCACGTTAAGAGACCATACAATAAGTTGTCAGGGGCCCAGACTGTCAACTGCCTCCCAGGCACACATAAGGGGGATTACCAACAGACCCCTGGCAGTCTTCAAGCTGGCACTGGACAAGCACCTAAAGTCAGTTCCTGATCAGCCGGGCTGTGGCTCGTACGTTGGTTTGCGTGCAGCCAGCAGCAACAGCCTGGTTGATCAGGGGCTGATCCACCAGGCGGCCTGGTCACAGACCGGGCCGCGGGGGCGTTGACCCCCGAAACTCTCTCCAGGTAAACTCCAGTGTGCATCATTGCATAGCCACCTTTCTCACCCTGCACACTGACAGCTCATACACTACCTTCCTTGACCTTAAATCCGCTTTTAATGTAGCCAACCGACATGTAATCATTAGTGAACTTGTCAGAATGGATGTTGGAGGATGGCTTCTCCGCTGGATTAAAGGTTACCTGTCCAACAGAAAATCGTCTGTGTTGTTCCAGGGACATAGAAGTGTAACTAAAGACTTTGAATTAGGAACCCCACAGGGAGGTGTTCTCAGTCCCACACTGTTCAATATTCTAATTAATGCATTACTTAATGCTATGCCTAGTCGGCCCAATCATTATGTGATTTTTTTTTATTTTTTTTTATTTAAAAACTTACAGAATACAAAAATGTATACAAACATAAAAATATTGTCCAACATATGGACCATTGTCAAAACTTACACAAATAGACACATTAAATACAATCATACCACTTCCAGTGAACACTAACACCCCCCACTCCCACTCAATCACTGATAACAATCCCTCAAAACCTGTGCTAAGAGTGCAGGATGAGGCACCCTTGCTGCCACACAATAGTGGCACAACCACCTTCCCCTTAACTTAGTTTGCAACTAAAAAAACACTTTTCCCACAATATATATAGATACATGATATGAAAACTCAATATAACCTAAATCATTAAGTATCATGTTCTTGTAAGACAGTTGTTACCCAACCATTTGATAATTTACATACCAACTAACAAAAGTCTTAACATTGTCTATATGCACAGGGCAAAAGAAGATGAATACCATTCTTAATGAAGTTCAAGCAATTTGTAATCGACTAGGCCTCATAATATCTTCCTCTAAAACTAAGATATTAACAAGCAAACGACATCCCCCACCCATCTATTTGCAGGGTGAAATCATTAGCTACGTTAAAACTTACAGATATCTTGGTGTAGATGTACCCTTTAACAAATCCACTATACCACAACTAAACAAGAAATGTAAAGCTAGGCTAAATGCTCTCAAAGCTGTTGCTGGCTACAATCCCAAAACTATGGTGCAAATGTGGAATGTGAGAATGATGTTTCATTAGCTATGTTAGGTCCTTAATTGATTATGCTGCTCCCATGTTGATATTAGCTAGAGAAAGTTCTCTCCGACCCTTGGAGTTAATGCAAAATGAAGCTCTCAGGATTATTCTTGGCTGTCCCAGATCTACAAAAAGTTCTTAACATGAGGTAGGAGCTTGGTATTTCTAGTATCAGTGATAGGATTGTTGAAATTAACACTGTACTCGGTATTAGAATGTTGAGAAACGAACCAGACACTGTCACAGTGAATCTTACCAAGTGTCTAGAGGTAAATACACACAGATCTAAATGGATTGTGAAAACGTGCAATTGCATTAAGTTTTATAACCTGCATGAACTGTATCACTGTAGGCGACAAGAGCATTTCACACCCTCCATGGAAGATGTGTTCATTTAATATCACATACCTACAAGTCCCTCCCAAGAAGCTCATTGCTAGTAATCCCTTCCTTAAATCTCTTGTTAGAGCAACTGCTCAAGAAGAAATTTCTCACCTAGCTGGTAGTAACAAGTTATCACAAGTTATATACACTGATGGATCTAAACAGGAGTCTTCTGGCAGGGCTGCATCTGCTCTTGTTGCCACCTCCCTAGTTAAGAACGATAATAAATTTGTTGAGTTAGGCATAAGAATTAACAACTGGGCGTCTACACTGCAAACTGAATTGTTTGCAATCCTAATGGCCCTAAAGCTAACCTATGACACTGAGCTTGACTCTATCATCATTACTGATTCTATGTCATCATTGAAGGCTCTTGGCTCATATAATGACTCCAACAACATGCTCATTGGGGAAGCCAGGTATAGATACTCAAAAATTAGGGACAAAGGAATTAATGTACAATTGCTATGGATGCCATCACACATTGGATTACTCCTTCATGATAAAGTTGATATGTTAGCCAAGAAGAGTATCGAGAAGGAGAATGTAGAATATAACTTTGGTATAACTGTGTCTAGCATTAGGAATAATATTAGGAGAGAAGTAAATAATGAAAATGATTGTTATAGGAATGCAGTTAGAAGCCTGAGTAGATCTATAACCCACTATGATAACATGAACGTAGATAAGTATGTTTATGGAGCAACTTGCAATGTGAACAGACTGACTGATGTTGTAGTGGCCAGGCTTAGGCTTGGTTACAAGTACTTCTGGCAGTTTGGGAGACACACAGATGATGATCAAACTAAATGTAAATTATGTGATCAGTCATATGGTCACTGTCTTGAACACTGTGTTTAATTGTCCACTTATTGAGGAATACAGAGACAGACAGTATAATAACCTATGTGACATGTCAAGATATCTTATTAATGAAAATAAGATACCAGATATACTAAGCAAATTTCCTAAATTTGCTTGTAACAGATAAGTGAACTATAGATATGTAGATATAAATCCATATGTATTCCTGTTAACCCTTTGGGGCCTAGTTCCTAGGCCTTTTGTGTATCCATATGCTCTCGCGCTACCGTCCACAGGATGGATATGGGGGAACAATAAACTAGCCACTTAGGTGGCAAAATCTAATCCGGAATGAAAAAAAATCCCCCCCCAGTACCAACAATACCACCAGTCCGATAACATTCTTCTTTGCAAATATACAGGGTCTAAAGCCAGCAACAAACAACAAAATACCTTTCATCCGTGGACTGCTTGCAGAGGCAAAGGCAATGTTCGCGGCTTTCACTGAGACCCACATAAAGGATCACTTGGACAACGAAATATGGATCCCAGGTTACAACCTATACAGATGTGACAGAGTGAACAGGCAAAAGGGGGGGGGGGTTGGCCTGTACATTGCAGAGTCACTTGTTTGCACAGAACTGCTAAATGCCTCAAATGATGTAGTGGAAGTTTTAGCAGTAAAGGTCGAGAACCAAAACCTAGTCATTGTGATAGTCTACAAGCCTCCGGATGCAACATCCCAGCAATTCCAGGAACAGCTGTTAAAAATTGACCACTGTCTGGAAAACCTTCCAGCTCCTGCACCCAACATCTTGCTCCTGGGGGATTTCAACTTAAGGCACCTAAAATGGAGGAATATAGCAAATAATATTGTTGCAGTAATAACACCAGGAGGCAGCTCTGATGAAAACTCACACTCACGCGAGCTTTTAAATCTCTGCACAAATTCATTTAAACCACAAATAATTAGAGCCTTACTAACTGGAGAAATACACTAGACCCTCATCATCACTAACAATGATGATCTGATAAGAAATATCACCATATCAAAAACAATATACTCAGATCACAACATAATTTTTTTTTTTTTTTTTTTTTTTTTTTTCTTTCCTTACTCCCGCCAACAAACCTCTGACATTTCATACTTCGATATCCTCCGAAAACCCTTTCCCATTACTTCCATATATCCCCCTATTATACTGACTAAGTGGTTTTATGTACAATTGTTGCAGGCCAATACCTTCGTTCGCACCATCCATCCCCATTAACCCCCATGGCCCCATGAATACGAAAACAAAATCAGTTATGATGTACAACCAAAGCACGCTGCACAGACTCTTCCACACCTCCCACATCTAAACTCCAATGCCCTTAATACACGATATCCTCCACCCCACCCACGCCTCCTCAAAATCCCAACCCATCCAATCCCTTATACACTCCAAATTTTTACAAAAATATACTACATGAAAATCTGTCTCCCTATCCCCGACAACACCCTACAAACGTCCTCCACCATCAACCCTCTTCTTCTCCGAACACCACAACCAGACGGCAATATTCCATGAAGGAAACTAAACATTACTCTCTCCCGCTTGGCTTAGTGCGCACCAACCGCAACCTTACCCAAAGTCTCCCCATGCATACATTGGGTATATGCCCTCAACATTTGCAATCACCCTCACCCCTACAGCACGCTCCGAACACCTACCCGGTATCCTAGACGGATCTCAACATACAATAAAGCTCGCAGCACATCCTCACACTCTCTCATCTCTGATCCAACCCACCACCTTCGTGCCTCCTCAATAATGCCTTGCACACCCTGTCCCCACACGGACCGTCCACTCGATAAAACCCCTCCCTTCAAAATAATCACTTAACCCTTAATCTTATAACTAATTAAACCCCAATCCACATTTGGTCGACCGGTAGCATAACAACACAATCTACCCAACCAATCACACCCAAAAACCCTAGGGGGGGGTTATCGAAAAAAAAAACTTTTTTAGCAATTACTAGTTATGTCCGTCCTGCCAACGAATATCCGCTGCCACATGCCATACCAAACTATATAACATCACATTCACCACTATTACACGTTGATGTATCGTCAAATGCAATGGTCACAAAACATTTAACGCTACCCACCAAACTATCCACTGCCCTCCCAGAATTAAGCCATAACCGTGCCTCCCCGGCATTCCCCATATAAATATCCCAACACAGGATTATCGACAACAACCTTTAGTCTATCCACCACACCCCAACGCACAGCTGTTTCCCATCGCGTCCCTCCCTACCCAATTCCCTAAGACCAATACTTTTCGATTTCTCCACATTCACTTTTCAAACCTGTAACACCTCAAAACCACCAATTGACACCTCCACTCATGTAAACTTGTCCTCCTCCCCTGCTCATTAGAATGTTTATCATCCAAATACCCTATTATTCCATCCCCCCTTTCTCCTCACACTCCACGTACCACCCCTAAACATCGCCCACAGCCCTCTAAAAATGGTCCTGTATACAAGCAAACAACAGTTGAGACAGAGGACAACCCTGCCTTATGCCTCTACCCATGCGACACCCACTCACACCAATTTCCCATTCACCTGCACACGTACACCTACCACCCTATATACAAAGTCTCAATCCAACGTACCATCACTTCCCCCAAAACCCTGCTCCGTAAGATATGCCCACAGTGCCTATCGTTCTAACGCAATCAACGCAGCCAGCCAAACCAATGCTAAACAACCTCCCCCCTTTCATTCTCCCCCTCCATACTTTCCACAAAATCTTTTAATTATTCCCTTCCCTCCATACATCGTCCTTCCAGGCACCCCATACTGACCTCTCGCAACAACTCTAATCTATCACGCACTTCACCTGTTCCCCAAATTATTTGCGCATATTCTTATATCGACACATAACAACGGACAACGCCCTGTATTCTGCACTGTAGTATGGCCCTTCCCCACACACATTGTGAATCAATACTACTACTGCAGTACGCGTGCAACTCTGCAACTCGCCCATCCTCCCCTCACTTTCATCACATTCATGCAGGTTCACTAAAAAACTTCCTACAACACCCTCCAATCTTCACATAGAATTCACAAGGAAACCCATCTATACCTGGCGCTTTACCTCTCGCCATATTGCTCCAAAGCTCCCCTACCTCCCCCTCTCAATATCACCCACCAATGGCCTACGATACCTTCACTCAGCACACAAGATACATTCTCTCCCAATCTCTTCCTAAAATCCTCACCGTGTCCACTAGATCCTACACTCCTCGCAAAATATATTTCCAAACCAACTATCCATCAAACCACTCATACCCTCAGTAGTTCCAACCTCCATGACCCTTCGTATACCCACCCTACGTCCTCGTGTACTACCAGCTTATCAATTTCCATTGCCAACCTGCGTCTCCGCTGACCCCATAACACACAGGCTGATCGGCCGTCACCCCCAAAACGCCACCACTAACCCACCTTGCACCCTCGCCTCATCAAATCTCTCATTGTGCATATCCCTTATCCTTGCACTTTAAATGCTTCAATTTCCTCCATTGGATACACAACACTGTCACAGCACCCCTCAGAAAACAACCCTGCAACCGACCCCTCTAACATACTGTTGAAGCACAAAGTCCATCCATTCCCGTCTTCCCCTTCGCACATAGTATTTGCCTGAAACCTCGTCTTTGCACCCCATCCCCACCACCCCAATAAGATCGCTTGCACTTCTTTTACCCCCACCCCAAAAGTCCCTCCCACAAACTTTCAAAATCCCCACCCTCCACCCCCTCACCACCAGTAGTCGTACATTCAGCATCCATACCCCCAAATATCTCTTAGGGCAAACCGTCCCAATTTAAATCAGCATAAAACCTGCCCTATGATCTGAATAAACTACATTCACACGTCTGCACCCGCGTCACCCACACTACATCCCCCTTGTCACAATACAACCTATCTAATCGTGCAGCATATCCCCTTTTCTATGAAATGTGCACTATCTCGCACTCCCCTCCATCAACTATATCCCTCAATCCCCACCTCTCAATAGATCCCCTAAACCTGCCAAAAACACCCTGCCCCCTCGGATTCTCCACATCCTCCTGCGCACCACACAGTTCCAGTCGCCTACCAACTATTGTACACAGACGGTAATGACCGCAAACAATATACCAATACGTTATTCACAAATGTCATTCTTTAACCCTTACATCATTCTCATCCGCACATACACCACAATGACTGCATCCCGCTCACCTCTCCACACCCATCAATTCTTAACACACGACCCCCCCCCCCCCTTCCCTTCCTAAGAACAAACAAACGGGCTCGTCTCTTCATCGGACTCCAGGATTCCCACCCCCTCCTTCATTCACTCCGAATTACTTCACGAAACAATCTGTACCCATCCACCTCCAATTCCTTTCCCAGCTTGAAATTATGTTCCTGCACAAAACAAAGTCTATAGCATAACGCCTTAAAAACCCTTTACCCCCACAGAGACGCATCTCATCGCACACAATCCATTAATATTTCACTGTCATGCCCCGGAAACCTACATATTTGATATCACCCTCTGCCCTTTCACAACCTTTCACTGACAACGCTTTCAGTGTGTCTGCTTCGTCCACTTTTCTCCCACTACCCACGGTGGCTTCCCCTTATCCAACACCTGACCAGGCGTACTTTAGTTGCTCCTCAACGCACCACAACACCCTGGCTTTTTCCCCGTCCTTGCCGGTCAAAACACATCATCAGAGTCAGAATATGTCGCCAGCCCTCTAACGTTGACACACTCTGCATCCTTTCCACTCACTGGATTGCCTTCCCTGTGAACCTCAGCAGTCACCTCAATCACTTCCACCACTCTGACCTGCGAGTCATCTGCCCATGTTCGCCAATCTTCCAAGTTGCTCATCTTCAATCTGAACATTACTTCCTCACCATAATCAAGTTATCCTCAGCAACCTGCTTCTCAAAGGTTTTTCCTGCACTTTCACCAGTAGGCCTTCCTCTACCCGCACGTCACCAATCTGCACAGCTTTTCCCGTTCTCCAGGCAGATGCCTCACTTTCCCCCAACTGTGACAGTGAAGGTCTGGTACCCACCAGTAGGCAGCTCACGCTCCACTTCCTCACTCCAGGAAGTGCCACTTCTATGTACAGGTGCCTCAACAGCCTGACCCACCTCTGGTTCTGGGCTCTATCACCATCTCCTACCTAGTTCGCTTTCTCTTCCGCTGCCATCCTCCCACACTGAGGCCGCCAATATGGGTCCATATGCAACCACATAACCTACCACGTCTTCTGCTGCCCAGCGTATACACCATTACCTGTGTCCTAAATGCTTCCAGTAATGACGTAAGACGGGATTGGGCAAATGCCTCAAACTCCATCTTGATCGTGAACGTACCATCCAGGCAAACCGCATACGCCCCATCCGTCCATTTACCCAGCCATAGCCAGGTGTACAGTCCCATACTGTTCAAATACATACCGCAGATCATTCTCGTCCGCCTCCAATGGCACATATCGGATTTCACCCATGTGTAATGCTTAGAACAACGTCGATTAGGCGAACACGTATCGCTGAATTAACATCCACGCTCCTGTCCTTGGTACTTGTCACCAGCCGTTCATACATCCAGCTGAACTCAGCTTGAACGAAAATACGATAGGCAACCATTTAGTGCACACATACAGTTTCTTGAATCCGCAAACACCATAGGTGACACGGAAATTTGCGGTAAAAGCACTTGTGCAGACTGGAGGGCGTTAAAGCACCACGCAATAAATTCAATGCACTCCGTGTGCAAACGCCCTTCACCAGACTGTGCCGCCATGTTAGTGACAATTTATGTCTCCACCAATGGCCAGCAGAGGGCAGTAGTCACACGTCAGCACTCTGCGCAGGTCAAGCGGCGAAATGATCACAACATCATTGAGGTTCATCAGTCAAGTAAGCTTCGGTGCCCCAGACCGACATAATGAGATATCACGAGGGAGCATTCACCCAAATTTCACTTCAATAAACAAAACATAAAGAGTGGGCAACCAAGTAAACCAAGTCCCTAACCCGATATAAGCTGGGAAGATATACTAAGCAACACAGACCCCAACTTATGCCTAGAACAGATAACACCGTAGCACATCGATGTATGCACAAGGCTTATTCCTCTAAGAAAAGAGGAGTAGATTTAAAACAGAAAGGACAGGCGCTCCCATTACACAGGCGTACGAAAAGAATAACAAGAGCGGCTAAAGGAGGACAATAATATCTGAAAATGCGTAGGGAAGACACTTGTCAGAGAAATAGCAAGCTATCGAACTAAGCTAAAAGACTCCTTTAGAGTCAGGAATTCGCGGAAGAACGGTAAAAGCCATAAAAGAAATCGAAAGAAACCAAAGCATTTCTTCTCCTATGCCAAATCAAAATCGAGACAACGTCCATATTGGGCCCCTACTTTAACAAGATGGGTCCTACACAATGACACAAGGAAATGAGTGAGCTACTCAAGTCCCAATATGACTCAGTTTTTTAGCAAGCCGCTAACCAGACTGAGAGTCGAAGATCAAAATGAATTTTTTATGTGAGAGAGCCACAAAAATTTGATTACACAACCTAACCGATGTTATCCTGACGCCAAATGACGTCGAACAGGCGTTAAATGGAACATGCCCATGCACTCTGCCCCAGGGCCAGACTCATGGAAAATCTGTGTTCATCAAGAAACTGCAAGAAGCCCCTATCACGAGCCTTTTCCATCCTATGTAGAAGGGAGCTTGGACACGGGGGCGTCCCACAGTTACTAAAAACAACAACATAGCCCCACTCCACAAAGGGTGCAGTAAAGCAACAGCAAAGAACTACAGACCAATAGCACTAACATCCCAACATCAAGAAAAATCTTTTTTGAAAGGTCCTAAGAAGCAAGATCACCACGCATCCAGAAACCCAATAAGTTATCACAACCCCAGGCAACATGGGTTTTAGAACAGGTCCTCCTTCTGTCTCAACTATTGGACCACTACGACAAGGTCCTCAAGAGCACCTAGAAGACAAAAAGAATGCAGATGTAATATATACAGACTTTTGCAAAAGCCTTCGTACAAGTGTGACCATGCGTAATACGCACAAAATGCGTGCAAAAGTAATAACAGGAAAAGTCGGTCGATGGATCTATAATTTTCCTCACAAACAGAACACAGAGAGTATCGTCAACAGAGTAAGTCCGAGGCCAGCAACGGGTGAAAAGCTCCTGTTCCACAAGGCACAGTACTCGCTCCCATCTTGTTCCTCATCCTATATCCGACATAGACCAAGGATTCAGCCACAGCAACCGAGTCTTCCTTGCAGATGACACCCGAATCTGCATGACAGTGGTCTTCATTGGCAGACACTGCAAAGCTCTAGCAGACATCAACCCAATCATTCAGTGGGCTGCAGAAAACAATATGAAGTTCCACGATGAGAAATATCAATTACTCAGATTATGGTAAACATAGGACATTAAATCTTCATAAGAGTACAAAACAAATTCTGGCCACAAAATACGAGCAAACAAAACCGCGTCAAAGACCTGGGATGATCTGTCGGAGGATCTCAACCTTCAAGGACCTAACCTTGTATTCAATCGCATTTCTGCTAGAAAAATGACAGATGGATAAGAGACCTTCAAAACTAGTGAGGCCAAGCCCATGACGACACTCTTCAGGTCACTTGTTCTATCTAGCTGGAATATTGCTGCACACTAACAGCACCATTCAAGGCAGGTGAAATTCCGACCTAGAAAATGTACAGAGAACTTTCAAACGGCGCGCATAACGGAAGATAAAACACCTCAATTATTGGGACGCTTGAGGTAACCTTAAAACCTGTATTCCCTGGAAAACGCAGAGGAGAGATACATGATTATATACACCTGGAAAATACCTAAGGACTAGTACGAACTTGCACACGAAATCACCCCCATCGAAAGCAAAAAGTACTTGGCGAGACATGCAACCATCCCCCCAATGAAAAGCAGGGGTGTCACACACGTTAAGAGACCATAACAATAAGTGTCAGGGGCCCGAGACTGTTCAACTGCCTCCCAGCACACATAAGGGGGATTACCAACAGACCCCTGGCAGTCTTCAAGCTGGCACTGGACAAGCACCTAAAGTCAGTTCCGGATCAGCCGGGCTGTGGCTCGTATGTTGGTTTGCGTGCAGCCAGCAGCAACAGCCTGGTTGATCAGGCTCTGATCCACCAGGAGGCCTGGTCTCAGACCGGGCCGCGGGGGCGTTGACCCCCGGAACTCTCTCCAGGTAAACTCCAGGTAAATCTATATGCACTATCCCAACTACATTTGTTATAATTTATACAAAAACTTACAGAATATACAATATGTACACAAACGTCCAAATGTCGTCCAACATATGGCCCAACATCAAAATTTATAAGAACATAAGAACATAAGAACGAAGGAACACTGCAGAAGGCCTACTGGCCCATGCGAGGCAGGTCCAAGTCTCCTACCGGCTTAAGCCAATGCACCCAACCTAGTCAGGTCAGGTCACATTGACTTAAGACTTAAGGGAGGAACACGGCAACCGACCTGGTAGCACAAGCTATCAGGTCCAACTCACACCCACCCACATCCACTCAAGTATTTATCCAACCTATTTTAAAGCTACACAACGTTCTGGCCTCTAAAACTGTACTCGGGAGTTTGTTCCACTCATCCACACTCTATTACCAAACCAGGACATTCCTATATCCTTCCTGAAACTGATTTTTTTCCAACTTAAAACCATTGCTGCGGAGTTCCAGTCTATGGCTTTTTAGAATATTTTCAGCACACTATTTACATCCCCCTTTATTTATTCCTGTCTACCCTTTATACACCTCAATCATAACCCCCCAAATTCTACGTCTTTCTGATAGAGTGCAGATTCTCAGGGCCCATAGTCTATCCTCATAGGGAAGGTTCTGATACAAGGGATCAACTTTGCCATCCTCCTTTGTACATTTCCAGTAGAATTTATATCCATTCAGTAATTACGGTGACCAAAACTGTGGCAGCATAATCTAAATGAGGCCTAACCAATGATGTATAGAGTTGAGAGACCAACCTGAGGACTCCTATTATTACGCTTCTTGATATGAAGCCAAGGATTCTATTAGCTTATTGCGAACACTTATTCACTGTTTGTCTTGGTTTCAGATTACTGCTAACCAAACTCCTACCATCTTTATCGCGAATCTCGTAATATTAAGATCTACATAATTA
Organism: Cherax quadricarinatus; assembly: GCF_026875155.1. NCBI lineage: Eukaryota > Metazoa > Arthropoda > Malacostraca > Decapoda > Parastacidae > Cherax > Cherax quadricarinatus. The sequence continues at coordinate 43,920,525 of NC_069433.1, read as the reverse complement.
TTAGTTATATTGGCAGAGTTATTGTCCTGTCCAACAATTAGAACTTTGCATTGTCTATATTTAAACTGCATCTGCCACTTCTCCGACCACTGCATCAGTCTACTCAAATCTTCCCAGGAGTGCTCAATTTCCTCGTCAAATGACTAGAAGACATCAACATAATCAATCCCAATCCCAGCGGACACTAAACTATACACTGTGTTTACCCGCACTCAAACCGCCTTATGGCCGGATGAGGAAACCTTTGCTGCCGCCACACAATATTGGCACAACAAAAAACTTTCTCCATAACATAGCAACAACTAAACACGCTTTTTCCAAAAGGGGGGGAAACAATGTACATGATGTGAAACTCTACCAATTAACAAAATCAGAAGTATATACTTTATTTTAAGACAGTATTGTTTTTTCCAAACCATGTTAGTATCTTCAAACCAACTGACCAAATGCCTTAACATTGGTTCTATATACACTATCACAATTACATTACCTCCACCCAGTCATAACGACCAAACAAAAGTGTCTGTAGTACCAGAAATGTTACACCTTCCCTATGCCCTCCCCACCACAATTTTATAACAGCATCACTCAACAAGTAACATTTCATCAATTATCACATACATCTTAACAGTTGGTTCCACATCATCATACTGCCACCACATTTTCATTAATCTGCTCCAGTAACAAAAAGTCATTGGTAAATGGAAAGATTTCTGATGATCCCTAACACTTACACATTGATAGTGCCTAACTAAACTACAAAATAAACTGCGCATTTAAAATTCCTCTTAACTGTAGTAACACCTGATCATACACATACACCACATCCCTTTATATTTCAGCACGCACTTTTTTTATACCAAATTGTTAACAATTGCTTTGATTGTTCCCTCTTGTAGTTTGTCTCACAAAGATCAATTACCTTAATAAAACTATGATCAACAATGACCTGTTGTTTTTTGAACACATGAACTAAACTAAAACACTCACTCACCAAAAAACTCTCCAATTACACCACATCTGACATTTCATTCCCTCCCATACTATTCTCGTTCTAACCAATCCTTCCACATTTACATATCCTTTCAGAATGGTCATCTACGCTCTATAAAAGGAAAATGGTCCTTAGTAGCTTAAGTAGCCAAATTACTGAGTCCCATTACCGGAATATTACTAATGCCCCGGAACGCAGTTGCCCCAACCTCACCAAAATGAGTTTATTTCTACAGACTGTGCGATAAACTGCTGCAGCAATTGCCCTTACCCTAATCCCCACCCCTTTTCCTTCAATCCCACCAGGAATAATACAAGAAATCTGTCACAATGTACAGAAAGGCTCTCTTTTACAACTCTCGGACACCTCCCCTTACCTCTAATTGTAAGGGCACGCAGGAGCTCTTACATTGCCCCCCACCCAATAACGATGAAGACTCCCCTACCAGCCACACCCTACCTGCCCCAACTCCCTACAAAAACTACGACTGAAAAGCTGTTTCCGATTCCTCACAATGTTCGCATTTTCGCCTCCTTTACCAAACCCCTCACACACAAAAACCTGCTTTTGTTCGCTAAAATTCCCATTACAACCTATAAACTAACTCCTTAACCCTCGGCATTCATCAAACTTTCTGAATCCAGCCAGCTCGTACCCCAATCAAACAAAGGGTATAACCCGCCACCCCTTTTGCAATGACTTCTGGTTTCTCTACTCATCTCTACTAACCTTCTAACCTCCCACCTAAGGTTTGTTTAGCCTCACCTATACCTAACATAACCCTTAGCATATTTTCACATTCCATTAAGTCTTTCCGCCCCACCATCTTACGTACATCCCCATACACCTCCAACCCCTCGCCCTTTTAACGCGCCCGCGCTCCGCGTGGGTAGAAGTACCTCCTGTTTAACATACCATGTGCCTTAACCACTCGCCCTAGCATCAAAAGCCCTATACTCCCCCCTTTTCGCACATTTGTCATAACCACCTCTTTACTTAGCCATGCACGTCCAAACCAAAACCCCCGCATATAAATGAAGGCACCCATTCCTCCTGTATCTCCTTTATCTCTTGTGCCTGTAAAGGATACACCACTGCCACGTTTCCAACACTTTAACTATAAACCAATGAATTTATTAATTATTGCCCTATTGCACATTAAGTAACATCCTTTCGCTCTTAGGTTTCCTATCCGTTGTACAACTTTCCTCATCCCAACCAGTTCCGAATTCCTCCGGCTAGCCACTGCTCATCTGCCAAAAAATAATCCCACAAATTTTTAGCTGTTCAGTTACATCCCCATCCAAACTCCTCCCCATTCTACCCCCCCCCCCCCCCCCCAAGCTCCTATCTCTAATAATTACGTTTTGCTCTGTTTACACGCATGCACTGACGCCTCTCCAAAAAACCTCATTACCTCTCTCCACCTTTCTCAAACCTTCGACATCATTGGAACAGTATGTTGTGGTCATCTACATAACCAACAACCTCTGTGAACCCTTTATACCTCCTCCTGTAAGTTGTTGCTTCTCAACATTCCATTAAAACGGGTGTTGCATTACATCAAACAGAATTTGAGACATTGGACACCCATGTCCACAAACTTTCTCCATTTTCCAACACGCCATACCCCAAACTACTATTTAATTTGCACTGAATCGTGGCCTTCTGCATACAAGGTCTTCACCCATATTATTATTCCCATCCTCAAAACCCATAAGCCTAAAAAGATTTCAACCATGTACTCCCTATTCACACAACCGTCATAAGCAATTCTCCCAACACAGGGGGGTTGCGCCAAATAGTTCGCACCGTCGGGTTCCTTACCACCCGTCAAAAATTCCTAATACGACTATGTCCATACCCTCATACTACACCGAATCCCCAACTGACCCTTGTCACAATACACCACCTAACACCCTCTTCATCCTGTTTCCCCTAGACATCTTCGCAAAAATCTTATAAATCCGATACACATTAAAGATATGGCCCATGTACTGCTCAGTGTTCTTCCCTCACCTTTTTTCCTTTACAAGCACACCACACCCGTCCTTTGTGACATTCCCCAATTTCCCCTTCCTTCAGCAAAGTATTCAATACCTGAACCACACTAACATTTTTGGTTTCCCAATGCACTCTATAAAAATCATTGGAAAGCCCGTCGATTCCTGGTGCTTTTCCCTTTACTTAAATTGAAGAAACACCGCCCTTTCACTTCTTCCATACTTATATTCCCTCCATTCCCCCTCTGTCCTCCCACCTTTTCCCAAGGCCTTCACCCCCTCCTCTTTCTTTATTAACTATCCCCACGTTACCCTTTTTTCCCCATTTCCTTTTAAAACCAAAAATCCGCATAATTACTTATTCTTCCCTCGGTTCTCACCAACATTGCCGCTCTACAGTATAACCTTCTAAATCGACACTAACCTCTAAAATATTATAGTGGATTCCTGTTGTCGACGCGAAAACTTCTTGAACACACTACCAACGGTTTATCCTCCCCAGAGGACGGCATCCATACCTGCCTTACTCTTAAATTCATCACAAATCTTCATTATGTATTTACTTAGTCTCTCCTCTTAGCCGTTGGGGGGTTTCTGATATTTCTTCAAAGACTTCCCCCCCTCTCTTACAAACACTCATTGAGCTGCTGCTCCCAAATACTTCTGTAAACCGTACCTCCCACCTCGCTCCTCCCCTTCCTTCATATTTATAAAACCCAGAGATACAGGTTTAGCTTCATTTCCCCACCAATCAAAATACTTACTCCCTACCCATTCCCCTTGCCCTCCACAATTGTCACCAGTCCTAAACTCGCGTTCACCCACCTCCACTCCTCACCAACCTCGCATTTAAACTTCCAAAACTTGAATAATATTTTTACCACAGCCCTCCCAATCCAGCTCTACCAAAACTGCCCTATATCCGAAAACCCTACGTCCACTGTTTTTTTTTACCCCTCCTAACACTAATCTGCTCCCATTATATAAATCCTATCTAACCCTCCGCTGAATAATCCTCCTAACAAGTGAAATCCACTCTCCAAGTCCTCACTCTTCCCCTCCACGTCCCACATCCCCTGCATCCTGTAAAACAATGCGTTAACGAGAACCGTAACACACAACCCGCCCCATTGGCTCCACTTCCCCCCCCATAACACACATTCCCAGTCCCTCCCCCCCCAATTACAGTTACTAGAGGAAACCCGCTTAAAAAAATATCACCAAAACGTCTCTCACAAAACCTCTTATATACTTTGATTATTTTCTCCGCTGCATATAAACCCCAATGAAACATACTCGAGATGCTCCCCACTCACCATCCACCCTCACTACCCTCCCCCCCCCTTCTTCCCACTTTATAATACGTAAGGGACATTTATTTCCTTCACAGCCCACTGCCAACCCCCACTCCCCTTTTACCTAACAGACCCCACTTACATACATTTATAACCTTTTAATGCCCAAAGCCACAGCCATGTCTTATAATTATGTTCTTTGTATAACAATCTATTGAAAGGGTCCTAAAAGCAAGATCACCACTCCAATACAAGAAAAAACCCATCAAGTTATCACAACGCCAGGCAACATGGTTTAGGAACATCGCATCTCTGTCTGTCTCAAGCCTACTTTGATCCTCACGAACAAGGTCCTAAATGCACTAGAAGACAACAAGAAAGCAGATGTAATATATACAAGGACTTTGCAAAAGCCCTTCGACAATGTTGTGACCATGGCGTAATTGGACGCACAAATGCGCGCTAAAGGAATAACAGAAAAGTCGGTCCGATGGATCTATGAATTCCTCACTAACAAACACAGAGAGTAGTCGTCACCAGAGTAAAGTCCGAGTAGCTATGTGAGTGCAAAAGCTCTGTCCACAAGGCAGCAGTACTAGCCTCCATCTTGTTCCTCATCCTCATATCCGACATAGACAAGGATGTCAGCTAACAAGCACCGTGTCCATCCTTTGCAGATGTACACGCGAATCAGGTGCATGACTGTGTCTTCACATATGCAGACACTCGCAAGGCTCCAGGCTGACATCAACAAATCTTCAAGTGGGCTGCAGAAAACAATATGAAGTTCAACGATGAGAAATTTCAATTACTCAGATATGGTAAACATGAGGAAATTAAATCTTCATCAGAGTACAAAACAAATTCTGGCCACAAAATAGAGCGAAACACCAACGTCAAAGACCTGGGAGTGATTATGTCGGAGGATCTCACCTTCAAGGACCATAACATTGTATCAATCGCATCTGCTAGAAAAATGACAGGATGGATAATGAGAACCTTCAAAACTAGGGAGGCCAAGCCCATGATGACACTCTTCAGGTCACTTGTTCTATCTAGGCTGGAATATTGCTGCACTCTAACAGCACCTTTCAAGGCAGGTGAAATTGCCGACCTAGAAAATGTACAGAGAACTTTCACGGCGCGCATAACGGAGATAAAACACCTCAATTACTGGGAGCGCTTGAGGTTTCTAAACCTGTATTCCCTGGAACGCAGGAGGGAGAGATACATGATTATATACACCTGGAAAATCCTAGAGGGACTAGTACCGAACTTGCACACGAAAATCACTCACTACGAAAGCAAAAGACTTGGCAGACGATGCACCATCCCCCCAATGAAAAGCAGGGGTGTCACTAGCACGTTAAGAGACCATACAATAAGTGTCAGGGGCCCGAGACTGTTCAACTGCCTCCCAGCACACATAAGGGGGATTACCAACAGACCCCTGGCAGTCTTCAAGCTGGCACTGGACAAGCACCTAAAGTCAGTTCCTGATCAGCCGGGCTGTGGCTCGTACGTTGGTTTGCGTGCAGCCAGCAGCAACAGCCTGGTTGATCAGGCACTGATCCACCAGGAGGCCTGGTCACAGACCGGGCCGCGGGGGCGTTGACCCCCGAAACTCTCTCCAGGTAAACTCCAGGTATAAAGCATACATCCACATTATATCTCCTCAAAAACCATTCCATCCATACTCGTTTCACTTCATTCTTCAATCCATTTACATTTACAGTTACTACCGTGAATTATTTTAAAAGTGGTGGTTTACCCTTTCTTCTTGGCACACACCCTCCTATACCGTCCTGCTATATTGCATCTTTCTTGACAGCTTGCTTATTCACCCCCCCCTATCCCTTCGTTATCCCTAGAACCATTAAACCCTTCATTACCCCTTCCCTCTTTCCCCTTATGACATACATCCTTTCTCCAAGATTTTACTCCTGTTCTTTGTCCTGGAGTAAGAACATCGTCCATCTCAGACGTTCCTGCAGTTCTCTTACGAGAACTCACCTCGTCACCTGTCTTTTCTGCCCTATGAACCTCTGCCACAACGTTGTGCACATTAACATTAGTGCACACAGTATTCCTATCCACCTGATCGTGCTGCACTGTCGCCTGCACCAGGTTACACCCTTCATCCACCTGTCCCTCCTCAACGTCATGCAAAAAGGAACTAAGTACTTCCTCCAGCAAACCATCCTGTTGGCCCGTACCATCCTCATCAGACGTCGATGTCGTCTGTCCCTTATCAACTGTTAGTGTTACACTTTCCTCCATAGCCGCCTCAGCCCTATCCACTTCTTCACTCCATTGGCAAGGATTCTTGTTTGGCCTTACTCCTTCCTCCAACGCCCCCATAGCATTCCTCTGATGTAAGATCACTGGTACCTGTTCCCTCCGTCCAGCTTTTTTTATAGCATTGGGCCGCCATATGTTCAAAAGAACCACATAATC
>NC_069433.1:43873662-43913276 GCF_026875155.1 Cherax quadricarinatus | reverse complement strand
GGTGAGTTTCGTAAGAAAACTGCGGGGAAGTCTGAGATGGACGTGTTTTCTCCAGGACAAAGAACAGGAGTAAAATCTTGGAGAAAGGATGTATGTCATAAGGGGAAAGAGGAAGGGGTAATGAAGGGTTTAATGGTTCTAGGGATAATGAAGGGTTTAATGGTTCTAGGGATAATGAAGGGTTTAATGGTTCTAGGGATAACGAAGGGATAGGGGGGGGGGTGAATAAGCAAGCTGTCAAGAAAGACGCAATACAGCAGGACGGTATAGGAGGGTGTGTGCCACGACGAAAGAGTAAACCACCACTTTTAAAATAATTCAAGGTAGTAACTGTAAATGTAAATGGATTGAGGAATCAAGTGAAACGAGTATGGATGGAATGGTTTTTGAGGAGATATAATGTGGATGTATGCTTTATACAAGAACATAATCATAAGATAGGCTGTGCTTTGGCATTAAAAGGTTATAAATTGTATGTAAGTGGGTCTGTTAGGTTAAAAGGGGGGAGTGGCAGTGGCTGTGAAGGAAAATAGTCCCTTACGTATTATAAAGTGGGAAGAAGGGGGGGGGAGGGTAGTGAGAGTGGATGGTGAGTGGGGAGCATCTCGAGTATGTTTCATTGGGGTTTATATGCCAGCGGAGAATATAATCAAAGTAAAAGAGGATTTTGTGAGAGATGTTTTGGTGTATTTTTTAAGGGGCTTACCTCTAGTCACTGTAATTGGGGGGACTGGAACTGTGTTATAAGTGGGGGGGAGTGAGCCAGGGGGGCGGGTGTATTCGTGTTACGCAAGTTACAGGATCAGGGGGTGAGGGATGTGGAAGGGAGTGGGGCTTGGAGAGTGGATTTCACTTTTGTTAGGAGAGATTATTCAGCGAGGTTAGATAGGATTTATATAACGGGAGCAGTTAGTGTAGGAGGGGTAAAAACAGTGGATGTATGGTTTTCGGATTATAGGGCAGTTTTGGTAGAGCTGGATTGGGAGGGAGTGGTAAAAATATATTCAAGTTTCTGGAAGTTAAATGCGAGGTTAGTAAGGAGTGAGATGGTGAATGAAGAGTTTAGAGACTGGTGGAGACAATTGTGGAGGGCAAGGGATGGGGTAGGGAGTATTTTGGATTGGTGGGAAAATGAGGCTAAACCTGGTATCGCTGGGTTTTATAAATATAAAGGAAGGGAGGAGGCGAGGTGGAGGTACGGTTTACAGAATTATTTGGAGCAGCAGCTCAATGAGTGTTATGTAAGAGAGGAGGGGAAGTCTTTTGAAGAAATATCAGGGCTAAGAGAGAGACTAAGGGAAATACATAATGAAAGATTTGATGAATTAAGAGTAAGGGCAGGTATGGATGCCGTGCTATGGGGAGATAAACCGTCGGGTAGTGTGTTTAGAAGTTTTCGCGTTCGACAACAGGAGTCCACTATAATACTTTTAGAGGTTAGTGACGATTTAGAAGGTTATACTGAGGGGCAAATGTTGGTGACAACCGAGGGAATAAGTAATTATGCGGATTTTTGGTTTAAAAGGAAATGGGAAAAGGGTAACGTGGGGATAGTTAATAAAGAAAGAGGAGGGGTGAAGACTTTGGGGAAAGGTCGCTGTATAGCCCTTGTGGCTTAGCGCTTCTTTTTGATTATAATAATAATTTGGGGAAAGGTGGGGAGGACAGAGGGGGATTGGAGGGAATAATAAGTATGGAAGAAGTGAAAGAGGCGGTGTTCAATTTAAGTAAGGGGAAAGCACCAGGAATCGACGGGCTTTCCAATGATTTTTATAGAGTGCATTGGGAAACCATAAATGATTGTTTGGTTCAGGTATTGAATACTATGCTGAAGGAAGGGAAATTGGGAATGTCACAAAGGACGGGCGTGGTCGTGCTTGTAAAGAAAAAAAGTGAGGGAAGAACACTGAGCACGTACAGGGCCATATCTTTAATGTGTACGGATTATAAGATTTTTGCGAAGATTCTAGGGAACAGGATGAAGAGGGTGATAGGTGGTATTGTGCACAAGGGTCAGTTGGGGATTCCGGGTTGTAGTATGAGGGATGGACATAGTCGTATTAGGGAATTTTTGCAGGGTTGTAAGGGAGGTGAATTTTGGGCATTGATTGGAGAATGCTTATGACGGTAATAGGGGGTACTGGGGTTTTGCGAGATTCCATATATCACATCGTAACCATCCAGTTCTAACTCATATCCAATTTCTGGAAGTGGGGGGTGGAGCGGAGGGAGGGGGAGATGAAAAACACAACATCCACATCTAGACGCACAAACCCAAAAATTCATTAAAAAACCACTTTCGTTCGTTGTTCCCCGCTCAGAACTGCAAAAACCGTTTAATATTATATTGTCAAAACCTAAAAGTCAATTAAATGGGATTTTCCTTTCGTTGGGGGCGTAGGGTTATGCAAGACTTTCAACATTATACCTTTTCAACACCTCTATCCCACCCCCCCCTTGGTTTTGGGAACCACCCTTGATAAACTCTTGTTTCGTCGTGGATTCACTGTTCCCTTTCCTCTGTAAGCATCAGATCCGCCCAAGACTTTTTCCCTGGCCTTTGGGCAGGAGTAAGCACGTTCGTCTGAGTCCGATTGGGTCCGCAGTTTCGCTTTCCCCGCGTCCCTAACCCTCCACCTGCATAGGGATTACCTTTTATACTATCGTGGATGGACACCTCCACTGTCTGCTACAATTCACCATCAAACCATGTGCGACACACTAGACCCAATGCTTTCATCCGTCGGCCCCCTCAACCATGATGGCACAACGGGATCCCAAAATTGCACCTAGGATCCTCCACACGGTTGACTATCCGACTCGTCTAACAAAACATCCAGTGCCTTTCACTAAATACCCTCCGCTACAATTCGCGGTCTAGGCGGGGGCCCCCCATAGTGGGGCAGAGTCTCTTCAAGTACTTTATTATGTCCAGTGACGGTGATTCTCCTCGCTGTATTGCATCCTCAAAAGCATTCTCCCTCTGTGCTTTTTCTTTTTCTAACGCTCATCACTCAAGATGACCGTTGTCGAGACAGGGAAAGGGGTAGCATAAGACTGTTCTCGTCCCTCACCTTACCTCGACCTCTTTTCCGATTGTCGCTGTTGGATAGATGGGATGATTCCCTCGACGCTACGAACACGCTTACCACAACTGCGGCGTCCTGCGTCATATGGACCCACACCATGGCCGACATACGGTACGCGACGTTGCCTAATGCGCGAACATATGTTACATTACTTTGAGTTGCGAAATGCTTGCAACATAAAACAAGGTATGGTATGCGGAATATGGCGTAAAGTCATTTTGGACGTGAAATTTCTAGTTATCATGTTTCCCTCCAAACTTCCAGCATAAGGTCCAGCGGCCCACCGACCTGGCAGAGGCCATAATGAACCACCAAATTACGTAGTTCATCTGTTTATAACATGTCAGATATGCAGTCGCCTCAAAAGCACATTCCTTATTTTTACCCATGAGTAATGTTATACATCATGAAGATGTACTGATGCAGTCTGAATTTACGCTATTATGGTCTCGTTGAATACTTACAACCACTGGCTTCGTAGAATTGCTGAACGGTTCATTTTTAACGAAGATCCGTGTCGTCCCATTAAGTGCTACACCACCATATCTCATCATTTGCGGATCCCGAAGGTATCACTGATAATCGCCGGTAGTAACAAATCCATCGTGTGCTCCCGTGATAGCTCCACGGGTCAACTCAACGCAGACAGTGTTGATGGCCTGCTGCTATGCAGCGCCATGTTGGAAAATAAAGTTTTCACACTAATGCCAAGGGGTAGCAGCCAAACAGGTAAACTGGCACACAAGCTAACTCAATCAGGGAAGCGTCTGCGCAGCCTGTCCGCACGGCCCAATAGCGATGCGAACAATGGAGAAGAGGAGGTAGGAGAAACCGGGGTTTAAGGTCTGAAGCCCTAGTATCAAGGACACTGAGAGTGCTGGAGGCAATACCCTTACTTTTCACCCGACGAGTGGACAGGTGATCCTGTCTACCTCTCGCTATCGAGTAGCAGTATGTTACTCATATCAATCATTGATATCCACCCCCAAATGAACAGTACGAGACAATGCAGGTTTCCGTGGTGGCAGAATTGTTTTGGGATTATTAACTTGGCAAAGGAAGAGGAGCTGGAAACCTTAGATCCACGGGTGGTGACTACAATATCCTGCCTCTGAAGCAGTACGCCCTTTAATGTTCCCCACTATTATAGAACAAGTAAATTAGGTGCTATATACGCTTAGTCCCAACCAGTGAACCATTAGGTTTTCAAGTAACCACGAATTGCATGGAAAGTATTTCCACGACCCAAGTAATCTGAAAGCATAGAGGACACACGAGAGGTTTTAAAGTAAGGGAACAGTTTGTCCGAAATTACGAACATGTACATCCAGTGGTCACCTAATATATCTGAGACTTTTATACCATTAACTCCTCTGCACAAGGGGTGCTCCTTGCGGTGGTGAAGAGGCTCTTGGTCTGAGGAATTAGACCTGTCGGTCCTACAACCAAGACCGAACCTAATTACCCCCCAATACCCCGTTCCCTATCCCATCCTCCCCCACCTCCCGCTTTTTCATTTCCTCCTCCTCCTCCCACCCCTCCTTTTGCCCCTCCTTTTTTTTTTTTTTTTTTTTTTTTTTTTTTTTTTTTTTTTTCCACAGCACGCTAGTTCCTAGGTTGGGAAAGGGTACCGGGGTCCATCCCATTCCATTGAGGTTCTTGGCGGTGGCGGTAGTTTTGCCGTGGAATCTGGATTCCTGGGTATGTCCTGATCCCACTCCTGGTATCCCGGAGGGTGGCTTTGGTTGTCTCCCACGTGCGACGGTGTATCTCTGGAAGCCACCTTTTCGGATTCCAGGTGGTGGCCTAAGAGGAATGCTTGTGCGGATTTCCGGCCGCCCTCGAGGGGGGGGGGGGACTCCGAGGGTAAGCCTCGGCAGATGTGAGGTTGCTATACCCGAATTGCCGGTTTCTGGCATGATGGGTAGGGTATGGCACGGTTCCATGCTGCATCTCGCTACCTTGCAGTGCTGAGGTCCTCATGGGCATGGAGGGAGATTTCTTGGCCCTTTCATTCCTCCTAGGAAAACTATCCCTCCCCGTTCCCCCCTTTTTTCATTCTTTTTTTTTATTTTTATTTTCCTTTGTCTTCTTTCTTTTTTTGTCTTAAAACAAAAAGATAGAAGTAAACCTAAACATGGCAGCCCTAGGTCCATGAACCTGCTACCCCCGGGCCCCCCTTCATGATACCGCACCCCGATCGACCCCGCCTAGTCTTTGGACCACTCTTCGGACACATCTCTAGCATCTGTACCTCATACCGGTGCTGTTTTCCTCACACTCTTCAGGTACGAGGCCTCGACTGACTCCTTCGATTTATCTGACCTTCGCTCTCCTGCTGACTATGCTTCGGGCCTCTCCTCTACGGTGCGCCAATTTTCGAATCGCCCGGCCCTTTCCACGTCGGACCAACTCTGGGTCCCACGCTAAACCGCAACGACAATTACCTGCTGATATACTTCTCCCACCTTCTCGTTCTCTCAGAAAGATCGACACTTCCATCACTACCTTTCCACACACATTTCAGACTGCACAATGGACAAAATTCTTCACTTTAGACCGACTTCCTCAACAGCCTATCTTTCTGACCACAGTATTGGCAAGGACCTCCTATGCCATGTTGGTAAATCATATTTCTTTTCATGCTCTCAAAGAGCCGGTACTCGCATCGTCACTCATACCAGAAAGCTACGCCCGGCTCAGAGCTTTCTCGTCTTCCCATATCGATACTGTTCCTGTAACTATTTAAAAGCATCATTCCCTCAATTCTCGTTGTGGTACCGTCATTCTGCCCATTATCATAGTTCAACAAAATTTCCCTACATTGTGGCACAGACATTCTTGAACAGCTGGAACTCCAAGATCTCCCAAGCCTCAAGGAAACCACTTACGTTCTTCCTAACCGCGGGCAGAAGACGATACCCTAGCAATGTGGCTTCGTTTAACTTTAACAGCCGTGAACTCCCATCCTCAGTTTTTATGTAGCAGACATCGGTTTACAGGTTCGAAAGGTGATCCCACAACCGCAACAGTGTAGAAATTGATGGCGATTTGGCCATCCAGCGAAATATTGCAGATCTATCGCCGAATTCCCCAGTCTGTGGTGCCGATGACCAATCTAATACGTTCTTGCAATCAACCTCCCTCTTGCCTTAATTGTCATTAGGCTCACCCTTCAACGTTCGTCCATTGTCAAGTCTACTTAAAAAACGAGCGGGAAATCCGTTACCTCAAATAGGCAGAAGTTCTCCACATTATGACATGCAGTTTCTCATCTCCGCCTCCAAGGGAGACTACCTCGTGTTTCTATTCCCGTGTTCAAATACGTCCCCCCACGTCTGGTATCCCTCTTCTGCACGCGCCCCCCTCAGAGGTTACCTCTCCTATAGTCACTCTGTAGCTAATTCTTTTGCTGTCCTCGGCTCAGACTTCCCTACTTCAACGTCTCAGTCTGATCTCGCTTCTCGTGTTCTCTCTCACAGCCTCATTAGCGACGGATCTCGTTATGACATCTCCTCCCAATCGTCCCTCTACTGTCTCAAAAGTCAAAATAAGGTCCCGATAAACCCCTACCCTTTTCCACCCCCTCATTTTCCCTTCCCTGTCTCTGTACACTGGGTTTTCTCCCCCTCTCACTGGCCTGTTACAAGTGTTAGAGGGTCACCTCCACCTCGTACTGTACCTTCCTCACCCTGTTCCCACTCCCAAGTTTCTTCACTACTGCCACCTCCCAAGTTTGTGCCTCTTGCTGTCCCCATTCCACGCTGTCTCCAGTTCCCTCGGGGGGGGGGGGGGAGGCCTTACGCGCCCCCCCCCGCTACCTTTGTACAGTCAATTACAGTTCCAATCTTTACTCATCCACCCCCTACCATTTCCAATATTGTCTCCCATACACGTCTCTGAATTCTGACACACTTGAGCAATCTCTGAATTATTGCAGAACCAAACCATCAATGGACACAAATCCACCCTCCACCCCTTCTCCTCCTCCTCTCTCCACTGCGCAACTCCTTTTCTTCACAGCGCACCGTTCCTTCACTGCTTGAACGTTTTCCACTGCCCTCCGCATGTGGACTTTTCTAACCCCTCTATTCCTGTAGGAAAACCTTACTTGCGGATTTCAGTAATATTATCATGCCCAACAGGCCTATTTACAGTGAATATACCGGCCTCAGGGGTAATCGGGGTGAGCTACAGATGATAATCTCCCAGTATATTCCCCTGTTGGTGTTTGCTTACAGGAACCAAAATTACACTCTGCTGTTATCTCTCACATCTCAGGCTATAAGTTATTGCATTCTTCAGATCCTTTTTCCTGATGGACCTTTAATGAAAGTGCCTTCTCTACGCAGCTGATATTCTGTACCATCAGCATTTGTTCGTACTTCGCTGCATTACACAGCAGCCCATATCCAACTGCATAGTGGTATACACTCTGTTCTTTTATATCCTCTCTCCTTCTCGGCATTATCTATTCCGTAATATTGGCTTTCTTGTCCTCGTCATTACCACCACCGATCTGTTACTTGGAGATTTTAATGCCGCCACCATTTCCTCTGGGGGGGGGGGGTCTCACTGTGATTCCCGTGGCATTCAGTTAGAGGCTTTTCTTGCCACCTACCCCCTCCAGGTTTTAAATACAGGTACTCTCACCCAATTTGAGCCTCAACCTCACACTCTTGGCATCGATCTCTCAGTCTGCTTTTCCTCTGCCGCATTAGACTTCACTTGGTCTGTTTCTTCCGGACTTACTACAGCTATTCATTATCCCAATCATTCTTACTTCCCCTCATATCACCACCTCTTCCGCATCCCACGCTGGCAATTTGATCAGGCAAATTGGAACCTTACTCACACCTAGCTGTTTTTGAAGAGGTTCCTTCTTCGTCCTCCATTGATGAGCTTTTACACCTCTTCTCATCCTCCGTTTTAACCGCACTTCCATTCTATACCCCAACGTTCGGGCAGCATTCTCAGAATGCGTGCCTTGGTGGTCTCCTGCATGGCTCAGCAGTACGATTGAAACACGCTGCATGGGGCAGGTACCGGGTACAATATAAACTAACAGAGAGACTTCTTGATTTTAAGCAGGAAGCGTGCGATCGCTCGCCGTGTCATCCGTGACGCTAAATGCACTTGCTGTCGAGATTATGTCTCCACCAATCACCTCTGCTTCCTCTATGAGTGCAGTCTTGAAAAAAGAAACGAAATATGAGTGTAAATATTTCCTCCTGACCCGGCTCCTGTTTCTGCGGATGCCGGTGTTGATATAGCAAACCCACTAGATGTTGCCAATGAAATATGGCAATCATCTGGTCCATATTTCTCAGGTACTCCATCTATGCACCTCATTTCTTTCCTCCAAAGTGTCCCAGAGATTAGCACCATTGGACTTTTCTTCTCTCAGGAATGAACAGTATAATTGTGCCTTTTTACACTTCAAGAACTAGGCAAAACTCTCACTTGCGATCATCGGCAGTTTGGGCCCGACGACATTCATATTCGATGCTACAACATTTAGCATCATCCAGGCCCTTGCAGTCCCTATTACGCCTTTACAATCTTATTTGGTCACAAGGAGTCTTCCACAGCTGTGGAAATCCGCATTGTTCTCCCTTTCCACAAACCAGCCACTACGGTACATGAAACCGCTCCACTATCATCCCATTGCACTTACCAGTGCAGTTTGCAAAGTGATGGAACGCCTAGTAAATAGACGTTTAGTGTGGTATTTTAGAACACACAACAGTACTCCTCCACTCGTCAAATATGGACTTTCGTAAGGTACGTTCTCCCATAGACCCCTTACTACGCTTTGGATACATATGTTCATAATGCTTTTGCGAAAAACCACTCCGTTATTGCCATATTTTTTGACCTTGAGAGGCATATGACAACTACATTGGAGTATAATATTTTTTGCCCAAGCCCACTCCTTAGGCCTTCGTAAGCAATCTACCACCTTCCTTAAGAACTTTTTACTGACAGGCATTTCCGTGTTTGGGTTAATATGTGCTCTCCCCGACTTTATCCAAGCTGAAGGTGGTCCCCCAGGGATGTGTACTGAGCACACACTTTTTCTCCTGCTAGATTAATGAATTTGGCCCTCTAGTCTTCTATAAATATTTGGTCATCCTCTATGTTTGATGACTTTCGCTATTGCCTGAGCAGGCGCAGATGTCAACATATTACAGTTTCTCTCCAGCATCAGTCGACCGTGTTTCCAAGTTGGGCCGCACCCACAAGTGCGGGTTTTTAAATTTTCCCAGCACTAAAACCCACCAAATTACTTTCACTAGACGCTCTGTCCATTTCCGATCATCTTTGTACCTCTATGTGGCTCACCGTATCCTGGAACTTGATAAAGTCAAGTTTCTGGGCCTCCTCATTGATCGAAGGTATCCTGGAAACCTCACATTACCTCTCTGAAGGCAACTTACGTCCACAGCCCGGCTGAACCTTTTTAAAACCCCTCTCATCTTTCATGTGGAGCTGAATCCGTCAAACCCTTCCTTCGGCCTACATTCCACCCTTATTTTATCGAAACTTATTATGTTGACCAATCTATTCAGCGGCATCTCCTGCAACTCTCTCTATCCCCCCCCTTAACGCCCATTCCTCACCAAGGATTACGTTTATGCCTTGTGCTTTTTTGCTCTTCCCCTGTCCAGAGCCCTATGCAGAATCGAACGTTCCATCTTATCAGATCGCCGTATGCCCATTGTGCCTTCGCTACATTTACGCTCTCAATGATCTCCACACTTCCTTCCATTTATAGAACGCGTATGAATGTCACTGATATTAGTAGTACAGAGCGAGAGAATGAAGCGATTTGTTCGCTGCCCCCTGTTTACTCCGTCCCTTCTCTTGTCTTCTCCTTCAATTAGCCACCTTGTCTATGTACATCACATTCAACAGCGCTCACTTTTCCCTACCCCCTGGAAGTTCCAGCTGTTCGGTCTGTTCTCAACAATACAGTCTCTCCCTTGGTCGTCGAGAGCCCATCTGTCGACGGTCGCTTCCCGCTCGCTTTTCTTGGACGACTTCACTCGGACATAGTCTCATGCTCATTGCTATGGACACACGAAACTCGGGCTCTAAGTCTTCTGACGGTGTAGCGCAGCCGATTCGCAGCAGTGTTCCGGACAGTGGTGATACATGGGCATTTACTTCTTCCGGTCTAGTAATTGTTACTGCTGAATTGTAGCCATCCTAACACACTTATCCGTATTTGCATCTATGCCTGTGTCATCATTTGTGGTTGTCTCAGACTCCCCCTTAGTGCTTTTACAGGCTATACAGAAATTTGATACACCTCACCCCTTAGTCCCACCGTAAACCAACTTTGGCTACGCCGCCATCTTTACCAAGCATAAAGATATTGTTTTTGTTTGGGCCCTGGTCATTTGACGTACAGCAATGAACAGGCAGACACTTCAGCACGGTCAGCATACATGCCCTACCATTTCATGTAGAGGAGGTATTCCATTTACGGACTATTTTCCTGCAAGTATCTTCCCAAACTTCACACCCTTGGTTGGCAACAACGTTGGTCTGCTATGCTCGTGCAAACAAACTTCAATCTATTAAACCGAGTATAGGTTACTGTGCCATCTTCTTATCCACCAGTGTCGAGGTTGGGAGACTACTTTCTCCCGTCTTCGCAATTGGGCCATACTCGCTTACTCATTGATATCTCTTGGAGGGGCGCCCTAGCTCCTTCTCAGTGAGAATTGCCAATTTCCATTATCAGTCAGCCACATTCTGTTGGACTGCCCACTTTAATCAACGAGCAGCGCACAATTTGCCTCCGGGGGCCGTTGCCGGGGCGGTCGCTCTGCTGCTCTCTCTTTACCATTCCCTATCTCGCTGGATGGACCCCACTTTTCATCACAGAACTCTCTCGATTGACTTTTTGCCAACAACTGAACTTACTTCACAAATTCTTATACCTTCAGCCCTTTCTACTTCAATCTCTTGCTACCCTCTACCCCCGTACTATCCCCCTGCCCCGCTGTTTCTGTAACCTTACTGGATCACCCTCCTCCTTCTGCCATCCAATATCCTCGCTTCCTCCCTACCCGCAGCGCTGTATAGCCCTTGGTGGCATAAGCCGCTTCTTTTTTATTATAATATAATTATAATATACCTTTAACGTGTTCCTGACAGAAGGTGCTTGGTCATTACAGTCTTCAAAAACATCTTCCACTTTTTTTGGACCTTCTTAAAGGAACTAATCTGGACGTTAGTCTCTTAACACCACACAAATGAATAACAAACAGGAATAAAAGAAGTCACTTTAACTTTCCACTAGAGACTTTGATTTCTTAAGGTCTGATGAATCCTTGCCCTTATGGTCGATCCCTTTAGGTCTTTATAGAATGTATGAGCCTCAGCAAGCAGGTCAGCAGCCTCACAATTTTTCCTCAGCTTTATATCAGGTTTCCATTCTCTGATGAATGTTCCTTATCTGGTGGGGAAGAAGGCTGTCAGGAACTGGTCAGCAACCATGAAGCTCTAAGAGATTCAATAACTGCGATCATTCCTTAACTCTCTATCAAAATTCATAACAAAACAAAGAGTGTTAACCTGTAACTGCTGAAGATCTGGCCAGGCTGTAGGTGGCATACCTGAAATCGTTGTCTGTAAGAATTTGTGGTTTTTTGATATGCTTTTAAGGTTGCCTTCTTCAGTAGGCTATAATTACATATGATATCCCTGCAACAAAGTTGCATAGATATTCAAAGCTGTACCAGAAACTAACATTCCTAACCTGGTAGCCCAGGTGTCAGCAGGCACATTCACAGAGGGTACGGTATTTCAAACCTGATGATGTATACGTAAAGTTCTTCACCCTCTGTGGACGGGAGGTAAATTAGGTGTTGGAATAAGTGCACTAGCTGCATGATGTTCAATTACTCCTTCCACTAATTGTTGTTTGTGTAAGAGTAACTTTTTATTCTCTAATTCCAAGGCGATCTTTTTCGAGCTCGCGATCCTTTTTCTCTCCTATTAACTCAATTTCTCTAGCTTTTTTCCTCAGGTTCTCTAGCTTTTTCCTCACGTCTCTAGCTCTTTCCTCAACTTGCTACTATCCCTTTGCTCTTCCTCAAGTTCTCTTAATTTAACTTGTTCCTCACATTCTTTAGCATTGTTCCTCACGTACTCTACTCCTCTCCTCATGATCAAGTCTATCATGCTCCTTTTTGTCTTCTCTCTCCGTTTTCTAACTGTCTATCTTGTTTTCTCTTTCAAATCGATCTCTCTTTTTGTATCCCTCTTCTCTTTCTAAGTTTTTTTTTCTGTGCTTTCTTGATTCTCTCACTATTCTTTCTCTCTCATATTTCTCCTTCTCTTTCCCTTCTAACTGTCTCTTCTCTCTCAATACTCTCTCATTCAATCCTTTCCAGGATCTTAGCACTAATGAAAGATTCTAAATATTTCCCTGTTATTCCTAACTTACTTCCAGCATTCATCAAACTGTAATCCTCCATCTTCAAGAATAACTTAAACTACCCAGGTGGAAAATGAAATGGGTATCAAAGAAAATAAGGGTTCAATTCCTGCTCTGCTCAAACTGTAAATAAACAGAGGCTCGATCCCTGCTTCAATTAAACAATATGTATTAATGAAACAAGGGTTCTATTCCGCTCCGATCAAACATTAAGTAGAAATGGGTCACTAGACCATCCAATCTCTCAAGAGCTCAGTGAAAACAAATTGTCACTGGAAAATCCTTGGGTCCACTAGAGTCTAATCCTCCAAAGTGTTTCAAGCTCGATAAAAAAAGTGGTCAGAATTAATATTATATTGCCGGTCTTGTCTAACTAATTTATTAACTTTCTTCCATAAAAGCTTTTGATGCTGATGACCCACGATAAAGAATTTGATAAAATTTACATATATTTTAGTAAGCTTTTGAAAGGAGTTCCGCACCATAATACTGTTAAAGAAAGTGGCAGCTCAGGCATTTTGGGGGAAATGTGCTCTCGAGTGATCGATATCAAGTGCTCACTGTACAGGAATCAGAGAGTGTCCATAAATGGTGGTTAAATTCCGAGGTGGGGATCTGGTAACAAGTGGCGTACCACAAGGGATCAGTCTTGAGCCCGTGTTGTTTTATAATATAATTAATTATCTTGATGAGGAATTACTAGTGATATGAGTCAAATTCGCCGATGACACAAGATAGTAGGATAATTGATTCAAACGAAGATGTAATGGAACTTCCAGGAGGATTTAAACAAACTCTATTCTTGGTCAGAAAAAAGTGCAATATTCAGTTCAATGTAGATAAAATGCAAGGTTCTGAAGCTTGGGAAGTGCCCCATAACCCTAGACTTAAAAGTTAAATGATGTAAACTTAGCCAAAACAGATTGCGAATAGGGGACTTTTGGAGGGGATATGGTGAGCAGGCAATCATTAACCAAGACAGCATGCCTAAGCGTACGTAATAAGGCAAAGTAGAATACTGTGATTTATATCAAGAAGTGTAAGCAACAGAAGTCCAGAGCATACGGCAAGCTTTAATACATCATTTAGTATGCTCACCTAGATTATGCAGCTCAGTTCTGGTCTCCCTATTACAAAAATGGACATAAATTCGATAGAAAACATCAGCCGTAGGATGACTATAAATTAATACATAGCATAGAAATCTTCCTTATGAAGAAAGAATGAAGACTCTAAGTTTACATTCACCTTGTTAAACGAAGAAATGAGGGGAGACTTTGATCGAAAGTGGGTATAATGGAAGAGGTAATAATAAAGGGGATATTAATAAGGCTTGAGGATGTCTCTCCAAGAGAGAAACCGCAGTAATGATTTTAAATTAGATAAGTTTTTAGATTTAGAAAAGGACATAGAAAGTTTTGGGGGTTATTTGGAAATAAGGTTAGTTGATGAGTGGAACAGTCAACCTAGATGGGTTATTGATGCTGGGACTTTGGGTATTTCAAATTTAGGTTGGATAAGGTAACTTAGACAAGATGTGTTATGTCACCGTGGTTGTTTTAATATATTTATAGATGGGTTGTAAGAGAAGTAAATGCGAGGGTCGTGGCAATAGGCGTGGAGTTAAAAGATAGATAAAGAATCACACACAAAGTGGAGTTGTCACAGCTGCACTTTGCTGATGACACTGTTCTCTTGGGAGAGTCTGAAGAAAGTTGCAGAGAATGTGGATGATTTGGATAGGGTGTGCAAAAGGAAGAAAAGTAAAGGTGAATACAGAAAGAGTAAGGTAATGAGGACAACAAAAAGATTAAGGTGATGAAAAGATAGAATATCAGATTTTGGAGGGAGAGAGATGGAGGAGGTTAACGTATTCAGATATTTGGGAGGGACGTGCAGCGGATGGGTCTATGAAAGGATGAGTGAATCATAGAATGATGATTGAAAAAGAGTGAGTGGTGCACTTAGGGAGTCTGTGGAGACAAAGAACTTTTGTCCTTGGAGGCAAAGTAGGGGAATGTATGAAGTAATAGTTTTACCAACCGCTCTAATATGGTGTGTGAAGCGTGGTGATGATGTTGCAGCGAGGAGAAGGCTGGAGAGCAGTGGAGATGTCATGTCTGAGGGCAATGTGTGGTGTGAATATAATAGGCAGAGAATTCGAATTTTGGAAGATAGGAAGGTAGGTGCGGATTAACCAAAAACTGTTGTCCATAGGGCTGAGGAAGGGTTGTTGAGGTGTTCGTTACATGTAGAGAGAATGTGAGCGAAGCAGAATGACATCAAGAGTTTATCAGTCCTGTAGTGAAGGTAAGGCGGGTAGGAGTGGGTCGGCCTAGGAAGGGGTTGTAAGGGAGGGGAGTAAAGAGGTTTTGTGGTGCGAGTGTCTTGGACATCACTTCCAGCGAGGCATGCGTGAGCGTGTTTGATAGGAGTGAATGGAGACAAATGGGTTTTTAATAATACTTGAGACGTGCTGTATGGAGTGTGAGCAAAGTAACATTATGAAAGGATTCATGAAACCGGCAGGCCGGACTTGAGTTCCGGAGATGGTAGAGAACAGTGCCCTGCACTCTGAAGGAGGGGTGGTTAATGTTGCATGTTTAAAAACTGTAGTGTAAAGCACCCTTCTTCTGCAAGACATTGAAGGAGTGAATGATGGTGAAAGTTTTTCTTTTTCGGGCCACACCCTTCCTTAGGTGGAAACGGCCGGTGTTATAATAGAAAAAAAAAAAAAAAAAAAATGTACATGAGTGGGAGGGTTTGATTTGATTGGGACTTTCACATCATATCTTATTTCATGGTAGCATTGAAAATTTGGGTTGGGCAAATTTTTCGTTAGTGGGATGAATTGTAAAGGACCTGCCTAGTATGGGCCAACAGGCCTCCTGCAGTGTTCCTCCTTTCTTATGTTTCTTATGTTCTTATGGTTCTTATGAAGACCCCGTAACATGCCTCACCTATCATGACCTCCCAACCCCTCCACCACCGTCGCATTATCCTGATGTATCCTATGAAGACCGTCTCCTTTCGCCCCCCCCCTCCCGCTTATAACTACGTTTTAAATACATACTTAGAAACCTCTTTTCGACATCTATAAGACCCAGCCCTCCACGGCCAACCGGAGTGTGACACCGCTCTACTTAACCATTTCGCTCCCTGTTCCCCAAATGAACTAAAAAACACTTTTTTGTAACCTTTTTTAAACTCACAACGAAGTATCCGGAAATATTACTGTTAACATCCATAGTTTACTATACAATAGCAACATTCATTGTAATCACCCTGTGTATGCAAACTTAAATTAGCAGCACTTAAACCACCGAGGCGCTTCAGAACACTATCACAACGATAACCACTGGAATATATTTGTTTGCTATCTTGATATCTCTTACATAAACTGATCCCAGCATATTTTATTTGTTCCACCCATTCCCCCCCTTTCATGCAACCATTCCCCCCCTTCCTCACGTGACCCTTTTCCAAGATTTCATATACTTTGTTTTTCCCCGTATTAATCGTCATGCCAGAACCTTTTCAAAAACTTCCACTAACTTTTCTACCCGAAGCAAATCCATGTTTTTCCCTCTCACCAAAATCGTCGTATCGTTCGACATATCCAACAATGCCCGCCTCCTCCCCCCCCACCCCTTAACATACCCCATGACTCCATTGATTCCAAAAAAGTCCCTTAAGTTATCCCTCTAATAAAAGGGATCTTGAAAACAAGCAAAAAAAATTTGGTGAAAGGGGACAACCTTGAATGACGCAAAACGGAAAACCCCTTCCCAATCTGAATTTGAATCTTCCAACCCTCCCATTCAACCCTGCACACAGCAGGTTTGCCTCCTGAAAACATTAATTTGGCCCATGATATAATTTGCTTTCTTCATTCTACTCCAGCCCCAAACCGCAACACCCTGCCATCTTCACTCATGATCTTCCATAACGAACGTCTCCCGTTCCAACACTATCCATATGCCGCCTCGCCAATCTATAGCCAATACCCCCCCCCCTCCCCAACCTTACTCGTTCTTTCAAATAAAAAACTCTAATCATCACCGTGACCTTCATACACAGACCTGCCCCGGCACCCACGCCATATTGTCCCCTTGTCATCAACTTTGCCCAGGACTTTTATTTATTCTGTTAGCCAAGATTCCTTCCAAAATTTTATAGTCCCCACATAGATAAAACGAGATTGCAACATAAACTTTAACCGTTATGCTCACCCTTTAGGAACTAGGACGGACCACGAGCCAACTTAGTTGTTCCCCTAAAAACCCTATCCCGCTTCATTATATTTGAATAAACGTACCAAAAATCCCCATTTAAAAAAAAAAAAAACTTTGAGAATTTTTGAAGATAAAAGTCGCTGGCATCCCATCAATTCCTGGCGCCTTTACCTAATTGGCGCCCCAGATAAAGCTCCCAAGTCTCCACACTTCGTTTAATCGGCCCTCCCAACATCAAACGACATGAGCTCCATCAGCTCACACTGCACAAACCTACCGATTGACTGCAATGCAATTTCAGCATTATTCCAACACTCTGCATTTTCATTTAACCCAAGCACAATCAATATACCCACTCATACCTCCGTCGTCGCAACACCTGATTCACTCTATACCCCCTTCAAACCTACCTGAACATTCAACCCCATTAACTCCATTGCCCTTGCACCGTCTTGTTTGAATTCCCTCAACCACAAAGCCGACGGCCGATCTCCCCACAAAACCTCTTCGATTCCACCCTTTAGCCTTTCCGCCCATCTAACCTTTCGTGTTTTGTAAATTTTCTTAGTTGCACCTTAATTCTGTATCTGTAATAACCGTTTGTAACTAGTCATGATTGTTACCAGACCCTCCTGAGTTCATTACCTTCGTAAATTGTGATTTCATTTACCATTTGTAAATGAGATTCCATTACCTCTGTAACTTGCACGCCTAACAACACTTTGTGAGACCAGTCCCTGGAACCAATTATGTACCTCTGTAATCTTTTGACTACGGCCCCACAGGATAGGTATGTGTGCATAATAAACATATTAAACTAATCCTTAATTCTTTCAATTTTTCCTATAACAGGATAATTAGCATTCGGCTTGTCCATGGCAGTCGCGGCGCAACTGCCCCAGTCCCCTACAAATATCGTTTTTAAACCATACTGTTAATACTGATATTATATCTCACCCCTTGACTAATATAATATTCCTTAATTTGCTTTTTGTTTGGCTATCGTATTTCCCACCACTTAAACCAAAGCCACATCTCCTGGTGCTTTCAAGCGCAAGGCGTTTCCCCACATATCCCAAAAGAAAACAAACGACTTTCCTCTCTCGTTCAATAACTTTAACATTCAATTTCCCAAAATGATGGACCCCTCCTGGCACACCCCTCAATATCTACATCCATAACAACTCCTCTATTATCCGAAAAAACCACATTTAACACATTCACTCTACCGTCACTGTAACTGCACAAGAACACGTACATCATTCTATCCAATCATGGCCGCATAAACTCGTCTAAATGAAAAGTATTGCTCCAACCATGCCACCCCCCCCCCACACACATTCATTAAACCCACACTCGTCAATAAATCTCACCAGGAACCTCCAAGCAACAACCCGCTCCTCGAGGCTCCACAATCTTTTCGATCGTATTACACAATTTCCAGTCGCCCCTAATTAATCGCTACATTTGGTAAACGGTACGTAGGATAATATACTAATACATCTTTACAAAATGAAATTTTATAAGTTCCGTACATCTCCCTCGCCGGCCCAAATACACATGATGCAAAACTTATGTGTACTATACCCCCATAAAACCATCCTCCCTAATCACACTCCCCCCCTCCCTCACTCCCCCTCACCCACCCCTCCTTTCACTATGCCGTACTACAAGGCGGGGGAGGCGATTTGCCTTTATCCGGGGAGAATGGCGAGGCGGGGGGCCCCCTTGAATTATATAAAACCTCGGTCGCGAGATTCCATATATCACATCGTAACCATCCAGTTCTAACTCATATCCAATTTCTGGAAGTGGGGGGTGGAGCGGAGGGAGGGGGAGATGAAAAACACAACATCCACATCTAGACGCACAAACCCAAAAATTCATTAAAAAACCACTTTCGTTCGTTGTTCCCCGCTCAGAACTGCAAAAACCGTTTAATATTATATTGTCAAAACCTAAAAGTCAATTAAATGGGATTTTCCTTTCGTTGGGGGCGTAGGGTTATGCAAGACTTTCAACATTATACCTTTTCAACACCTCTATCCCACCCCCCCCTTGGTTTTGGGAACCACCCTTGATAAACTCTTGTTTCGTCGTGGATTCACTGTTCCCTTTCCTCTGTAAGCATCAGATCCGCCCAAGACTTTTTCCCTGGCCTTTGGGCAGGAGTAAGCACGTTCGTCTGAGTCCGATTGGGTCCGCAGTTTCGCTTTCCCCGCGTCCCTAACCCTCCACCTGCATAGGGATTACCTTTTATACTATCGTGGATGGACACCTCCACTGTCTGCTACAATTCACCATCAAACCATGTGCGACACACTAGACCCAATGCTTTCATCCGTCGGCCCCCTCAACCATGATGGCACAACGGGATCCCAAAATTGCACCTAGGATCCTCCACACGGTTGACTATCCGACTCGTCTAACAAAACATCCAGTGCCTTTCACTAAATACCCTCCGCTACAATTCGCGGTCTAGGCGGGGGCCCCCCATAGTGGGGCAGAGTCTCTTCAAGTACTTTATTATGTCCAGTGACGGTGATTCTCCTCGCTGTATTGCATCCTCAAAAGCATTCTCCCTCTGTGCTTTTTCTTTTTCTAACGCTCATCACTCAAGATGACCGTTGTCGAGACAGGGAAAGGGGTAGCATAAGACTGTTCTCGTCCCTCACCTTACCTCGACCTCTTTTCCGATTGTCGCTGTTGGATAGATGGGATGATTCCCTCGACGCTACGAACACGCTTACCACAACTGCGGCGTCCTGCG
The DNA here is from genome assembly GCF_026875155.1 of Cherax quadricarinatus. Classification (NCBI taxonomy): domain Eukaryota; kingdom Metazoa; phylum Arthropoda; class Malacostraca; order Decapoda; family Parastacidae; genus Cherax; species Cherax quadricarinatus. Next base: position 43,893,728 of record NC_069433.1, on the reverse strand, counting down.
TCATATGGACCCACACCATGGCCGACATACGGTACGCGACGTTGCCTAATGCGCGAACATATGTTACATTACTTTGAGTTGCGAAATGCTTGCAACATAAAACAAGGTATGGTATGCGGAATATGGCGTAAAGTCATTTTGGACGTGAAATTTCTAGTTATCATGTTTCCCTCCAAACTTCCAGCATAAGGTCCAGCGGCCCACCGACCTGGCAGAGGCCATAATGAACCACCAAATTACGTAGTTCATCTGTTTATAACATGTCAGATATGCAGTCGCCTCAAAAGCACATTCCTTATTTTTACCCATGAGTAATGTTATACATCATGAAGATGTACTGATGCAGTCTGAATTTACGCTATTATGGTCTCGTTGAATACTTACAACCACTGGCTTCGTAGAATTGCTGAACGGTTCATTTTTAACGAAGATCCGTGTCGTCCCATTAAGTGCTACACCACCATATCTCATCATTTGCGATACCGTAGGTATCACGGATAATCGCCGGTAGTAACAAATCCATCGTGGCTCCCGTGATAGCTCCACGGGTCAACTCAACGCAGACAGTGTTGATGTGCCTGCTGCTATGCAGCGCCATGTTGGAAAATAAAGTTTTCACAAGCTAATGCCAGGGGTAGCAGCTCAAACAGGTAAACTGCACACAAGCTAACTCAATCAGGAGCGTCTGCGCAGCCTGTCCGCACGGCCCAATAGCGATGCGAACAATGGAGAAGAGGAGGTAGGAGAAACCGGGGTTATGGTCTGAGCCCTAGTCAAGACACTGAGAGTGCTGGAGGCAATACCCTTACTTTCACCCGACGAGTGGACAGGTGATCCTGTCTACCTCTCGCTATCGAGTAGCAGTATGTTACTCATATCAATCATTGATATCCACCCCCAAATGAACAGTACGAGACAATGCAGGTTTCCGTGGTGGCAGAATTGTTTTGGGATTATTAACTTGGCAAAGGAAGAGGAGCTGGAAACCTTAGATCCACGGGTGGTGACTACAATATCCTGCCTCTGAAGCAGTACGCCCTTTAATGTTCCCCACTATTATAGAACAAGTAAATTAGGTGCTATATACGCTTAGTCCCAACCAGTGAACCATTAGGTTTTCAAGTAACCACGAATTGCATGGAAAGTATTTCCACGACCCAAGTAATCTGAAAGCATAGAGGACACACGAGAGGTTTTAAAGTAAGGGAACAGTTTGTCCGAAATTACGAACATGTACATCCAGTGGTCACCTAATATATCTGAGACTTTTATACCATTAACTCCTCTGCACAAGGGGTGCTCCTTGCGGTGGTGAAGAGGCTCTTGGTCTGAGGAATTAGACCTGTCGGTCCTACAACCAAGACCGAACCTAATTACCCCCCAATACCCCGTTCCCTATCCCATCCTCCCCCACCTCCCGCTTTTTCATTTCCTCCTCCTCCTCCCACCCCTCCTTTTGCCCCTCCTTTTTTTTTTTTTTTTTTTTTTTTTTTTTTTTTTTTTTTTTCCACAGCACGCTAGTTCCTAGGTTGGGAAAGGGTACCGGGGTCCATCCCATTCCATTGAGGTTCTTGGCGGTGGCGGTAGTTTTGCCGTGGAATCTGGATTCCTGGGTATGTCCTGATCCCACTCCTGGTATCCCGGAGGGTGGCTTTGGTTGTCTCCCACGTGCGACGGTGTATCTCTGGAAGCCACCTTTTCGGATTCCAGGTGGTGGCCTAAGAGGAATGCTTGTGCGGATTTCCGGCCGCCCTCGAGGGGGGGGGGGGACTCCGAGGGTAAGCCTCGGCAGATGTGAGGTTGCTATACCCGAATTGCCGGTTTCTGGCATGATGGGTAGGGTATGGCACGGTTCCATGCTGCATCTCGCTACCTTGCAGTGCTGAGGTCCTCATGGGCATGGAGGGAGATTTCTTGGCCCTTTCATTCCTCCTAGGAAAACTATCCCTCCCCGTTCCCCCCTTTTTTCATTCTTTTTTTTTATTTTTATTTTCCTTTGTCTTCTTTCTTTTTTTGTCTTAAAACAAAAAGATAGAAGTAAACCTAAACATGGCAGCCCTAGGTCCATGAACCTGCTACCCCCGGGCCCCCCTTCATGATACCGCACCCCGATCGACCCCGCCTAGTCTTTGGACCACTCTTCGGACACATCTCTAGCATCTGTACCTCATACCGGTGCTGTTTTCCTCACACTCTTCAGGTACGAGGCCTCGACTGACTCCTTCGATTTATCTGACCTTCGCTCTCCTGCTGACTATGCTTCGGGCCTCTCCTCTACGGTGCGCCAATTTTCGAATCGCCCGGCCCTTTCCACGTCGGACCAACTCTGGGTCCCACGCTAAACCGCAACGACAATTACCTGCTGATATACTTCTCCCACCTTCTCGTTCTCTCAGAAAGATCGACACTTCCATCACTACCTTTCCACACACATTTCAGACTGCACAATGGACAAAATTCTTCACTTTAGACCGACTTCCTCAACAGCCTATCTTTCTGACCACAGTATTGGCAAGGACCTCCTATGCCATGTTGGTAAATCATATTTCTTTTCATGCTCTCAAAGAGCCGGTACTCGCATCGTCACTCATACCAGAAAGCTACGCCCGGCTCAGAGCTTTCTCGTCTTCCCATATCGATACTGTTCCTGTAACTATTTAAAAGCATCATTCCCTCAATTCTCGTTGTGGTACCGTCATTCTGCCCATTATCATAGTTCAACAAAATTTCCCTACATTGTGGCACAGACATTCTTGAACAGCTGGAACTCCAAGATCTCCCAAGCCTCAAGGAAACCACTTACGTTCTTCCTAACCGCGGGCAGAAGACGATACCCTAGCAATGTGGCTTCGTTTAACTTTAACAGCCGTGAACTCCCATCCTCAGTTTTTATGTAGCAGACATCGGTTTACAGGTTCGAAAGGTGATCCCACAACCGCAACAGTGTAGAAATTGATGGCGATTTGGCCATCCAGCGAAATATTGCAGATCTATCGCCGAATTCCCCAGTCTGTGGTGCCGATGACCAATCTAATACGTTCTTGCAATCAACCTCCCTCTTGCCTTAATTGTCATTAGGCTCACCCTTCAACGTTCGTCCATTGTCAAGTCTACTTAAAAAACGAGCGGGAAATCCGTTACCTCAAATAGGCAGAAGTTCTCCACATTATGACATGCAGTTTCTCATCTCCGCCTCCAAGGGAGACTACCTCGTGTTTCTATTCCCGTGTTCAAATACGTCCCCCCACGTCTGGTATCCCTCTTCTGCACGCGCCCCCCTCAGAGGTTACCTCTCCTATAGTCACTCTGTAGCTAATTCTTTTGCTGTCCTCGGCTCAGACTTCCCTACTTCAACGTCTCAGTCTGATCTCGCTTCTCGTGTTCTCTCTCACAGCCTCATTAGCGACGGATCTCGTTATGACATCTCCTCCCAATCGTCCCTCTACTGTCTCAAAAGTCAAAATAAGGTCCCGATAAACCCCTACCCTTTTCCACCCCCTCATTTTCCCTTCCCTGTCTCTGTACACTGGGTTTTCTCCCCCTCTCACTGGCCTGTTACAAGTGTTAGAGGGTCACCTCCACCTCGTACTGTACCTTCCTCACCCTGTTCCCACTCCCAAGTTTCTTCACTACTGCCACCTCCCAAGTTTGTGCCTCTTGCTGTCCCCATTCCACGCTGTCTCCAGTTCCCTCGGGGGGGGGGGGGGAGGCCTTACGCGCCCCCCCCCGCTACCTTTGTACAGTCAATTACAGTTCCAATCTTTACTCATCCACCCCCTACCATTTCCAATATTGTCTCCCATACACGTCTCTGAATTCTGACACACTTGAGCAATCTCTGAATTATTGCAGAACCAAACCATCAATGGACACAAATCCACCCTCCACCCCTTCTCCTCCTCCTCTCTCCACTGCGCAACTCCTTTTCTTCACAGCGCACCGTTCCTTCACTGCTTGAACGTTTTCCACTGCCCTCCGCATGTGGACTTTTCTAACCCCTCTATTCCTGTAGGAAAACCTTACTTGCGGATTTCAGTAATATTATCATGCCCAACAGGCCTATTTACAGTGAATATACCGGCCTCAGGGGTAATCGGGGTGAGCTACAGATGATAATCTCCCAGTATATTCCCCTGTTGGTGTTTGCTTACAGGAACCAAAATTACACTCTGCTGTTATCTCTCACATCTCAGGCTATAAGTTATTGCATTCTTCAGATCCTTTTTCCTGATGGACCTTTAATGAAAGTGCCTTCTCTACGCAGCTGATATTCTGTACCATCAGCATTTGTTCGTACTTCGCTGCATTACACAGCAGCCCATATCCAACTGCATAGTGGTATACACTCTGTTCTTTTATATCCTCTCTCCTTCTCGGCATTATCTATTCCGTAATATTGGCTTTCTTGTCCTCGTCATTACCACCACCGATCTGTTACTTGGAGATTTTAATGCCGCCACCATTTCCTCTGGGGGGGGGGGGTCTCACTGTGATTCCCGTGGCATTCAGTTAGAGGCTTTTCTTGCCACCTACCCCCTCCAGGTTTTAAATACAGGTACTCTCACCCAATTTGAGCCTCAACCTCACACTCTTGGCATCGATCTCTCAGTCTGCTTTTCCTCTGCCGCATTAGACTTCACTTGGTCTGTTTCTTCCGGACTTACTACAGCTATTCATTATCCCAATCATTCTTACTTCCCCTCATATCACCACCTCTTCCGCATCCCACGCTGGCAATTTGATCAGGCAAATTGGAACCTTACTCACACCTAGCTGTTTTTGAAGAGGTTCCTTCTTCGTCCTCCATTGATGAGCTTTTACACCTCTTCTCATCCTCCGTTTTAACCGCACTTCCATTCTATACCCCAACGTTCGGGCAGCATTCTCAGAATGCGTGCCTTGGTGGTCTCCTGCATGGCTCAGCAGTACGATTGAAACACGCTGCATGGGGCAGGTACCGGGTACAATATAAACTAACAGAGAGACTTCTTGATTTTAAGCAGGAAGCGTGCGATCGCTCGCCGTGTCATCCGTGACGCTAAATGCACTTGCTGTCGAGATTATGTCTCCACCAATCACCTCTGCTTCCTCTATGAGTGCAGTCTTGAAAAAAGAAACGAAATATGAGTGTAAATATTTCCTCCTGACCCGGCTCCTGTTTCTGCGGATGCCGGTGTTGATATAGCAAACCCACTAGATGTTGCCAATGAAATATGGCAATCATCTGGTCCATATTTCTCAGGTACTCCATCTATGCACCTCATTTCTTTCCTCCAAAGTGTCCCAGAGATTAGCACCATTGGACTTTTCTTCTCTCAGGAATGAACAGTATAATTGTGCCTTTTTACACTTCAAGAACTAGGCAAAACTCTCACTTGCGATCATCGGCAGTTTGGGCCCGACGACATTCATATTCGATGCTACAACATTTAGCATCATCCAGGCCCTTGCAGTCCCTATTACGCCTTTACAATCTTATTTGGTCACAAGGAGTCTTCCACAGCTGTGGAAATCCGCATTGTTCTCCCTTTCCACAAACCAGCCACTACGGTACATGAAACCGCTCCACTATCATCCCATTGCACTTACCAGTGCAGTTTGCAAAGTGATGGAACGCCTAGTAAATAGACGTTTAGTGTGGTATTTTAGAACACACAACAGTACTCCTCCACTCGTCAAATATGGACTTTCGTAAGGTACGTTCTCCCATAGACCCCTTACTACGCTTTGGATACATATGTTCATAATGCTTTTGCGAAAAACCACTCCGTTATTGCCATATTTTTTGACCTTGAGAGGCATATGACAACTACATTGGAGTATAATATTTTTTGCCCAAGCCCACTCCTTAGGCCTTCGTAAGCAATCTACCACCTTCCTTAAGAACTTTTTACTGACAGGCATTTCCGTGTTTGGGTTAATATGTGCTCTCCCCGACTTTATCCAAGCTGAAGGTGGTCCCCCAGGGATGTGTACTGAGCACACACTTTTTCTCCTGCTAGATTAATGAATTTGGCCCTCTAGTCTTCTATAAATATTTGGTCATCCTCTATGTTTGATGACTTTCGCTATTGCCTGAGCAGGCGCAGATGTCAACATATTACAGTTTCTCTCCAGCATCAGTCGACCGTGTTTCCAAGTTGGGCCGCACCCACAAGTGCGGGTTTTTAAATTTTCCCAGCACTAAAACCCACCAAATTACTTTCACTAGACGCTCTGTCCATTTCCGATCATCTTTGTACCTCTATGTGGCTCACCGTATCCTGGAACTTGATAAAGTCAAGTTTCTGGGCCTCCTCATTGATCGAAGGTATCCTGGAAACCTCACATTACCTCTCTGAAGGCAACTTACGTCCACAGCCCGGCTGAACCTTTTTAAAACCCCTCTCATCTTTCATGTGGAGCTGAATCCGTCAAACCCTTCCTTCGGCCTACATTCCACCCTTATTTTATCGAAACTTATTATGTTGACCAATCTATTCAGCGGCATCTCCTGCAACTCTCTCTATCCCCCCCCTTAACGCCCATTCCTCACCAAGGATTACGTTTATGCCTTGTGCTTTTTTGCTCTTCCCCTGTCCAGAGCCCTATGCAGAATCGAACGTTCCATCTTATCAGATCGCCGTATGCCCATTGTGCCTTCGCTACATTTACGCTCTCAATGATCTCCACACTTCCTTCCATTTATAGAACGCGTATGAATGTCACTGATATTAGTAGTACAGAGCGAGAGAATGAAGCGATTTGTTCGCTGCCCCCTGTTTACTCCGTCCCTTCTCTTGTCTTCTCCTTCAATTAGCCACCTTGTCTATGTACATCACATTCAACAGCGCTCACTTTTCCCTACCCCCTGGAAGTTCCAGCTGTTCGGTCTGTTCTCAACAATACAGTCTCTCCCTTGGTCGTCGAGAGCCCATCTGTCGACGGTCGCTTCCCGCTCGCTTTTCTTGGACGACTTCACTCGGACATAGTCTCATGCTCATTGCTATGGACACACGAAACTCGGGCTCTAAGTCTTCTGACGGTGTAGCGCAGCCGATTCGCAGCAGTGTTCCGGACAGTGGTGATACATGGGCATTTACTTCTTCCGGTCTAGTAATTGTTACTGCTGAATTGTAGCCATCCTAACACACTTATCCGTATTTGCATCTATGCCTGTGTCATCATTTGTGGTTGTCTCAGACTCCCCCTTAGTGCTTTTACAGGCTATACAGAAATTTGATACACCTCACCCCTTAGTCCCACCGTAAACCAACTTTGGCTACGCCGCCATCTTTACCAAGCATAAAGATATTGTTTTTGTTTGGGCCCTGGTCATTTGACGTACAGCAATGAACAGGCAGACACTTCAGCACGGTCAGCATACATGCCCTACCATTTCATGTAGAGGAGGTATTCCATTTACGGACTATTTTCCTGCAAGTATCTTCCCAAACTTCACACCCTTGGTTGGCAACAACGTTGGTCTGCTATGCTCGTGCAAACAAACTTCAATCTATTAAACCGAGTATAGGTTACTGTGCCATCTTCTTATCCACCAGTGTCGAGGTTGGGAGACTACTTTCTCCCGTCTTCGCAATTGGGCCATACTCGCTTACTCATTGATATCTCTTGGAGGGGCGCCCTAGCTCCTTCTCAGTGAGAATTGCCAATTTCCATTATCAGTCAGCCACATTCTGTTGGACTGCCCACTTTAATCAACGAGCAGCGCACAATTTGCCTCCGGGGGCCGTTGCCGGGGCGGTCGCTCTGCTGCTCTCTCTTTACCATTCCCTATCTCGCTGGATGGACCCCACTTTTCATCACAGAACTCTCTCGATTGACTTTTTGCCAACAACTGAACTTACTTCACAAATTCTTATACCTTCAGCCCTTTCTACTTCAATCTCTTGCTACCCTCTACCCCCGTACTATCCCCCTGCCCCGCTGTTTCTGTAACCTTACTGGATCACCCTCCTCCTTCTGCCATCCAATATCCTCGCTTCCTCCCTACCCGCAGCGCTGTATAGCCCTTGGTGGCATAAGCCGCTTCTTTTTTATTATAATATAATTATAATATACCTTTAACGTGTTCCTGACAGAAGGTGCTTGGTCATTACAGTCTTCAAAAACATCTTCCACTTTTTTTGGACCTTCTTAAAGGAACTAATCTGGACGTTAGTCTCTTAACACCACACAAATGAATAACAAACAGGAATAAAAGAAGTCACTTTAACTTTCCACTAGAGACTTTGATTTCTTAAGGTCTGATGAATCCTTGCCCTTATGGTCGATCCCTTTAGGTCTTTATAGAATGTATGAGCCTCAGCAAGCAGGTCAGCAGCCTCACAATTTTTCCTCAGCTTTATATCAGGTTTCCATTCTCTGATGAATGTTCCTTATCTGGTGGGGAAGAAGGCTGTCAGGAACTGGTCAGCAACCATGAAGCTCTAAGAGATTCAATAACTGCGATCATTCCTTAACTCTCTATCAAAATTCATAACAAAACAAAGAGTGTTAACCTGTAACTGCTGAAGATCTGGCCAGGCTGTAGGTGGCATACCTGAAATCGTTGTCTGTAAGAATTTGTGGTTTTTTGATATGCTTTTAAGGTTGCCTTCTTCAGTAGGCTATAATTACATATGATATCCCTGCAACAAAGTTGCATAGATATTCAAAGCTGTACCAGAAACTAACATTCCTAACCTGGTAGCCCAGGTGTCAGCAGGCACATTCACAGAGGGTACGGTATTTCAAACCTGATGATGTATACGTAAAGTTCTTCACCCTCTGTGGACGGGAGGTAAATTAGGTGTTGGAATAAGTGCACTAGCTGCATGATGTTCAATTACTCCTTCCACTAATTGTTGTTTGTGTAAGAGTAACTTTTTATTCTCTAATTCCAAGGCGATCTTTTTCGAGCTCGCGATCCTTTTTCTCTCCTATTAACTCAATTTCTCTAGCTTTTTTCCTCAGGTTCTCTAGCTTTTTCCTCACGTCTCTAGCTCTTTCCTCAACTTGCTACTATCCCTTTGCTCTTCCTCAAGTTCTCTTAATTTAACTTGTTCCTCACATTCTTTAGCATTGTTCCTCACGTACTCTACTCCTCTCCTCATGATCAAGTCTATCATGCTCCTTTTTGTCTTCTCTCTCCGTTTTCTAACTGTCTATCTTGTTTTCTCTTTCAAATCGATCTCTCTTTTTGTATCCCTCTTCTCTTTCTAAGTTTTTTTTTCTGTGCTTTCTTGATTCTCTCACTATTCTTTCTCTCTCATATTTCTCCTTCTCTTTCCCTTCTAACTGTCTCTTCTCTCTCAATTCTCTCTCTTTCAAGCCTTTCCTGGATCTTAGCACTAATAAAAGATTCTAATTTTTCCCTGTTATTCCTAACTTCTTCCAGATTCTTCCAAAACTTGTTTTCCTCCATACTGCAAGAAAAACTTAAACTACCGGGGGGAAATGAAATGGGTATCAAAGAAATGAAGGGTTCAATTCCTGCTCTGTTTCAAACTGTAAATAAACCAGAGGGCTCGATCCCTGCTTAAATTAAACAATATGTATTAAATAAAAAACAAAGGGTTCTATTCCGGCTCCGAGCAACAGTAAGTAGAATGGGTCACTTGACCATCCAATCTTCTCAGAGCTCAGTGAAACAAATTGTCACTGGAAATCTTGGGTCCCTAGAGTCTAATCCTCCAAAGTGTTTCAAGCTCGAAAAAAAAAGTGGCAGAATTAATTTTTATACCCTGCCTGACTTAACTTACAATAAATTGAGACTATAACAATCACCAAATCTTTTAAATACCTGTACTGTAGTCTACCATAGAGAATGATTACTCATGGCTGGTGGAACCGTCTGTGGTATGCAGCTTTTGAAGTTCCAATGGTAGTTTTCGTGATGGAGTTGATCTTGATTCAGTCAAGCGAACCCTGGCAGGGTCGCCATTGAGAAGGCTACTCAGCCCTGTAAAACTTCAGTCAGTATTACCAAGGCTGGCTCCTCCTCAGGAAAATTAATGAATAGAAAAAAAAATTTAATAACAGACAATGATAAACATTTTATTATTTAGAAACAGAAAATGTAAAACAAAAAAACATGAAATGGGTATCCTAATTGAAGAAAAATGAAAAATGAAATGAAAAAAATTACATTTGACTCAACGCTAATATAGGTATATCGTGGTAAGGGGGTGTTAGGTGTGGTGACACTGCATGTTGTTGAAATGTGCCGTTGTGATGTGGGGGGGGGGGGGTAGCGGTGTTGGTGACCACCACCGGCTCGTTCTTCACAGAGTATAGCCGTGAAAAAATGACTTCAGATGACGGGAAAACAGGTTCATTACCATGCTATGATGAGGGGTTAGGTTCCTGTGTTGGCTTACGTAACAGGTAATTAGTTTAAAACATGGGACGTCTCGGACGTTAGCCCGTCTCCTTCTATCTTCTCATTGGTTGGCAGGTGACCCTCTCTGTCATTCCAAGCTGTAAAGAGAGACAGATTACCCACTGCTTAAGAAATCACTCTCATGATAAGTTTCAATACCTAAAAGATGTGGTGATTATTAAAACATTTAACAGATAAAACTGAAAGGACTAAGTTAATTATTGGTCAAAAAGTAAGCTTTCAACCAATAAGTCCACTAAATATGATCAGTGTGTACTTACAGAAGTGTTGGGAGCTGTGAGTCGGGTGATTTTTCTGTTTGACCGGATCCCTACACGTCACCTTTAGGGGGGGGGGAAGAAGGAGGGGAAGGGAAAAGGGGGAGCTAGAACTGACCCTACCTTAACAAGTAGCCCGGGAATGAAACTATTGTTACTATACACTCCCTCGCTACTCCTATCTATTGAACTTTCCCTCACAGTTTCATATCCCCTCTAACTCTCCTGTCTTCCAATGTCGTTAGGTCGAGTTCCTTTAACCTCCCTCATAGGACATACCTCTTAGCTCCAGGATAGTCTTGTTGCAAACCTTTGCACTTTCTTAGTTTCCTTACGTGCTTGGCTAGGTGAGGGTTCCAAACTGGCCCTGCATATTCCAATATGGGCCTAAAAGACACAGTGTACGAGTCCTGAATGACTCCTTATTTAGATGTGGAATGCTGTTCTTTTTGTTTGCCCGGTGCCTGTATGCTGCAGCAGTTATTTGGTTGATGTGTGCCTCAGGAGATGTTCCCCGGGGTTATACGCTAACCAAGATCATTTTCCTTGAGTGAGGTTTGTAGGCTCTGGCCTCCCTAGACTGTTCTCCGTCTGTGGTCTTTTTTGCCCCTTTTCCCCAAACTTCATGACTTTGCACTTGGTGGAGTTGAACTCCAGGAGCCAGTTTCTGGACCAGGTCTGCAGTCTGTCCAGAACCCTCTGTAGTTCTGCCTGGTCTTCGTCCGATTTAATTCTTCTCATCAACTTCACATGATCGCAAACGGGACACTTCGGGTCTATTCCTTCCGGCATGTCGTTAACAAATACCGAAAACAGCACCGGTCCTAGGACTGATCCCTGTGGCACCTAGTTGTGGTTGAAGGGCAAATTCACAGCTCCTGCCCCCGCCCTTCACTGGCCCCCAACTGGTCATCATCCTGCTCCACGGGGCTTTTTCATACCTCTTCTTAAAGCTATGTATGGATCCCGCCTCCGCTACATCACTTCCCAGACTATTCCACTTCTTGACAGCTCTGTGACTGAAGAAATACTTCCCAACTCCCCGTGATTCATCTGAGTCTTCAACTTCCAGCTGTGATCCCCTTTTTGCTGTGTCCCATCTCTGGAACATCCTGTCTATCCACCTTGTCGATTCTCTCAGTATTTATAGTGGTTATCATATCCCCCATATCTCTCTGTCCTCCTGTCGTCTGGTCGATTTCCCTTAACCTCTCCTCGTAGGGCATTCACCTTAGCTCCAGGACTAGTCTTGTTGCAAACCTTTGCACTTTCTCTAATTTCCTTACGTGCTTGGCTAGGGGTGGCTTCCAAACCGGTACTGCTTACCCCATATAGGCCCTAACGTACACGATTCCTTATTGAGATGTCGGGAATGCTGTTTTTAGGTTTGCTAGGCGCCCGTACGCTGCAGCAGTTATTTGGTTGATATGCGCCTCAGATGTGCCCGGTGTTATACTCACCCCAAGATCCTTTTCCTTGATTGAGGTTTGTAGTCTCTGGCCCCCTGACTGTTTCTCCGTCTGCGATCTTCTTTTCCCTTCCCCAATCTTTATGACTTTGCCTTTGGTGTGGTTGAACCCAGGAACAGTTTCTGGTCCAGGACTGCAGCCTGTCCAATCCCTTTTTTGGTTTTTTCCTTCCTCTCCATGAAATTATTTTTCCAAATTCACATCATCTGCAAACAGGACATTTCAGAGTGTATTCTTCCGTCATGTGGTTCATACACCAAAACAGCACTGTTTAGAACTGACCCCCGTGGAACCCCGCTCGTACAGGGGCCCACTCTGACATTCACCATGTACCCGACTCGTGTTGTTTTCCCGAAAGGGATTCCCGATCCTTGCAGTGCCTTCCCTGTTATCCCCGCTGGTCCTCCAGCTTTGCACTGGGTGGGTGTGTGGGTGTGGGGTGTGTGTGTGTGTGTGTGTGTGTTTGTGTTTGTGTGTGTTGTGTGTGTGTGTGGTGGTTGGGTTTTGGGGGGGTGTGGTTTTGTGTGTTGTGTTTGTGTGTGTGTGTGTTTTTGTTGTGTGAGTGTTGTGTGTTTGTGTGTGTTGTGTTTGTGTGTGTGTGTGTGTGTGTGTGTGTGGGTGTGTGTGTGTTTGTGTGTTGTGTGTGTGTGTTGTTTGTGTTGTGTGTGTGTGTGTATGTGTTACATTTTTGTTCGTTCGTGAGCGTGGGGTGCGACGCACACCAAGACTTAAGCTTCGAAAAAAAGTGTGTGATGGTTTTTTTTACCCAACTTATGGGGGTAAAAAATGCTTTTAAAACAAATGATGTTGCATTCACAATGTTGTATTTGGGAGAAACATTTCTTAATAAAAAGTGCGCTTGTCTTTTTGGCGGTATCCATAGAAAAAAACTTTAAAAAGGGTATGAGTGGCATTTTTTTTAGTCAATAAGGAAAATATTCTTAGTAAAATGTTTGTCGTGTCACGAGTGTACGGGCAACATTTTTTTCCCTAGAGGAATAATAAACGGAGTGTAGGTGTTAAAATTCGTGGGAAAATTTGTGTGCAAAATACGTAGTCAGAGGGTTTTTAAAGTTTTAAACATAAATATCTATGAAAGGAGTGTTTATGTACAAGTTATCATTGACTTTTAATGACCTTTTATATGGTAGATGTCTGGGATAAACCACACTTCGGTGTGCCTTAAACGTAAACTGTAAGTTTTGTTCTTTAGTGCTACTCGTGTTACTTCTACGCAAGTCCATCTCCAATCCTAAAAAAATAAAGAAAGTTTTTTATTGATATTTTAGGGACAAACTGTGGGTAAAAATTTTTGCCCTTATTAAACATAAAAAAAAATTACCGTAAAACGTCGTTAAACAAAGTTTTTTTTTATGTAACTTGTGATTTAAGAAAAGAATTTTGAACAAGACTTGGTTGATTAATAAAAATCATAATGTGACTTCCGCACGAAAATATAATATATTTGTTAGTAACAGATTGTGATCATTTGACTTTCGACAGTTTAAACAAGTTTATGGATTTAGGCTAATGAGAGAAACAAATAGTATCAGAGTGAATGCATCCGAAGACACATTTTGAATGAAAGGGGAAATGAGCCGATTGAGCGTGAGTTTACAAAAAAATGGATGCTTGAGCAAGAAAGATCTCGGTAAAGACAGAGAATTGAATGGTGTGGTAAAGGTATTACAGAAAAAATTTTACTACGAAGAAGCAGCTGACCAGGGGAAATTTCGGTGTTTTAGACGCTCCATTAGAAGCATGAAATGTGTTTATTGCACAATGGTAACCAATTTCAACTCTTGCAACTTTCAAAGAAAGTGTGTGACCAAAATAGAAGAAAATGGGCAAAAGTTTCAAATGAAGTAAATTTAAAGGTATCGAATTACTTACTATGATAATTTATTTTATAGAATGAAGTGTAGTGATTACAGATTTTACTTTTTATGATCTAAAAAAAAAATGTTAATGGATTAGTAAGCTATCCTGTTGAAAAATATTTTTTCCCCAAACTTTTTCAATGGATTTGGGATCCCCCTGAAAACTAAACAAAAAGGAATCAAGAAAAAACGAATCAGAACCACAAACCCCCCCTAAAATCGTGTAATATCATTGCCCGAAAAGGGGTGTTACCTTTTCTACACGGAAGTTTTTTTCTCTTTAGTATTTTGTAAGCTTAAAAAAAGGGAACCAAGGAAACCACAAAGGACCATTTTTAGCGAAAGGTTTCCAACAGGAAAACCCGATGATAAATCTTATCGATTAATCATGGGAATTGTGGGGTTTAAACTTGCCTCTCAAGTAAATGATATCTAGAACACTAAATGGGGCACAAAATTTTTTCCCAAAAAAACTGGCCCGATGTTAACTGAAATAAATCTAGCAAACTTCCATTGAGTATTAAAAAATAGTTGTTGCCTGTAGTAAAGGAATTGGGGAACCACTGGTAAATTTAAGTCCTCCTGATGGCCCACGGGCCCTGGGGTGGACAACGGGAAGGGGGCCCAAGAGAGGTGGGAAGTAACGCCCGTTACACATGAATTCCACCCAAACTAGTGGGATGCAAAAAACTTTTTTTGTGGGGTTATTCAGGGAAATCCCAAACAAATTCCCCTTTTTGTATGTGATGTATAAATTCAGTAATAAGGATCTGCCCAAAAAAAAAAAAACCCCCAGTACTCTACTTAAAAATAGAATAGTCTCGCAGAGTGGATTCCCACGTTATTTTGTTCACAATGTTTAAGTTTGCACACAGCAAAACCTGTGGGGGGAATTTTAAATGTAAATCCCTAGGGAAACTGCAAAGTATTTTTATTGCCCGACATGCTCAGTGTTAGGTGTCGGCCAATGTTGAAAATGTTTCAGCAGACAGGTGAATCTCAGCAGGAATTTAGCTTGTTCCTTGCTGCGGAACCAAAAATTTTGGGAAAAACCCTTTTTTGAATTACTGGATATGTGTGGCACATTTCCGCAAATAAAATTGGGATAATTTTAATTGCATAATTTTCTTCGTAATTTATTGTTCCCCCGACCACCAACCCCGCAAGTGTTATATGTTAGTTTTCCCTTGCGGCTTTTCCAAAATTAAAAAAAGAGGTTTCCCAACGTGACAATAAAAACTAATTTTTTAAAAGGGGTGGGCAGTAACCATGGAAGGCCCTTGGGCAGTACCAAAAGCTCCAGTGGCGGGCATCATAATCATTCCCGCTCAGGAAAAACTCGTCTTTTCTGATGAATCTATTAACTTGACCTAATTTGATGACGATGGGAGTGAAAATCAAGCAAGTGCAATCTACCAATTTTTTAAAATAAAACAAGTGAATTTTCATTTTCATTAAATCAATTTAAAATAATCGAGTGTAAACTTCTGAATGGCATCAGTATTTAATAACTATATACTGGTCCCCAAAAACTGCACACAAAAAACACTCCCACGAAAGCAAAAACTAGGTGACGGTACAACATATCCCCTAAAAAGCGGACTGCCTTGAGTAAATAAGAGAAAACACATTAAATGTCCGGGGGCCAAGATTTTACCAAATACGAAACTGCTTTCCGAACCACGCCCCCACCCCCCCCAAACCCAAACTTCCCGAAAAACCGAGAACCCCCCCCACAAACCCGATTCAAACAACGATTTCCCTCACAGCAAACTCACAAATTAAACCGTCATGAAAGTTCCCACAACCACGACGCCAGCACCCCTTCACTTCCCTAACATATTAAATAAAAACCCCAGACGCAATCCTTTTAATTATTTTATTCAGTTTCATTGTAAACTGTACTGTATTATTTTTTATATTATAAAAAGGGTGGGATTTCAGTTTAACTGGACATGACTTCTTTTCGGCTAATTTAGCCTGGTTCCATGAGCAACTGTAAACTATTATTGTCCCTAAATCCTTTCTTTATGAAAAACCAGAAATCGATTTCCTTAATTATAAAAAAACCAAACTGCCGAAATGACAGATAACTGACTATTTGGGCAATCAATTCCCCGCTTTACTGCCATGTAAATACCATACGGAGGAACCAAAGTCAACTGCCTCTCTCCTAGCTCGATTTTTTCTATTTTCATTAAAGTATGAATCTAGTCCAATGCTCGTCTTGGTGTGCCAAAATATTCAGGCGATGATATCATCCCGAGCACTTTAAATTTAACTTTTTATTTGTAATCTGAATTTTACAAGTTTATAAAATCGAGAACATTATCAAGGCATTCTCAATTTGCCTTTTCAAGGCTTGAATCATTTCATTAAGGACTTTAATTAAAAGAATGGTTTATTTCAATTGTAATTTTGAATAGCGTTTCTATTCCAAATTGGTTCAATATTAAACAAAACTTTTGGTTGGTTCAATTCTTAAGTACAGGACTGCTTGGTTGCCAGTATTTTTTATATTAAATGTGCGGTGTACAATGCCTGTCTTCTTTTATTTTTTTTAATTCTAATAAACAATCAAATGTTTTCCTTTTAAAATTATCTAGATTTAAAGGAGAAGGAATGGATTTGAATGGCCTATTCATGGGTGTTTTTTTCCCGGACGCAAAGGACCTTAAATACTTATAACATTTGCAAGCCCTTTAAGCTACATCTGTTTACATTAACCTAACTTTTCAAACTGTTTACCTTGTACCACCTAACCGCCCGCTTAAATGTCAACTGTATAGTATAAACAATTCTAAACAGTAAAAGTGCATTCCCTCTTTCAGAAACCAAATTTACTAGTGGGTAGTCAGGCCAAATTTTTCCTGGTGGGGAATTTCCTCATATGTGTTGTTAGTGCTCATATTATGGGGGTATGCTAAAATTTTGGGTGTTTGTTCGTGAGCTGACCTGTAATTGCCCTGAGCTTTCTTAATGGTGATAGAGGATGTTAGCTTATGGGAAGGTGGCGGGTAGATAAAAAACATTCCACCTTGGTTTTAAAATGCTTGGAGATATTGAGGGTTTCTGAGAAAAACGACTGTATACTGTTTGCTCAAACATTATTGAGGAAAGCTACCAAATTAAAGACCGCTGTTTTGAAGGTGAACCCAAATTTTTGAATAACCTTCAAAGATTAATTACTCCTTTTAAAAGTTATTAGGCTTTATATATTTCAAAGGAGGGTGCCAGTTTCCAATTTGGAAGACTTTCGAGTCACCGGGCTAAGGGGTTCGTTCAACGGTGAGGGTTGGGTATGTCGGTGGAGACAGGGGTGGTTTACCGGTTTTTTTCCGTAGTTGGGTGACTGGGAGTTATGTCGATGAGGGGTTTGGATTATCTATAATTTGCAGCTTGCCTCATGCCAATTTGAATTAATACAACTTCTTTTACGACATGAATAAATTTTTAAATTGTTTCAGAATCATTCTATTTACAAAAACCGTTTTGATGTGATGTTGTGTGATCCAGCCCGTAGACATATAGCCACTATTTAAATAAAATCCTCCAACCGAGCCGTAAAAATATATTTCTGAAACATTTTATGGACCAAGTAAAGCTTTGAACTAAGAAATTCTATAGTCTTCTTCAGACTTTTCATTTCTGACAGTGTCTTATAAGACTTTGACGTTAATATGTCCTTTAGAATACAATTTTCTTTATCCCAGATTATGAGTACGAAATATTGCGTTCAGCCTAAGTGAAAGAATTTTTCCAGAATTGGAGTTTCAAGTTTATATTACATTATGATATGTAAATTTAGGTCAAGTAACCTCTTTGGAAAGTCATTATTTTTCTGAAATTAGCAATTTGTTGGACTAAATTGCAAGATAGCTGTCAGGTGTGTGCGTGTGTGCTTGTGCATGTGATGTACGTGTGTGCTTGTGAATGTGATGTGCATGTGTGCTTGTGCATGTGATGTGCGTGTAGTTCTCGTGTGTACCCCCTTGATTTAAAATCCACTTTATTGTTATGAAAATTTAATCTCAACTCTGTGTGATCTTTGAACCATCACTGGTGGGGTTCACTCACTCCACCCTCTTGGGTCTGTTTCACCTTTCTGTAAAACTCTTTATGGAGTCTGTTATCACCGCCTCGTCGTCTACATCGTACTATTCTGATCACCGTGAGCCATATAAAAAATAATAATTCCTGACATTCTCTAGAGTCATTTATGTTTTTAATCTCCATTTGTGTCCACTTGTATCCATTTCTCGCATCAATTCTTTTCTTTTTTGCTATGCCACCCTTCCTCGGTGGGAATTGGCCGGTTTGTTGAAAGATATACACACACACACATATATATATATATAAAATATAATATATATATATATTTATATATATATATATTATATAAAATTATATATATATATTATATATATATATATAATAAGCGACTATCGGCAGAAAGTGGGCTAGTGCAAAGATGAGTAGTGGGGAGGTTTAAAGGGGGTTTGGGAAAATAGTTTTAAAAATGCATTTATTAGAATGTGGGGCAGAAGTTTGTGGTTATAGGAGGGTGGGGGCGGGAGGAAAGAGGAGTAATTGGTGAATGATGAAGTAAAGGGTGTGATAAAAGAGAAAAAGTTAGCTTATGAGAGGTTTTACAAAGCAGAAGTGTTATAAAGAAGAGCAGAGTATATGGAAAGTAAAAAAAAGGTAAAGAGAGGGGTTTGAGAGAGAGTGCAAAGGAGAGCAGATGATAGAGGGGGAGAGGCACTGTCAAAAAAATTTTTTAATAAAAATAAAAAAAAAATTTGGAGTGGGGTAAACAAGTTAAGAAAGCCAGGGAAGTATGGATTTGTCAGTTAAAAACAGAGTGGGGGAGTTAGTAAAAGGGGAGATGGAGGTATTAGGTAGATGGCGAGAATTTTTTTGAGGAACTTTTAAATGTTAAGGAAGAAACAGAGGCAGTAATTTCATGCACTGGTCAGGGAGGTATACATCTTTTAGGAGTGAAGAAGAGCAGAATGTAAGTGTGGGGAGGTACGTGAGGCATTACGTAAAATGAAAGGGGGTAAAGCAGCTGGAACTGATGGGATCATGACAGAAATGTTAAAAGCAGGGAGGATATAGTGTTGGAGTTGTTGGTACTTTTTTTTAATAAATGTATTTAAAGAGGGGAAGGTACTAGGGATTGGCGAGAGCATGTATAGTCCCTTTATATAAAGGGGAAAAGGGGGCAAAAGAGACTGTAAAAATTATAGAGGAATAAGCTTACTGAGTATACCAGGAAAAGTGTACGGGAGGGTTATAATTGAAAGAATTAGAGGTAAGACAGAATGTAGGATTGCGGATGAGCAAGAGGTTTCAAAGTGGGGAGGGGATGTGTAGATCAAGTGTTTACATTGAAGCATATATGTGAACAGTATTTAGATAAAGGTAGGAAGTTTTTATTGCATTTATGGATTTAGAAAAGGGATATGATTGAGTGGGTAGAGGGGCAATGTGGCAGATGTTGCAAGTATATGGAATAGGCGGTAAAGTTATTAAATGCTGTAAAGAGTTTTTATGAGAATAGTGAGGCTCAGGTTAGGGTGTGTAGAAGAGAGGGACTACTTCCCGGTAAAAGTAGGTCTTAGACAGGGGTGTGTAATGTCACCAATGGTTGTTTTAAAATATTTATAGATTGGGTTGTAAAGGAAGTAAAAAGCTAGGTGTTCGGGAGGGGTGGGATTAAATTTTGGGGAATCAAATTCAAAATGGGGAATTGACACAGTTACTTTTTGCTGATGATAAATGTGCTTTTGGGAGATTCTAAAGAAAATTGCAAAGGTTGTGGATGAGTTTGGGGAAAGTGTGTAAAGGTAGAAAGTTGAAAGTGAATATAGAAAAGGGTAAGGTGATAGGGTGGGTTTAAATGATTTGATAAAGAAAAATTGGATATCAAATTGGGGAGGAGTATGGAAGAAGTGAATTTTTCAGATACTTGGGAGTTGACGTGTCGGCGGATGGATTTATGAAGGATGAGGTTAAACATAGAATTGATGAGGGAAAAAATGGAGTGGTGCGTTGAGGTATAGTGGGGTCA
>NC_069433.1:43852208-43873162 GCF_026875155.1 Cherax quadricarinatus | reverse complement strand
TTTTTCAATTTATGTTTTGATCTGAGTATTTTTTTTTTGATAGGGTGACTTTTCTTTCGATCATCTTGTTAGTGAAGATGAGGTCTAGTGTATTCCCGTCTAGTAGGCTCTATTATTTGGGGTTTTAAAATTGAAATTGTGTGCAGAGATTTAAAAGCTGGTGAGTGTGAGTTTTCTCGGTGCCTCCTGGTGTTTACTGAAACAATTTTTTTTGCATTTCCTCCTTTTTAGGTCCTTAAGTTCAAATCCCAAGGAAAAGATTTGGGAGCAGGAGCTGGAAATTTTCCAGACAGTGGTAATTTTTAACACTGTTCCGGGGAATGGCTGGGATTTTGCATCCGGGGGAGGTTTTGTAGACTACCAAAATGACTGGGTTTTGGTTCCGACCTTACTGTTAAAATTTCCACTACGTATTTGAGGCTTTTTAAGCAGTTCTTTGCAAAAAAGTGACCTGAAAAGTACAGGCAAACCCCCCCCCCTTTTGCCTGTTCCTCGTCACATTGTTTTGGTTGAAACCCTGGGACCCCATTTTTTCGTTGTCCAAGTCACCCTTTTTTGGGGGGTTTCGGGGAAACCGCAAAACATTCCCTTTGCCTTTTTGCAAGCAGTCCCGGTAAAAGGTTTTTTGTTGTTTGTTGCTGGCTTTTGACCCTGTATATTTGCAAAGAAAAAGTTATGGGGTTGGGTATTTTTGGTACGGGGGGGGGTTTTTTTTTTCCGGGCATTAGTTTCGTATCTTTTGGGTTTGGATGGAGGCCCCCGACTGTGGGTTCCCACCCCGGAATGACTGGTTTGGTTTGATTTCTGCCTTTCCTGAAAGTTTTTTTTCCTTCCTGGCACTAAAAAACCCCCCTCTTGATGGCTGGGGCTCCCAGGTTTTCCCTTTGGGCCTGGAGTTTGTATTTTTTGTCCCCTTTAGATGGTAGCCTGGCAATTTAAGTTATAGCATGTCTTTCCTGTCGAAGGGTACACATTTCATGGTGAAAAAGCTTACAGGAGGGGTTTGCATTTCCTGTTTCAATGGGCATGGGATTTTTAGGGGGGTCATTTTGCATGTCCCATCTGTTTTTTCAAGTTTTTCCATGCCCGCAGTACCATACATAGTATGTCCAGGCTTGGTTTCCCCTTGCCTTGGTTTCTGTGGGCTGTATTCCCGTTGGGGCTTGTTTCCCTGTCTTATTCTATCCTCCCTAGACCAAAAATGGAGCTCCCACCAGTTGTTTTTGGTAATTTACCCTCACTATTGTTATTGGAGTCCTCTTGTTTGTTATTTCCTGCGGTATTTCTAGTTTGCAATATTGGTTTTATCTTATCTTTGACTACACTTGTTTCCCTAATATGGCTCCTGTCCCCTATGAGGTCATTTAATGTATTCCTTCCTGGTTAATTCCCGACTACCTGGATAAAATCTCCAGCTTCACCTTTTACTGTCTCCCAGACAGTATCTCCAGCTTTTACCATTTCTGTCTCCCAGGACAGCCCTCAGCTTCACCATTACTGTCTCCCAGGACAGCACTATCAGCCCCACATTTACTGACTACCAGGACATCACCTCCAGCCTTACAGTTTGTGACTACAAGGCCAGTATCAAGGGCAGTACCATTCAGCCCAGACTTTTTATGTTCCCATCTGTTGTAGAAAGCTTCCAGGTTTTCTATGAAAGCAGCTTTGATGTTGTCCTCTTTTAATACCCTTTTTGATTTTAGTCCACAGATTTCCCTCATTTGGGCATACCCAAAAACACTTCTCTGTTTTAATACGGCTTGTAGCTAGTTCTGGGATATCTGCAAAAGGGGGGCGTGACCCCAAATTTTTCCACAAAAATGACAATTTACCCATGTGGAAAGCCCGTTTGTTTGACTGACCCCCAAATACACACAGCTTCATAATGATTTGAATGGTTGATTTACTGCAATTCTACTAGCAACCTCTTGAATATTATATTAATAACCTTAAATGAAGCTCTAGCTATTTGTATTTCTGTTTCTAACTCTTTTTGTTATATTGGACAGTTTATCCCTCACGTTCCTGATTTTTAATGTTTGTGTTTATAAGGGCGCCTACAACCCCATCCATTTACAGTCTGCTTTATTGTCCAACGAAACTGTTTGAAACAGTCCGGTTCGGACCAGTCAAAAGGGTTCGGAACAGTCAAGGTTCGACCAGTCGATCGCTCTGATCAGTGGGTCACTTATTTAAAACATACTGGTCGGTGTTGAGCTAAACCCTAAAAGGTTTTACTGGAAATTATCTCCCGGTAATATGTGATTTGACTGATACAAAAGTATAAACTTGCGTGTTGAAGAGCCGGGTTTATATCTGGCAGCTCCTACAATGACGGAACGGTCGACCCCCTTGTTTATCAATCGCTGTATCTGGCTTTTCTATTTTTTTTTTTTTTTTTTTTTCCGTCTCCACCACAATAAATGCTATATTATCACTATAGTTGATGGTGCAAATTTTTGGAGGAAGGACGCATTTTCTGTAGTAATAATTGCTTCTCGTTGTGTATATTGCGACCGTGGTAAAATACAGGTTATATGAAATTCACAGTAACGTCTCGTATTTCAAGAAAAAGAAACTAATGAAAGTCACTCCACTCCACTAAGTACCATTTAATACTGGTTTTGTTGTACTACAACCTTATTCTGCTATTCACTGGTATCCTAGTTTATGCGAGTACATAGCAAGCCATGGGGGATTATGTAAATTTCAAAGTTGTCCCCCCTAAAAATTATTTTTTAAGGTTGTTTAGCAACCCCAGCCCCCCTTGGGGAAATATTTAAATTTTCCAAATAAAGTCCAAATTTTTTTATGTTTCATCGTTTTTTAAGGGTAAAAATTTGTTTTTTTTTAAAATGGTGAAAAAGGGGGTTCCCCCTTTCCAGCGCTTTTTGGGGTAAAAAAAATTTTTTTTAAAAATTGGGTGGGGCCGTAAGCTTGGAAACCCAGTCTTTGGCGGCCAAGGATTTTATGGGGGCCTTTTTTAAAAATAGGGGTTTTGATTTCCCTGAAGGGTTTTAGGAAAATTTTTCCCCAAGAAAAGGGGGTTTTTGGTAAAAAGTAAAAAATTGGTTTAAGAGGGGGGTTTTTTTGGCAGTAAAATAGGGAAGGTGGCCCCGGGGAAATCCCGGGGTTTTAACCCTGGTTTTCTTTTTTTTTTTTTTCCGCCCCCAACAATTATGCCTAAATTTTTATAATTAGGGGTTTTTTTGGGGGAAAACGTTTTTAAAAATTGTTCCTTGTGTTTTTGGAAGGGGTAAATCATTTGTTTTAATAAATTGAATTTAAGAAATGCTAAGGGAAATGACCCCCCCTGTCCATGAAACGGGGTATTCTCTACCCGGGGGATTTTGGTTTATGGAATCACGATTAAACCGGACAAAACCGGGGGGAATTTTTAAAACTTTTTGGGAGAATTAACCGTGGGCCAGTGAAGGGGGAAGAAATTTATTAATTTAGGAAAAAGGGAGTTAATCACCCCCCCCCAGTTGGAAAAATTTTTAAATTTTCCAAAATATGGGGCCAAAAGGTTTTTTTGGTTTTTGGGGGAAAAAGGTTTTTAAAATGATTAGAACCAAGGACCCCAGGGGCGGGGGTGTGGGGGGAAGAACTTTGTTTTTTTTAATGGAGGGAATCCCAAAAATTGGGGTTTTAACCCCCCCCGGTTTAATTTGGGCCTCTTTTATAAAAATTTCAAGTCCCAATTAATTGTGGGGGAACCGTAATTTTTGGGGACCAAACCTTGGGGGGTGGAAAAAATTAGGGGAAAAAATTTTTTGGGGGGTGGGGGGCCCCGGGTGGTGCCAGGGGTTAAAGTTTTCCTCCCATGGTTTACAAGGGGTGCCCTTAAGTTAAAAATTAGGTTTTCCAATGGATAATTGAAAAGTATAAAAAATTGGTTAAGGAACTTTAAATAAGCCCCTTTGGAAAATTTTCCCCAAAAGGGAAATAAAAAGTTTTTAAAACAAAAAACAATTGAAGGGAATAAAGTTTATTAAAATAAAAAGGAAAAAGGGGGAAATAAAACAAAAAAACCCAAAATTAAAACCCTTTCAAACAATAATGGGCCCCAAGTTAAAAGGGAAATTTAAATAATACTAGCCCAAAAAATCCCACCGGGGAAACAAAAGGGGTTTTAAAGAAATTGTTTTTTTGAAAATTTCCCCCTTTTACCCCTCCCCCCCCCTTCACACAAACAAATTAAAAAAACCCCATCCCCAATTAATTTAATTGCCCCTTTTTTTTATCCCCCAATTTTGGATTTTTAAAAATTGGAGGGGGGGCCCCCTTGAAGGAAAATTTAATTTTTAAAACCATGTTTAAAGGGGGGACTACGCAAAAATTGGGCCCAATTTAATTTTTTAAATAAGTTAATAATAAAGGTAAACCCAAAATTTCCTGGCCCAATTTTTTAAAAAAAAGAAGGGTAAAAAAAAACCCAAAGGCCAAAAAAGGGGAAAAAAAAACCCCTAAAAAATTTCAAACCCCAAAAAATTTACCACCCAATTTTGGAAAAAATAATACTTCCAAAAAAAAACCCCAGGTTAAATAATTTTAAAGGAAACCCTTAACAATTGAAAATATTTTCCCCCTCCATACCCCCCTTCCCCACAAAACATGAAAAAATTTTAATTTGCCAATTTTTTTTGGGAACCAATTTGGGGAAACCTTTTTTTAAAACCCCAAAAAAACTACCTGAAAATTCCCCAAAAAAAAAAAAATTTGGAAATTTCTCCTAAACCCCCCCTCCCAAAAAAAAAACTAAAGGGGCCCCGGAGTTAAAGGGAAAAAACCCCCAAAAAATTCCCCTATTTGCCAAAAACCCCTCGGGAATAAAACTTCCCCCCATTTTTCCCAAAAAATTTTCCTGTTTTTTTTTGGTTAAAATTTTTTATTTTAAATTAATTTAAATTTCCCCATATTTTTTTTAAAAAATTTTTTGTTTTTTGGGTTAAACTAGCCCCAAACAAAAAAATAAAAAAAAGGGAAAATTTGAAAAAAACCCCCCCCCCCAACCCAACCCCCAAAAAAGCCCCAAACCCAAAAACCCATGAAAACCCCCAAACCCCAAATAACCCCCAAAATTTCCCCAAAAATTCTCTTTTGCACACAAATTTCGATAAAACGCGCCCCCCCAAAGCCCCCGCAATCCCCCCCCCCCCCCCCCCAAAAAACCCCAAAAAAACTTTATATGTGGGTTCCACGATGACATATGCAAACCCTCTTACCCAACCCCTCCTCCACACCCACCAAAACAAGACCCAACGCTCGAAATACCGACACCCCTTGACCCCCCCCCCTCCCCACAACCTTACCTTTCCATACCCAGATGCACAAAAAACCCTTCCAAAAAAAGACACATGTTTTGCATTCTCACCCCATTTGCTTCTGCCCCCCCCCCCCCCCAATAACCCTTTAAAACTGGGAGCAACGTTTTCCAGTTGGAAAAAATCCCATGCGGGAAAACGGAACAAAACCCTCACCGCCCTTTCGTACCCCTTTTTTTAACTAAATCTTGGGCCTTTTTAACGGGGGGTAGACCCCTTTCCCCAAACCGGGGCCGCCACTAATGTCTCTCTAAAATTTACACAAATTTCCCACCTTTATTTTTCCCTTGGTTCCCTGGCTAACATTAAGGCGCGAAACACTGTCTCACTTTCCTTCATTTCCGCCCAAAAACCTTTTCCCCAGGTGAGCATGTCCCTTAATTAGTTTGACCCCCCTCCATCCCCCTGCACTCATAATTTTCCCTTTTAATAAACCCCACTTTCACCGCTTTTCAAGTCCAAAAAAACCAAACCCCCCCCTACTTACCGGCAGTTTTTCCTACTCCCTTCGAAACCCTTTTTTACCCCAAACCCCAAAAAAAATTTTGAACACCATTCTAAAAAAAACCCGTGTTTGGCCTTTCCCTGTTAAGGGCATCACAGCCGAAACAAACCGGGGCCCTTTAAATATATAGAAATTTACTTTTGAGGGACAATTGCACTTTTGGCCAAAGGGTTTAAATGGTGAGGTCGCACTTTCCCAAACCCGGGTCGCTGCACCTTTTCCCACCTTTCCTTTTTCGAATTGCAAACCCCTTGAAGCACTCGGGTCGCCCCCAAGCATGACACCCAGATTTTCAGACTCCCGGTCCTCCGTGAAAAACCCATCACCCCCCCAAAATCTAATCTCATGTCCACTCCCCCAGCCCCAGGGGTAAATTTGATTTTTTCCAGTTTTTAACCTTCACCCAGTAGTTTCCCCAAAAAGTGGTACAATTTCCCCCAAAAGCCCTAACCGTGTCTCCTCACTTTCCAAAATAGGGGGAATCACCCAACATAGCCCCCCAAAACCCGGGGCCACGGTTCAGCTCACCATCCCCCCCCCCCCGCCCTTGACGACCCCAAATTTTTTTTTTTTCCAAATAAAAGGGACCCTGAACACATGCAAACAATTTTTGGGTGATAAGGGACATCCCTGCCGAAAAACCCCGGCCAGGGTTGGGGGGGGGGAACCCCCCCCCCCAACACACCCAAATAAATTTGTACCCTTCCCTTCGGGGTTTTGGAGAAAAACGTATCCACCCCCCCCACAAATTTTTTCGCCCAAAACCCCTGCGTAGGAGAATATCCCTCAAACCCCTTTTTTTCCACCCTATCATAACCCCCTTTGCCAATCCAACGCCCCCAAAACGCCCCTCTTCCCCTTTTCCCAAGCCCTTTCCAGGCCCCCCCTTTTGAAAACCCCCGTGGCCCCCCACTTTAAACCTACCAGGAAAACCAAAAAATTTGGAACAAACACGATTTTTTCCCAAAAACACATTTAAGCCGATTCCCAAGAATTTTCGGAAAAAAATTTAAATCAGCAAAAAAGCAACAAAATGGCCCCGGTAACCCTAAAGGGGTAATCTGCTTTTTTCCCCTTTTGGGGCCCAAACACCACCACCGCTGTTGCCGAATTCTCCCATTTACCTCCGTCTTTCCCTGGCATTCATTAACCTTACTAGGAAAAACCCCCAAGCAACCCCCGTGCTGTACATAAAATTTGTGGGGAAACCATCGAACCCGGGTTTCCTTCCCTTCCCCAAAGTCCATAAAAGGGGTCTCCCTATTTCCCCCTCCTCAATGACCCCACCCCTGCCTCCCCATCTCCTTCCCCCCGTTTGCACGGCACATAACCCATACCTTTCCCAAAAACCTTTACCATTTCCCCCCACTACTTTTCCCCCTATTCCTCAAAAACCCCCTTTCTGCTATTTTACTTTTCCCCCCTTTTTGTCCCCCAAAAACCCGACCCCCCTCTAAAACCCCCCCCAGAAGATAAATTGAAACCGGGGATTTAGTCGTTCGCTGTCGTTCCTTTTTCCTCGCAGCACACAAACTGATTGGGTTGTTTGCCCAGAGTACTTCGTTTTCCAAAACCCCCCCTGTACCCGTACAGCTTCAAAACGTTCTTTTGCAATCCCGATTCTTCTTCAAAAATGTTTTATATCCTTTCCCCCGGGTACACCCCGGCCCCCCAGCCCCCCCCCGTAACAATTTCCCTAATCTAGTTCTAATTAATTTTTCAAACCAAACCGCAAATTTATTAATGCGTTCCCTCCCTCACATAAAATTTGACGAATCTTTAATTAGCCACACTATCCCACCATTTCCTTTCCACATCTTCGTCAAATCCCTTTTGTCGTCACAGAGCTTTTTCCCAAAAAAAATTTTTCAAACGCTTCCACTCCCCCCTTTCCCCCCCAAAACCCTCGTGTTTTAGTTTCCAATAACCCTTTCCCGCCCCCGAGCCCAAAACTTTCCCCTCCCCCCCCACTAAACCGCCCTATGGATCGGAAGACACCATCTAAAAGTTTTAAAAGGCTTTTACCCAAAACCCCCTGAATAAAAATAACCTGCCCCAAAAGAGCCGCATTTTCCCCCCTTTTTATAAACTTTTGTTCCACCTCCCAAAACCTTTCCCCCGGGAAAACATAAAGTAACTGAAGATTTTTTAAGAGGCCCCCCCAAAACTGTGGAAAAATATCCCGCCCACTCTGGGTTTTCCCCGTTTTTTGTCCCCTTAATTACACAATTCCAATCCCCCCCCCCAATCGCCACAGACGGCAACGTGCGAGGTTTTTTACACGAGCTCCTCCCGCACAAAAACCTTTTTCACTTCACGTCACTTTCCCGCGGGGGCATACACACACACAAAGCCACCCTCTCTCCCATCCAAACCCTCCCCTTTCCCCGTAATACCCTTTCCCCCCCCCCCCCCTCTTTTTTTTTTCAATACAAACGGGGTCGCCTCCCGATCAACACACCCACTCCCCCCTTTTTTAAAAGCCCAAAGGCCAAAAACCCCTAAAGGGCCCGATACCCAGGCCCCCACCAAAATTTACGACCAAGCTTAAAATTTTGCCCTGCACAAAAGCTACGTCAACCTTTTACCTATTCAAAAAAATCCTGAAGCAAATCCCCTTTAAAAACCATCAAAACAGACCATTAATATTTATTGTTACACCCTGAGGGCCCGTTTAAAGGTTTTTCCCTTTTCCCCCCTCATGTTAAAATTCCCTTTCCCCTTTTAGACCGTTTTTCCCCTGGACTGTGCCTTTGCCAAAAGACTCCCCCCCCCTTTCCCCAAACCCTCCCCCCCTTCTGTTTTCCCTCTGCAGAGTCACTCTGGGTACCATAACCCCATGTCCCTTTTTTCCCCCGGGCCCTTTTCGCCGGCTTAAAAACATCGTCCGAAACTACGGGTGCTGCCCCTTTTCCCCCGTAAATCCCCATTTCCCTATCAGGTCCTGGGGGGCCAGCACAATGGGGCTTCCCCCCTTACCACCCCTTTAATTTGCCCCATTGGGCCCCCCATGGCCCCGAAATGCCCACCCCA
Organism: Cherax quadricarinatus; assembly: GCF_026875155.1. Taxonomy (NCBI): domain Eukaryota; kingdom Metazoa; phylum Arthropoda; class Malacostraca; order Decapoda; family Parastacidae; genus Cherax; species Cherax quadricarinatus. The sequence continues at coordinate 43,864,294 of NC_069433.1, read as the reverse complement.
GGTTTCCCCATCCCCCCCTTTCCCCCCACACCCCCTTCTGCCCCTGATCCCCGGGGGCTTGTTCGCTGTAACCTTCCCCCCCCCTTTTTTCCCCCTAGGCTGGAAATTTGCCCGTATACCGTCTCCAACTCCCCTCCAAAAGCCTTCAATGCTGCGCCCCCCTGTAACCCCCCTCACTTTACCAAAAAAGTATGTTTTTTGGGGCATGGGGGTTTTATGGATCACCCACTTTTTTTTCCGATTCCCCAGGAGGAGGGCCCCCACCTCTTCCCCCCACATGCGACCACGCCCTCCTCCTTGCAACCCCTTTTCTTTAGGCAAACGGGTGCTTATGTGCAGGTGCTCCGCCCCCTTTCCCGGCCCCGGAGCCCCCTGTTTATGGGGGCCCGGGGATTTCAAAGGATAAACCCCTTTTTCCCAAATTTCCCCTGGAGGAGCCACTTCCTCTTCACTCCCCCCTGCGACCAAAAACCCCCCTTTCCTTTCCCCCCCTTCCTTAGGGATCGGGGTTTCTCATTTTGCCCGGGCTCCGCCCCTTGCTGGGGCCCAGGGGCCATAAATCCCCTTTCCCAGCTGCCCCATAAAGGTTTAAAAATTTGCCACACCCGTCGGAAAGTACGTCTCTGCCCTGCATACCTTTCCATTAAAACCCGGGTTCTAAACTTTTCGAGGGTTACATAGAGGGTATAGGATGCCTAAGCGTCATCTTTAGTTTTAAAAAACCCCAAAGGGAAACCTGTGTAAGCAACCTTTTTCCCCTTTGCCAGGTTGGGCCCAGAGTACAGTTTTCCCTAACTTCGAAAAACATTTTTGAATATCTAACCCAATAACCTCAAAGGCCCCGTTGCGGAGCTTAACCCCCCGGGAAAAATGTCGGGTACATCAATCAAATTGACCCCCCGCCGGTGTTACTGTTACAATTTAAAGCTGACACTTGGTAAAGAAACAACCAAAGCCTCGAAACTTGACAGTTAGCAATTTCACGGAAATTCTATATACACCTTCAGTGCCCCTTAAAAATAAAAACCTCGTCTCTGATGCCCTTTTGGGCTCTCGTTTTAATTTTTGGGCAAAAAACCCCATCGACTGGGCGTAGGTGTTAAAAACCCCACAAAAAAGTTTTAATGCCCAAAAGTATTCACTCTCCTGCGCACAACCCGGCGCCCGTCGTTGACTGGTTTTGCCCCGTCTGGGGAAAATTTTGAAGGGGGGCAAAGCACGACCGCCCCTCTACCTCATCCAGGCAGGGAATTTAAACACCTCCTCAAACCACTGCTGTCAGGTTACGGGGGGGGTAGGCAAGGGGGGGCTGCCCCGGGGGGGCCCAATAGCGATTTCAACAATTCTTCCAGAGGAGCCCCTTGGGGTTATGCCCTTTTTATTCATTCTGGGTATTTCCAATTTTCTTTGTTAATTTTTAAAATTTTTTATTATGTCATATTTGGTTTAATTTTGGGTAGATAAAATAAACCGTAGAAGTTAAAAATTGGGGTTATATTGAACATATTCCCCGGCCAAACCCCTAGACTGGAATTTTTCCCTGACGTCACAAAATGGGGCCAGAAGGGTCCCCGGTTTGGGTGGAAAGTCAAGTATAATTTCCCCCCACGCATTATGATTCCCAAAACGTCCAAATTTTTAAATTTTGAAAGAATAATACAATAAAAAACAAAAAAAAAAACGAAAAAAAAAGAAAATTGAGGACAGGTGAGAAAAACCCGCCGCGGGTGGGTGACGTCACCCTAGGTGTTTTTAAAGAAACCCCCCCTGGGAAAAATTCCCCAAAACTTTCAGACACCTCAAACCCCCTTTAAAAACTCCCAAAAAAAAAACATCTTATCTCCCCGAAACACCCTGTCAACTAATAAAAAACGAAAAAACCACCTGGGGGGTTCACACTTTCACTCCCCCTTTGAAACCCTAAACGAAATATCAATTCAATCTCAAAATTTAAAGAAACTTAAATAGTCATAAAATGGCCCCGTGGGTGTTTCCCAAAACCGAAAAAGTACTGGTTTCCAAAAAAAAAGCATTCACATTGGTAAAAACCCCAAAATAGTATTTTTCACTTAGGCCAAATTTTTTTAATTTTGAAATTAATTTTAATTCTGTAAAAATTTTTAAACTTAAGATTTAATTTTGTTGCCCGAAATGCCTACCATGCTAGGTGTTCAAAGGTACACTCGGAAAGCCTAGCCCTGCTAGGTTTTTTGGGTTTCACCTTTTAATGGGCCCAGCCATGCTAGGGTTCTATGGGACAATCTGTAATGCCCACCATGGGTAGGTGTTCTAGTGGGACACCCTGTTTAAAGCCAGCCAGCTAGGTGTTCTAGTGGTAAAACTCTGTTCCAAAACCAAACCTTGGGTAGGTTTCTAGTGGAAAACCCTGAAAAAACCTAGCCATGCTAGGTGTTTTTAAGGGTACACTCTGTAATACCTAGCCCCCCCTTGGTGTTCTAGTGGTTTCACTCTGTAATTTCCCAGCCATGTTTGGTTTCTAGTGGGAAAACCCCTGTAATGCAAAGCCATGCTAGGTGGTTTTAGTGGGACACTCTGTAAAAGCCAGCCTGCCCATTTTTTTTTGGGGCCTCTTAAACCTACCATGCAAAAGGGGTTCTAGTGGGACACTCTGTAATGCCTAGCCATGCTAGGTGTTTCTAGTGGGACAAATCTTTAAAAACCCACCAGCTAAAAACGTTCAAATTTGGGACTTAAGCAAAAAAAATCCTTTTTGGAGTCAGGAATCGCGGGAAGAACTTAAAAACTATAAAAGAAAAACGAAAGGAAAAACCCCAAAATATTTCTTCTCCCATGCCAAAACAAAATCGAGAAAAAACGCCCCGTTTGGGCCCCCCACTTAAAAAAGATGGGTCCTAAAACAGATGACAGCCCAAGGGGAAAAAAGTGAACTACTCAAAGGGCCCAATATGAAATCATTTTTTAAACAAGCCGTAACCAACTGAGGTCGAAGATCAAAATGAATTTTTTTTTTTTGGGGGCCACAAAAAATTTATTTTAAAAAAACCTATCCCATGTTATCCTACGCCAAAGGGCTTCGGGAAAAGGGGATAAATGACATGCCCATGCACTCCCGCCCCAAGGCCAGACTCATGGAAAATCGTTGTTTTCAAGAAAATGCAAGAAGCCCCATCACGGGGCCCTTTTTTTCCTAGGAGATGGGCATGGACACGGGGGGCGTCCCTCAGTTACTAAAAACCCCCAGACATAGCCCCACTCCACAAAGGGGGGAGTAAAGCAACAGAAAGAATACAGACCAATGCACTAACATCCCCTTTTCAAAAAATCTTTGAAAGGGTCCCCAAGAAGCAAGATCACCAACCCCCTCTAGAAACCCATCCTTTTCCAACCCAAAGGGGAACATGGGTTTAGAACAGGTCGTCCTGCCCGCTCAACTACTGGAACCCCTACGACAAGGGGGCCTAAAAAGCACTAGAAGACAAAAAAAATGCAGATGTTTAAAAAATACAACCCTTTTCAAAAGCCTTCGGGAAAAATGTGACCATGGCAAATAGCGCACAAAATGCGCGCCCAAAAGGGAAAAAACAGGAAAAGGTTGGTCGATGGAATTTAATTTCCTCACTAACAGAACACAGAGAGTAGCGTCAACAGAGTAAAGTCCGAGGGAAATTTCGGGGAAAAGCTCGTTCCACAAGGCACGTACTAGCTCCCATCTTGTTCCTCATCCTCATATCCGACATAGACAAGGATGTCAGCCACAGCACCGTGTCTTCCTTTGCAGATGACACCCGAATCTGCATGACAGTGTCTTCCATTGCAGACACTGCATGGCTCCAGGCGGACATCAACCAAATCTTTCAGTGGGCTGCAGAAAACAATATGAAGTTCAACGATGAGAAATTTCAATTACTCAGATATGGTAAACATGAGGAAATTAAATCTTCATCAGAGTACAAAACAAATTCTGGCCACAAAATAGAGCGAAACACCAACGTCAAAGACCTGGGAGTGATTATGTCGGAGGATCTCACCTTCAAGGACCATAACATTGTATCAATCGCATCTGCTAGAAAAAATGACAGGATGGATAATGAGAACCTTCAAAACTAGGGAGGCAAGCCATGATGACACTCTTCAGGTTACTTGTTCTATCTAGGCTGGAATATTGCTGCACTCTAACAGCACCTTTCAAGGCAGGTGAAATTGCCGACCTAGAAAATGTACAGAGAACTTTCACGGCGCGCATAACGGAGATAAAACACCTCAATTACTGGGAGCGCTTGAGGTTTCTAAACCTGTATTCCCTGGAACGCAGGAGAGGAGAGATACATGATTATATACACCTGGAAAATCCTAGAGGGACTAGTACCGAACTTGCACACGAAAATCACTCACTACGAAAGCAAAAGACTTGGCAGACGATGCACTATCCCCCCAATGAAAAGCAGGGGTGTCACTAGCACGTTAATGAGACCATACAATAAGTGTCAGGGGCCCGAGACTGTTCAACTGCCTCCAGCACACATAAGGGGGATTACCAACAGACCCCTGGCAGTCTTCAAGCTGGCACTGGACAAGCACCTAAAGTCAGTTCCTGATCAGCCGGGCTGTGGCTCGTACGTTGGTTGCGTGCAGCCAGCAGCAACAGCCTGGTTGATCAGGCGCTGATCCACCAGGAGGCCTGGTCACAGACCGGGCCGCGGGGGCGTTGACCCCCGAAACTCTCTCCAGGTAAACTCCAGGTAAACACTCTGTAATGCCTAGCCATGCTAGGTGTTCTAGTGGTACACTCTGTAATGCCTAGCCATGCTAGGTGTTCTAGTGATACACTCTGTAATACCTAGCCATGCTAGGTGTTCTAGTGGTACACTCTGTAATGCCTAGCCATGCTAGGTGTTCTAGTGGTACACTCTGTAATGCTAGCCATGCTAGGATGTTCTAGTGGTACACTCTGTAATTATTATTTTACTACATGTAAACCACACAATAACCAAATTCTGTAAACTCAGCATTGTAATCCTTATAGAGAATAAAGTTTGAATTGAATTGAATTGTAGGAATGTCATAGAACAATGATTCTGGTACCATTGTGTTGCCAGATAATTAAGCTATTTTTCTATAAGATTAACTCAATTTGTGAATTTTTCGACAAAATTTTTCGTTCGCGCTGATCAGGCTCTTAATTACCCCTAAAGCCTTAATAAATTGATTGTTCGCATCGCTATTGTGCCGTGCGGACAGGCTGCGCAGTAGCTCCTGATACAACTGGTTTACTGCGCAGTTTTCCTGTTTTGTGCATACAACATGGCAGATCGCATTGGACGCCGGGTGAGCACTGTTTGTGTGGAATTGGTGCGTGGCACGCTTACAGGAACAACCATGCACGTGTTACTGCCTGCCATCATCAGTGAGGTGTATGGGATACCGACCGAAGAATTATATGGAGTAGCAGTAAATGGTGTGTCGAGAATTTTCATCAAGTTTAAAGACGCAGGATTCTACGCAAGCATAGTCAACAAAAAATCAAGAGAAGAGGCTGGCAGTGAACACTATGGTGGAAGTCTGCTACATGATGTGTCCAGCTATGTGACGTGGGTGAAAGTACGAAACGTGCCTTTTGAGGCGACGGAGCATGATGTGATGGCGGTGTTTAGCAGCTATGGGAAAATCCACTCAGCAGTGATGGGGGTGTGGCAAAATGGACCTTATGAGGGGCTACCTGAAGGATTATTTACGCTGAAAATGACGTTGAGGCAGCCAATTCCATCATACGTATTTATGGAGGTCTTCCGAACGCAGGTCTACGTGTACTACTCAGGGCAGCGGAAGACTTGCAGATTATGTGGTTCTTTTGAACATATGGCGGCCCAATGCTATAAAAAAGCTGGACGGAGGGAACAGGTACCAGTGAGCTTACATCAGAGGAATGCTCTGGGGGTGTTGGAGGAAGGAGTAAGGCCAAACAAGATTCCTTGCCGATGGAGTGACGAAGTGGATAGGGCTGAGGCGACTATGGAGGAAAGTGTAACACTAACAGGTGATAAGGGACAGACGACATCGACGTCTGATGAGGAGGGTATGGGCCAACAGGATGGCTTGCTGGAGGAAGTACCTAGTTCCTTTTTGCATGCCGTTGAGGGACAGGTGGATGAAGGGTGTAACCTGGTGCAGGCGACAGTGCAGCAAGATCAGGAGGTTGGGGGAATACTGTGTGCACTAATGTTAATGTGCACAACGTTTGTGGCAAGAGGTCCATAGGGCGGAAAAGACAGGTGACGAGGTGAGTGGGGAGGGGAGTTCTCGTAAGAGAACTGCAGGAACGTCTGAGATGGACGATGTTCTTACTCCAGGACAAAGAACAGGAGTAAAATCTTGGAGAAAGGATGTATGTCATAAGGGGAAAGAGGGAAGGGGTAATGTAGGGTTTAATGGTTCTAGGGATAATGAAGGGATAGGGGCGGGGGGTGAATAAGAAAGCTGTCAAGAAAGATGCCATACAGCAGGAGGGTATAGGAGGGTGTGTGCCAAGAAGAAAGGGTAAAACCACCACTTTTAAAATAATTCATGATAGTAACTGTAAATGTAAATGGATTGAAGAATGAAGTGAAACGAGTATGGATGGAATGGTTTTTGAGGAGATATAATGTGGAGTATGCTTTATACAAGAACATAATTATAAGATAGGCTGTGCTTTGACATTAAAGGGTTATAAATTGTATGTAAGTGGGTCTGTTAGGTTAAAAGGGGGAAGGTGGCAGTGGCGTGTGAAGGAAAATAGTCCCTTACGTATTATAAAGTGGGAAGAAGGGGGGGGAGGGTAGTGAGGGTGGATGGTGAGTGGGGGGAGCATCTCGAGTATGTTTCATTGGGGTTTATATGCCAGCGGAGAATATAATCAAAGTAAAAGAGGATTTTGTGAGAGACGTTTTTAGTGTATTTTTTAAGGGGTTTCCTCTGGTAACTGTAATTGGTGGGGACTGGAACTGTGTTATAAGGGGGGGGGGACGTGGAGCTAAGGGGGGCGGGTTGTGTGTTACGGTCGTTACGCAATGTTTTACAGGATGCAGGGGTGAGGGACGTGGAGGGGAGTGGGGCTTGGAGAGTGGATTACACTTTTGTTAGGAGAAATTATTCAGCGAGGTTAGATAGGATTTATATAACGGGAGCAGTTAGGGTAGGAGGGGTTTAAAAACAGTGGACGTAGGGTTTTCGGATCATAGGGCAGTTTTGGTAGAACTGGATTGGGAGGGAGTGGTAAAGGTATATTCAAGTTTCTGGAAGTTTAAATGCGAGGTTGGTAAGGATTTGAGGTGGTGAACGCAGAGTTTAGAGACTGGTGGAGACAATTGTGGGGGGGCAAGGGATGGGGTAGGGAGTATTTTGGATTGGTGGGAAAATAGGGCCTAAACCTGGTATCGCGGGGTTTTATAAAAATAAAGGAAGGGAGGAGGCGAGGTGGAGGTACGGTTTACAGAATTTTTTGGAACAGCAGCTCAATGAGTGTTACGCAAGAGATGAGGGAAAGTCTTTTGAAGAAATATCAGGGCTAAGAGGGAGGGCTAAGGGACATACATAATGAAAGATTTGATGAATTAAGGGTAAGGGCAGGTATGGATGCCGTACTATGGGGAGATAAAACCGTCGGGTAGTGTGTTTAAGAAGTTTTCGCATTAGACAACAGGAGTCCACTTAATGCTTTTAGAGGTTAGTGACGATTTGGAAGGTTATACTAAGGGGCAAATGTTGGGGACAACTGAGGGGATAAGTAATTAAGCGGACTATTGGTTTAAAAGGAAATGGGAAAAGGGTTAACGTGGGGATAGTTAATAAAGAAAGAGGAGGGGTGAAGGTCTTGGGGAAAGGTGGGGAGGACAGAGGGGGATTGGAGGGAATAATAAGTATGGAAGAAGTGAAAGAGGCAGTGTTTTAATTTAAGTAAGGGGAAAGCACCGGGAATTGATGGGCTTTCCAATGATTTTTACAGAGTGCATTGGGAAACCATAAATGTTTGTTTGGTTCAGGTATTGAATTGTATGCTGAAGGAAGGGAAATTGGGGACGTCACAGAGGACGGGTGTGGTCGTGCTTGTAAAGAAAAAAAGCGAGGGAAAAACACTGAGTACGTACAGGGCCATATCTTTAATGTGTACGGATTATAAGATTTTTGCGAAGATTCTCGGGAACAGGATGAAGAAGGTAATAGGTGGTATGGTGCACAAGGGTCAGTTGGGAATTCCGGGTCGTAGTATGAGGGGATGGACATAGTCGTATTAGGGAATTTTTGCAGGGTTGTAAGGGTGGTGAATTTTGGGCATTGATTGGGAGAATGCTTATGACTGTGTGAATAGAGAGTACTGGTTGACACTTTAAGGCTTATGGGTTTTGGGGAGGGAATAGTAAATTGGGTGAAGACCTTGTATGCAGAAGCGACGATTCAGGTGCAAAATTAATGGTAGGTTGGGTAGCGTGGTGAAAATGGAGAAAGGTTTGAGACAGGGATGTCCTACCTGGAGTTTACCTGGAGAGAGTTCCGGGGGTCAACGCCCCCGCGGCCCGGTCTGTGACCAGGCCTCCTGGTGGATCAGAGCCTGATCAACCAGGCTGTTGCTGCTGGCTGCACGCAAACCAAGTACGAGCCACAGCCCGGCTGATCCGGAACTGACTTTAGGTGCTTGTCCAGTGCCAGCTGAAGACTGCCAGGGGTCTGTTGGTAATCCCCCCTTATGTGTGCTGGGAGGCAGTTTGAACAGTCTCGGGCCCCTGACACTTATTGTATGGTCTCTTAATGTGCTAGTGACACCCCTGCTTTTCATTGGGGGGATGGTGCATCGTCTGCCAAGTCTTTTGCTTTCGTAAGTGAGTGATTTTCGTGTGCAAGTTCGGTACTAGTCCCTCTAGGATTTTCCAGGTGTATATAATCTGTATCTCTCCCTCTGCGTTCCAGGGAATACAGTTTAGGAACCTCAAGCGCTCCCAATAATTGAGGTGTTTTATCTCCGTTATGCGCGCCGTGAAAGTTCTCTGTACATTTTCTAGGTCGGCAATTTCACCTGCCTTGAAAGGTGCTGTTAGTGTGCAGCAATATTCCAGCCTAGATAGAACAAGTGACCTGAAGAGTGTCATCATGGGCTTGGCCTCCCTAGTTTCGAAGGTTCTCATTATCCATCCTGTCATTTTTCTAGCAGATGCGATTGATACAATGTTATGGTCCTTGAAGGTGAGATCCTCCGACATGATCACTCCCAGGTCTTTGACGTTGGTGTTTCCCCTCTATTTTGTGGCCAGAAATTTGTTTTGTACTCTGATGAAGATTTAATTTCCTCATGTTTACCATTATCTGGAGTAACTGAAATTTCTCATCGTTGAACTTCATATTGTTTTCTGCAGCCCACCCGAAAGTTTGGTTTTATGTCCGCCTGGAGCTTTGCAGTGTCTGCAATTTGGAAGACCCCTGTCATGCAGATTCGGGTGTCATCTGCAAAGGAAGAACGGTGCTGTGGCTGACATCCTTGTTATGTCGGATATGAGGATGAGGAACAAGATGGGAGCGAGTACTGTGCCTTGTGGAACAGAGCTTTTCACCGTAGCTGCCTCGGACTTTATTCTGTTGACGACTACTCTCTGTGTTCTGTTAGTGAGGAAATTATAGATCCATCGACCGACATTTCCTGTTATTCCTTTAGCAAGCATTTTTTGCGCTATTACGCCATGGCCACACTTGTCGAAGGCTTTTGCAAAGTCTGTATATATTGCATCTGCATTCTTTTTGTCTTCTATTGCATTTAGGACCTTGTCGTAGTGATCCAATAGTTGAGGACAGACAGGGCGACCTGTTCTAAACCCATGTTGCCCTGGGTTGTGTAACTGATGGGTTTCTAGATGGGTGGTGATCTTGCTTCTTAGGACCCTTTCAAAGATTTTTATGATATGGGATGTTAGTGCTATTGGTCTGTAGTTCTTTGCTGTTGCTTTACTGCCCCCTTTGTGTCTCAAATTCTGTTTGCATGTATGCAACACCCGTTTTATGGAATGGTTGAGGAAGCAACAACGTTACAGGAGGAGGGTAAGGGGTTCACAGAGGCAATTGGTTATGTAGATGACACAACAATACTGATCAATGATGTCGAAGGTTTGCGAAAGGTGGAGAGAGTAATGAGGATTTTTGGAGAGGCGTCAGGCATGCGTGTCAACAGAGCTAAATCGAAATTATTAGAGATAGGAGATTGGGTGGGGGATAGAATGGGGGTGGAGTTAGGATGGGATGTGACTGAACAGCTGAAAATTTGTGGGATTATCTATATGGCAGATGAGCAAGAGGCTAGACGGAGGAATTCGGAATTGGTAGGAGAGAAAGTTGTACAACGGATTAGGACCTAAGAGCGAAGGATGTTACTTTAATGCAAAGGGCAATAATAATAAATTCATTGGTTTATAGTAAAGTGTGGAACGTGGCAGTGGTATATCCTTTACGGGAACAGGAGATAAAGGAGATACAGAGAAGGGTGCTTCGTTATATATGGGGTTTTGGACGAGCATGGCTAAGTAAAGAGGTGGTTATGACGAATGTGCGCAGAGGGGGAGTAGGGCTTTTGATGCTAGGGACGAGGGTAAAGGCCATGTATGTTAAACAAAAGTACGTAAGGGAGGGGGGGGGAGGTAAAAGGGGTGAGGGTTGGGAGGGTGATGGGGGATGTACGACGATGGTGGGAAGGAAAGGACTTAATGGAATGTGAGAATATGCTAGGGTTATGTTAGTAATAGGTGAGGTAAAAAAACTCAAGGTGGGAAGGTTGGTAGAGATGAGTAGGAAACCAGAAGTCATACAAGGGGTGACGGTATACCCTTTGTATGATTGGGGTACGATTTGGCATGATTTCCAGAAACTTAGATTATTGCCTAGGGTAAGGGAGTTAGTTTATAGGTTTGTAATGGGGATTTTAGTGTCAAAGCAGGCTTTGTGTGTGATGGGTTTTGGTAATGAGGCGAAATGCGAAATTGTGAGGAATCGGAAACAGCTTTTCATGCCGTATATTTTTGTAGGGAGTTGGGGCAGGTACGGGTGTGGCTGGCTAGAGTTTTCAAGTTAATGGGTGGGGGCAATGTAGAACTCCTGCGTGCCCTAACTTTAGAGGTAAGGGGGGTGTCTGAGGTTGTAAAGAGAGCCATTCTGTACATTGTGACAGATTTCTTGTTTTATTCATGGAGCTTGAAGGAAAAAGGCGGGGGGGGGGTTAGGGTAAGGGCAATTGCAGCAGGAATTTATCGCACAGTATGCAGAAATAAACTCATTTATGGTAACAGGTGGGCAACTGCGTTTCCGGAGGCATATAGAAATATAACAGTAAGGGGACTCGGTAATTTGACTACTTAAGTACTAAGGGACCATTTTCCTTTTCTAGAGCGAATTATGACCATAATGAAGGATATGTAAATGTGGTAGGATTGTCATGAGTTGTATGGGAGGGGATGACATGTTAGATGTGGTGTAATTGGAGAGTTTTCTTGTGTGTGAATGTTTTAGTTTAACCATGTGTTGAAAGACAAGAGGTCATTGATGATCATAGTTTTAATAAGGTAAATGATCTTTGTCAGTGAGTCAACTACAAGAAGGAACACTCAAAGCATTGTTAACACACTGATAATAATGTGCTATGTAACATGAGTGTGTAATCTTTGTTATTTTAATTTTTTTTTCTTTTTTTATATTTTATTTAAAACATGATATTACAAAAAATATAATATATAAAACTCATGTAGGGCTATAACATTAACACAATCCTACCTACAGCTAACATTACACACCACACTTACAACTCCGTGTGGGTACAACCCCCCCCCCCTCTGTTCCCTCATCCAATCACTTAAACCAAACATGTTGGAGATACATGTACAAATATTTATAGGTACATCTATAAAAAAATGAACAAGAACATCAATAAAACAATATATAAGCACAAAATAATCCAGGCAACATCTGACAGTCTACTATACACAAGTTTTAAAACATATCACAATTTAAGAAGGAATAAAGTTATAATAACAAAGGCCACAAAATGGCTACAAACAAAACTCCTAAAATTACAACCTCAACACAATAATGAAAATTTT
>NC_069433.1:43800227-43851708 GCF_026875155.1 Cherax quadricarinatus | reverse complement strand
TGTCTCTCTTTCCCTTCCCTTTTCTCCTGAGGGCCCCACCTTTCATCCGGGACCTCCATTGCTTTTGACAAAACGACTTTTCCAAATTCTGATTTTTTTTCCCAGCCCTTTCTTTTCAATTTTTTGCTACCCTCCCCCCCCGACTATCCCCTTCCCCGTTTTTTCTGAAACCGGCGATCATCCCCCTCCCTTCTCCCATCCAACCCCCTCGTTTTCCCTCCCCGCGCCTGTAAGCCCTTGGGGTTTTTGGCTTTTTTTTTATTATAAAATAATAATTTAAAATTTATGCAAGCCATGGCTTTTTATACAAATCCCAAAGGGGTTGTGGAGGGATCCCATGGTCTACTTGTCAAATGTTTTTTTGGTAAATGAAGATTCCTATCAACCGGGCTTTTAGTGCTGGCACATGCAAACTGACATCTAACCAAAAAGCCGGGTTTGGGCAGGTACTGGTTTATTCTGTCCATCCCTTTTCAAGACAGCCAGGGGTTTTTTGAAATCCTCCTTATGTATGATGGAGGAAACTAAAAAGTTTTGGGCCCCCCAGAAATTTGGTTCTGTTACTTGCATAAAAAGAACACAAAGGGAAAACACTGAACGGCCTACTACACTGCAACCAGGTCCCCTTCCCCCCCCGATTACCCCAATGACTCCCCAGATGCAAATGCCCCCCCCCCCAGATTACCCCAAATACCCCCCCCCCAGTTACCCAATGACCCCCCTTTCCTTGACACCTTCCACTCAAGGAAAGGCACCAGATCACAGCACAAGCGTCGGCCCCAACTAGCACACCCACTCGTGTATTTATCAAACCCTATTTTTAAAACTACATAACGTTTTAGCCTGAAAAATGTACCGGGATTTTGTTCCACTAATCCACAACCTATTACCAAACCGCCCTTTCCTTATCCTTCCTAAATCTAAAATTTTTCCCAAACTTAAAAACCATTGTTGAGCCCTGCCTGGCGGGAAAATTTTTCCCCGCGCATTTTACATCCCCTTTTTCCTGTTTTCCATTTTACCCCTCTATCACCCCCCCTTTAAATTCTATGCCTTTTGTAGTGCAGTTTCGGGGCCCCTTATTTTCCTATGGGTGGTTCTGAACAGGGGACCAATGTCACCCTCCTCTGATTTTTTTCCAGAGCTTTTATTCCATTCTGTTATGAAGCCAAAAACCATTTTAGCTTTACTGTTTTTGTTTTAATTACTGCTAACCAGAACTCCAAAACCCTTTTTTTTTTTGCAATCGTAGTATAAAGATATATATTATTTAGTTTGTGATTGATGTCTGCCTGGCCTTGCAGTGTCAGCAAGGAAGACAGTCGTGCAGATTGGGATGTCTTGCAGGGGAAGACACGGTGCTTGGCTGCACCCTTTTTAGTCGGATTGGGAAGAAAAACAAAATGGGAGCGAGTACTGTGCCTTGTGGAACAGAGCTTTTCCCCGTAGCTCCCTCGGATTTTATTTTGGGACTACTACTTTGTGTTTCTGTTTGTGGGGAAATTATAGATCCATCTACCAACTTTCCTTTATTCCTTTACACGATTTTGTGCGCTATTACGCCATGGTCACACTTTCGACTTTTTGCAAAGTCGTATATATTACATCTGCGTTTTTGTCTTCTAGTGCATCTAGGACCTTGTCAAGTGATCCATAGCTGGAAGGGATAGGAGCGACCTGTCTAAACCCCCATGTTGCCCGGGGTTGTGAAATTTGTGGTTTCTAGATGGGTGGTGATTTTTTCTTAGGCCCCTTTCAAGATTTTTATGATAGGACGTTGTGCTTTCGGTCTGTTTTCTTTGCTTTTGATTTACTGCCCCCTTGTGGATTTTTGGGCTATGTCTTTTGTTTTTAGTAGCTGTGGGACAACCCCCCTTTCCCATGCTCCCCTCCATGGTGGTAAAGGCTGTGATGGGGCTTCCTCATTCTTAATAAACACGGGTTCCCACGAGCGGGCCCTGGGCAGGTCAGGGGCTGTCACTATGCCTGTTCTAAGTTTTTTGGGGTGTCAGATAATATCAGATATCTTTTTAAACCAAAAATTTTTGGGGCTTTCACAAAAAATATTTTGTCTTCGACTATGTCGGGTTAGCGGCTTGCTAAAGTCATATTGGACTTCAGTAGCCGCTCATTTCCTTGCGTCATCTGTGTAGGCCCCTTTCTTTTTAAGTAGGGGCCCAATGGGGGATTTCTCATTTTGATTTGGCATAAAAAAAAAATTTTTTGGGTTTTTTTGATTCCATTTAGGTTTTTAAGTTCTTCCCCGATTTTTGACCTCCAAAAAATTCTTTAGCTAAAGTTCGTTTTTGCTATTTTGACCAGTGACCCCCTTCAAGGGGGGCTCCTTGGCATGGTGAAAAAAGGGGTCCCCGGGGCTGGGAATTAGACCTGTCGGTCTTCTTCCTCGACCCCCCTAATTTTCCCCCCCCCAAACTTCCCCCCCCCTATCCCACCTCCCCCCTCTCCCTTTTTTCCCTTTTCCCCCTCCCCCTCCCCCCCCTCCCCTTTTCCCCTTTCCCCTTTTTTGGGCCTTTGGGATTTTTCCCACAGGCCGCTAGTTCCTAGGGAGGGGGGAAAGGATACCGGGTCCAACCCATTTGTTTAGGTTTTTGGCGGGGGCGTAGTTTTCCCCTGGAATTGGATCGCCGGGGGGTGTCCCATCCCTCTCGGTTCCCGGGGTGCTTTGGGTGTCTTTCGGGGGACGGGTGTACTCTGGGAAAACCACCTTTCGGTTTTGGGGGTGGTGGCCAAAGGGGTGGCTTTGTGGGGGTATCCGCCGCCCTCTCTTTTGTCCACCGAGGTAGCTCGGGAGATTTTGGGGTTCTACCCGGGTTGTTAGTTTTCGCTGTGGGTTGGGTAATGGCAGGGTTTTCCCTGCTGCATCTGCGTACTTGCGGTGCTGAGGTCCCTTTTGGGGGCGGAGGAAAATTTCTGGCCCTTTTATTCCCCCTAGGAACTATCCCTCCCCCGGTCCCCCCTTTTTTTTTTTTTTTTTTATTTTTATTTTCTTTTCTTTCTTTTTTTTTTCTTAAAAAAAAAAAGAAAGAATAACCTAAACCCTGGCAGCCCAGTCCTGAACCCACACCCCCGGGGGCCCTTTTGATACCCCACCCCCGTTTGACCCGCCTCATCTTTGGACCACTCTTTAGCATCCCCAGCCTCTGTACCTCTTGCCGTGCTGTTTTTTTCACCCCCTTCAGGTACTGGGCCTTGACGACTCCTTCGATTTATCGGGCCTTTCCTCTCCTCTGACTTCTTCCCGGCCCCTCCCCCTAAGGTGGCAATTTTTTAAATGCCGACCCGTTCCACGCGGACCAACTCTGGTCCCTGCCCAAAGCCAAGACAATTGCCTGCTGGTGATCTTTTTCCACCTTCTCGTTCCTCTCAAAATGATTTAAAATTCCTTCACTACCTTTCCAGCTCAAATTTTTAGACTGAACAATGGGTAAATTTTCATTTATTACCGACTTCCTTATTTCCCCTCTTTCTGACCCCCGTATTGGCAAGGCACTCCTACCCTGTTGGAAAGTATTTCTTTTCATGCTCTTAAGAGCATTCCCCTCATCACCTACAAATTACCCGGGCCCTGACTCTTCGTCTTTCCCTATCAAAACGTTCCGTCACCCTTTAAAAACATCATTCCCTCAATTCTTGTTGGTACCCTCATTTTGCCCCATCCATAGTTCAACAAAAAATTTTCCCGACATGTGGCACTGACATTCTTGAACCCCTGAACTCCAAAATCTCCCAATCCCAAAATAGAACTAAGGTTTTCCCGCCCCGGGGGGAGACGAAACCTAAAGTGGGTTATTTAACTTTGACAGCCAGAACTCCAATCCCAGTTTTTTATAGCAGGGACATCGGGTTTCAAGTTCGAAAGGGATCCCCACACCACAACAGTGTAGAAATTGCGGCGATTTGGCCTCCAGCGAAAATATTGCAGACTATCCCGAATGCCCAGTCTGTGGGGCCGATGACCATTTAAACGTCTTGCAATCGATCTCCCCTTGCCTTAACTGTCATGGGGCCACCCTTCTTTCTCTCGCTGTTTTTAAGTCTATTTAAACGGGGGGAAAACCCGTTCCCCTCAAAGGACAGAAAGTCCCCCCTTATGCCATGGCAGTTTTCATCCCCCACCTCCAAGGGAGACCCCCACGTTTTCTTATTCCCATGTTTCAAAAGTCCCCCCATTTTGGGTACCCCAATTTCTAAAACCCACCTCTGTGATTACCCCTCCATAGTCACTCCTGTATCTAATCCTTTTGCTTTTCCCCTCTCCCCAATTTCCAGTATCACGGGACCTCGTACGAAACCCTCCCTAATCGTCCCCCCACTTCTAAAAAGTAAAAAAAAAGGCCCGTTAACACCCCCTTTCCCCATCTTCCACCCTCCTTTTTTTAACCCTCCCTGTCTCTGTCCCTGGTTCCCCCCCCTCTCCTGGCTAGTTACAAGTTTTGAGGTTCACCCCCCTCCTCATACTTTTAATTTTCCCTCCCCTTTTTTTTTTTCCCCCTTCCCCAAAAGTTTTTCCCTCTTTTTCCCCACCTCCTTTTTTTCTGCCTCTTCTGCCCCCTTTCCATGCTTCCCCAGTTCCCTCCACCCTTTCCCCCCCCCTTCCCTTTGGTACACCCAAATCCCTTTTTCCCAATCTTTACTATCCCCCCCCTACCATTTCCAATTTTTGGCCCTCCCCTACAAACGTCTCTAAATTTTCCGAAACACTTGAAGCAATCTCGGGAAAAATTTTGCAAAACCCAAACCCACAATGGACATGATCCCCTACCGCTCTTTTCTCCCCTCTGCCCCTTTACTGGGAAACCCCTTTTCCCTTCACGTGCACCGTTCCTTCCCCTGCTAACCCGTGTTTTCCAATGCCTCAGATGTGGACTTTTCAACCCCCCTCTAGTCTGAAAAAAACCCTTCCCTTTTTGATTTCAAGTATTTTTTATCATTCCCAAAACAGGGCCCTATTTACGGGGGAAATTATACGCGGGCCCTAAGGGGAAAATCCGGGTGAGCTTCAATGTTCCCTCCCCCCATTTTTGGCCCCTTTTGGGGTGTTTGCTTACGGAAAACCAAAATTAAAACTCTGCTTTTTATTTTTCCCATCTCAGGCTATAATTTATTGCATTCTTCAGACCCTTTTTCCTGATAAACTTTTAATGAAAGTCCCTTTTTCCCCGGGATTTTCCCCGTACCATCACCCTATTTTTTCAACTTCGCTGCATTACACAACCCCGATCCACAAAAATAGGTGGTTTTCGCTCTTTTCTTTATATCTCTCTCCTTCTCGGGCATTTTTTCTATTTGGTTTTTTGCTTTTTTGGGCTAGTAATTACAGCCACCCCATTCTGTTTCTTGGTGATTTTTTAAAGCCCACCATTTCCTCTGGGGGGGTTAAATGTGATTCCCGTGGAATTCGTTAGAGGTTTTCTTTCCACCCCCCCCCTCCATGTTTTTTTTAAAACAGGTTCTCACCCCATTTTTATCCCGGACTCATACTCTCTCTTGTATTGGGTCTCTCAGTCTTTCTTTCCCCCCGCCGCAAATTTGACGTCACTTGGGCTGTTCTTCCGGACTTTTTTGACAGCAATTTAAATTTTCCCAAACATTCTTTCTTCCCCCCTTTTTATTCGCCACCTCTTCCCCCCCCCACGGGGCAAATTTTATCGGGCCAAATTTGGGAACCCTTTTCTCACACCCCAATGTTTTTAAAGAGGTTCCTTTCCCTTTTCCTCCATCGATTAAACTTTTTCAACCCCTTCTCGTTTCCCCCTTTTACCGCAGCTTCCCTTTTTTTTCTATAACCCCAAACTTCGGGGGCCCCCATTTTTTCAGAAATGCGTGCCTTGGTGGTCCCTGCTTGTGCTCGTGCTTTCCTTTTTAAAACCCCGCTTGGGATGGGGCAGGGATCGGTACAATAAACCAAAAGGGAACTCCTTGGGTTTTTAAAAGAACGGCGATCGCTCGCCGTGTCCCTCCGTTAAGCTAAAAAGCACTTGCTGGGGGGATTATTTTCCCCCCATTCCCCCTGCTTCCTCTTGAGTGCAACCCGGAAAAAAAGTACGAAAATGAGTGGTAAATATTCTCCTTTACCCGGCTCCCGGGCCGGGGGGTTGCGGTTTTTTTTTAGTGTAGGATTACTGGTCCTGTGGGGGGCAAACAGCGGATTTTTACTGCAACCCCCTCTTGGGGGGCCCTTAAAAAACAACAACAGTTTTTGGGGTGGGGGCCCTGGGGGGCCCCAAAACCTTTGGGGTTGATTCATCCCCTACTATTAAACCCTTTATCAGTGATCAATTAAAATTGGGGAGGGTTTTAAATATGTGGGCCCCGTAGTTTTTTTAAATTTTTCTTGGTTATGCCCAAAAAATTTACCATCCCCTGTTTGAAGCCACTAAATTTGAAAGTAAATATTTTATTATTTTTTGTTGAGCAGAAGTTCTATGAAGATTCTTGTTCAATAAAGCCTTTAAAAATTAAAGGGCCCGTTTTTCCCATCCCCAACTTTTAGCAAAAACCCCCTAGTTTTTTGGGCCCAAAGAAATTGGGAATCCTTTTGGTCCCGGGGATTTCAAGGGACTCCCCCCTATGTCCCTCATTTCTTTTTCCCCAAATCTGCCGGGTTAGCACCCCTTTAACTTTTTTTTCTTCCCGAGAAGAAAACCCCGTTTTTAATGTGCCCCTTTTAAAACCCTTCAAGAAATGGGGAAAAAACCTTTAGCTTGTCGATCATCCCGGCGCTGGGCCCGACGACATTTTATATTTATGTTTTCAATATTTACATCTCAACCCCTTTCAGTCCTATTAAGCCTTTTTTCAATTTATTTGGTACAAAAGGGGTTCTTCCCAAAAGCTGTGGAAATCCGCCCCTTGTTCCCCTTTCTGCAAACCGGCACTACGGGGCATGAAACCTCCCACTATCTTTCCCCTTGCTCTTAAACCCGTGCCCGTTTGCAAAAAAATGGAACACCTATAAATAGACGTTTAGTTTGGTATTTTGAGACACACAAAAGTCTCTCCAATCGTCAATATGGTTTCGTAAGGGACGTTCTACCTAGACCCCCTTCTACACTTTTTGGGTACGTATGTTTGAAATGCCTTTGCGAATAACCAAATCAGTTTTTTGGGCCCTATTTTTTTTACCCCTTTAGAAGGCATATGACACAACTTGGGGGTAAAAATTTTTTAGCCCAAGCCCCCTCCTTTTGGGGCCCTTTGGGCAATTACCAAACCTTTCCTTAAGAAATTTTTTAAATGACGGCATTTCGTGTTCGGGGTTTAAAAATGTGCTCTCCCCCCGGGCTTTTTCCAAGCTGAAAGGGGTCCCCAGGGGTGTGTCGAGCACAAAAACTTTTTCCCCCCTTGCTATTAATGATTTTTGGGCCCCTTTGTCTTCCATTTTAATATTTTGGGGCCCTACTCTAAAGTTTATGACTTCGCTATTGCCTTGCAAGGGGCCTGAAAGTCACCTCATTTAATTTTTTCTCCAACAGGGAGGGCGACCCTGTTTGCAAATTTTGGGCCCCACACGTTGGGGGTTTTTAAAATTTTTTCCCGCCCCTTTTAAAACCACCAAATTACTTTCACTAGCCTCTGTCATCTCCAATCATCCCCTTTGTACCTCTATTTGGCCCCCCGTATTTCCGAACGTGATACAGTCCCCAAGTTTGGGCCTCCTCTTTTTTCGTAGGTTATTCCCGGAAACCCACATTACCTCTCTGAAGGGAACTTTCCAGCCGGCTGAACCCCTTTTAAACCCCCCTTTCTTCCCCTTTCATGGGGGCTGATCGTCGGAAACCCCCTTCTCCCACTTTCCACCCTTTTTTTTCCCAAACTTGATTATGGGGACCAGATTTTCAGCGGCCAAACCCCCTGTTTCTCTCTTAGCCCTTTAACCCCCCTTTTATCACCCGGGGGAAAGTTTTTTGCCTTTTGGTTTCTTTTCGCTCTTCCCCTGGCGAGACCCCTAAAGCAGAAGCGAAAAGTTTTTAAACCTTATTCCCATCGCCGTGATGCCCCCTTGCCCCGCCCCTACTTGGGACCCTTCATGATCTCCCCAAATCCTTCCATTTTATTGAATTTGGGCACTTTATATTAGTAGACCCTTTTTTATTTGGCTGCCGCCCCCGTTTTACCCCCCGTTTCCCCTTTTCTCTTCGCCTTTTTTCGCTCTTGGTTTTTTCTCTTCAACCCACCTTTTATGTACATTTTTTCATCCCCCAAATTTTTTCCCCCCCCCCTGGGAATTTTCCAAACTGTTTGAGTCTGTTCTTTCTCCTCCCCTTTCTCAAAAGCCCAAAATGTCCCTTGGGCGCTTCCCGCTTCTTTTTTTTGACCAAATTTCAATCTCATTCTTTGGGCCCTTGGTGTACCCCAGGGCTCCCAAGTCTTCCCGACGGCCCCTAGGTTTTGCAGCAGTTTTCCGGACAGCGTCGTACAAGGCATTTACTATCTTCGGTAGTATTTTTAAAGGGTGAATTATTTGCCAAACCCCTTCAGTATTTTTCCGTATTGCATCTATGCCTGTGTCAAACATTTGTGGGTTTTCTCAAAAACTCCCCTTTTGGCTTTACAGCTATACAAAAATTTGATTTCACCTCCCCCTTAGTCCCCCCCCGTATCCAACTTTGGGGGGATGCCGGGTTTTTTTTACCAAAACATTTTTGATATTGTTTTTTGTTGGGGCCCTGGTCATGTTAGTACAGGGGAATTTAAAAGGCAGGGCCTGTGCGGGGTTGCAGTACATTTACCCCCAACCCTTTTTTTATAGAGGGATTTCCTTTACGGGGCTATTTTGCTGCAATATCTTCCCACCTTTCCCCACCGTTTTGGGAAAAACCTTGGTCTACTATGCTCGCAACAAAACTTTAATCTATTAAAAAATTTTTGGTTTTCTGGCCGGCTTTTTATCACCAGGGGCGAGGGGGGAGACTCTCTCTCCCGTCGATTGGCCATACCGTCTTTCATGGGTACTCATAGAGGGTCTGCTCCTCTCTTGGAATTGCCCAAACCCATTATCAGTCAGCCCCATTCTGTTGGAATGCCCACTTTACACGAGCACCCAAAAATTCCCCCGTCTCGCCTTTGCTCCTGCTCTCTCTTAAAACCCTTTCCCCTTTTCGCTAAAGGACCCCCCCCCCTTTACCGGACTCTTCCCCTTGACTTTTTAAAACGGGCCTACTTCAAAATTGATACCTTTAGCCCCACTATTCAATCTCTTTCCCCCTAACCCCCCTACTATCCCCTCCCGCTGTTTCGTAACCTGTGATCATCCCCCTCCCCTTTTGCCCTCCAATACCCTCGCTTCCTTCCACCCCGCAGCGTGTTCCCCAGTGGCTTGCGCTTCTTTTTTATAAAAAAATAATAATACTCCCAAACTTGGGTTTTGGTAAAGAGGGCCCCATTGCTTATTTAAAAATTTCCTTTATAATAGTATCAGCATCAACAAAAAGGCCACTTTATACGGGGTTCCGCAGGGAAGTGCCTTTGTCCCCCCCCTTCCTCAGTACATCAATGATCTTCCAAAATATCCCCAAATCTGAAAACCCTTCTCTTTGCTGACGACACGACTTTTGCCCATCTCACCACTCCTAATCTTGCCACCCCTCAACACACATTGTTAACGAGGAGCTGATCAAAATATCGACTTGGATGACAGCCAATAAACTTACTATATTATGTTTGGTAGCAGAGCAGGAGATGCACAAATCAAAAATTAAGATCGAACAACACTCTAATTACCAGACATGATGAGGGGAAATTCCTAGGCCTATACCTTGACAACAACCTGAATTTCAGCACCCATATCGAACACATAATCCAAAAGTATCCCAAAAACGTTGGATCCTCCAAGAATACGAATACGACATGCTGCAAAAAAATGGCCCTTCTTCACACTATAGCACCACTTATTTATCCATACTCACACCTATACCTAAGTTGAGCTTGGATCAACTGCAGCAACACGTTCTGCCTAAACATAATAACGCTCAACAAACGATGCAGTAAGAATAATCACTAATCCCATCCTGGCAACACACCCCCCCCACTCTTCATAAGATCTAAACTACTCCTTTTCAAGAACAGCCCACACTTACTACTGTGCAATGTACATCAACAGGACCTTAAATAACTCCATATCAACCATAACCTAAAATGCTTTTCTTGATAGTTGTGACAGAACCCACAGGCAGAACCAGACACAAACAACTCTACGACATTCCTCGTGTCCGGACTAAACCTCTTACAACAATTCAATGTAACGTCAAAAAGGCCCGAAAATCCTGGATACACCCTACCTGAGAACTCTAGAACTGCAGACACATTCATCTCCTTCAAAACTACAATAGAAAACATCTTATCTCCCAATACACCCCCGTCAGCTAACTACAACGAATACCACCTGGGCGGTTCTCACTTACACTCACTCACCGATTGATCATATACGAAATATTAATCTCAATCTTAAAATAATAAATCCTGTGATACTCCAATACTGAGACTGTACTGTGCCAAAACAAATGCATTTCACATTGCTAACTCACAAACTAGTATTTACTCACTTAGCCATAAAACCAACTTACCTCATGAATTTGTAATATTATAAAATTAAGAACTTAACTAAGTCGCCCGAAATGCCTACCATGCTAGGTGTTCTAGTGAACACTCCTGTAATCATCATTTACATTGTCCCCTGCAATCGCTCTTGGGCCGTGTAATACCCCCTTGACTGACCTCCTCAGTAACCTCCAGACATGGTACGAGGGTTGTGCATTCGCTGCTGGAAAGAGGGTAGAGTGCGGTCGTGTGTTGCCACCCCTCTACTGTTTCCCAACGAGCCTACTTATCAACAACATGGTGCCAGGTGTGCGCTCATGAGAGTGAATACTGTGGCATTGAACTATTAGTGGGGCTTTAATGCCTACGTCAGTCGATGTGATATTGCCCCAAATTATACGTGAGACATACGGCATCAAGACCAGGATTTAATATTTAGTGGCACTGAACGGTGTATATAGAATTTTTCCGTGAAAGTGCTAGCTGCTCAAGTAACGAGGCTTTGGTTGATCGTTACCAAGATGTCAGCATTAACGTAACACCGCAGTGAGGTCAAGTTGACTGATGTAATCACACATTATTCGTGGGTAAACCCGCAATCGGCCTTTGAGGCTGATGAGTAGATATTTGAAATGTATTTGAACATATGGAAACTGTACATCTGCCCAACCTGGCAATTTGGTAAAAGGTGCTTACAACAGGATTTCCTGAGAGTTTTCTTTTAATCTCAAAGATGACGCTAAGGCATCCTATACCCTCGTTATGTATATCTCGAAGAGTTTTAGAACCCTGGTATATGGCTACGTATGCGGGCAGAGACTACGTGGCCGACTGGTGGCGAATATGACCATAGGGCGAGCAGAACTGTGGCAAGCGGATTATGAGCTCCAGGCGCAAGGGGTGGGCACCTGCGCAGACATGCTTTAGAAAGGATTTGAAGCAACCCCGATGCCTAAGGAAGAATCGGGGGCAAGTGAGGAGGGCGTGGTTCGCATGTGGAGTGAAGAGGTAGTGGCTCCTGTGGGAATCGTAAGAAGTGGGTGACCATGAATCCCACCTGGCCCATCAACAGTGACCTCCTGGCCGGCAAGTGGGCGAGCGCTGCGCATAGATCACACGATGCCTAAAAGAAGAAACGGTGCAAGGAGGAGGGCGTGGTCTGGCATGTGGAGTGCAGAGGTGGTGGCTCCACCAGTGGAATCGAAGAAGGGGTGATCCATGAATTCACCTTGCCCATCAACAGTACAGTTGTCAAGTGAGGAGGTGCAGGAAGGGCGCAGCAGTGAAAGGCAATTGAGAGGAGTTGGAGAACGGTGACACCGGCTATGTTCAGTCTATACGGAGTGGAGAATTACAGCAAACAAGAACCTGGGAACAGGGCAGAAGGTGTGAGTGGAGAAGGGGGAGGATCAGGTGGCACCTGTTGTGGACAGTCGCGAGTGCCATGGAAGGACATGTAGGCGGATGAAGGTGGTAGAGGTGGAAGTCCTTGTGCTGGCTCCCAGGACCAGATATGGAAACTGAGGGAGCATACAAGGAAACAGGGCAGCAGCGTCAGTTTGAACGATGTTTCCTTTCTGACGCCCGGCGCAAAGGCCGGGAAAAAAGACACGGGGTTTGTACCCAGATGGACTCAGCGAGAGGGACACAACAGAAGGGGGGGGGAAGGTTTGGGAAGAAGGTGGAGTCCTGTGGCAAAGCACAGATCCAAGGGGAATAGGTCTGAAAGGGAAGAATCTTGACAGAGCGGGGAAGGAACTTTAAACTGCCTCAAGGAGTTGTAACAAATAAATATTAATGGTTGTGTGATGGGTAAAAAACGGGAGTGCTTCAGATTTTTTTGAATAGGATACAGGTTGACGTAGCATTTGTGCAGGCCAACCAATTTTAAGCTTGGTCGTGAATTAGAGTGCCTGGCGGTATCAGGCTTATGTGTTGCCATCTGAAGTATTTAAAAGGAGAGTGGGTTGTGTTGATCTGGGAGGCGCAGCCCATTTGTATTGCCTAGGAAAGAGGGGGGGAGGGTAGATTATTACGTGTGGAAGGATGGTGGATGAAAGAGAGCAGCGTTTGTGTGGTGTATGCCCCACCAGAAAGTGACGTGAAAGTGAAGATGGATTTTGTGTGGGAAGGAGCGCGTGTTACTACCTACGCACGTAGCCGTCTGGGCAATTTGTGGGGGGGATTGGAAATGGTGTAATTAAGATGACCGACGTGGAACCCCAGAGAGTGGATATTTTTCCTCATCTTGGGGGGCCTGCTTAGAGAGTCTTCAGTTACGTGCTGCTTTCCGGGGTAGGTCTGGTGGGAGTGGAACATACGTTTTATAAAAGGGTATATGCGGCTCGTTTGGACCGGTTATATTTATCTCAAGGGTTTTTGGTTAGACGTCTTTTACAAAACCTTGAGAGGGTGTCTTCCGATCATAGGGCGGTATTAGTGGAGGTGGGATGGGATGCTTTGGCTCGTACAGGAAGTTATTGGAAACTGAACAACGATGGTTTTGGGGATAGGAGGGAGTGGAACGCGTTTCAAAATTTTGGAAACAGCTCTGAGCCTACAGAAGACTGAGGAAGATGTAGGTAGGCTGGTGGGGAATAGTGTGGCTAAGTTATGAATACGACAATTTTATGTGAGGGAGAGCAAACGCATAATCAATTGCGGTATGGTTTGTCAAATACTCTAGCGAATCTAAGATTACGGGATTGTTACGAGGGGAGGGCGGTGGCCCGGGGATGTAACCCGGTGGAGGATATACACATGTTGAAGGACAGAATACAGATTTTGCAAGAAGAACGTTTTTTGCAAGCTGTACGGGTACAGGCGGGGGTTGTACGAAGAGTACCTGGGCGACAAGACCATCAGCTTGTGTGCTGCGAGGACAGAAGGTACGACAGCGAACGACACAATACTTGGGTTTGCAAGTCATACTTCTGATGGTGGGTTTTTAGAGAGGGTCAGGTATTAAGGGAACACCAAGGATGAGTGCAATATGCAGATAGATGTTTGCGCGAATACGGGAAAGTAGGGGGTGAGGATGGCAGGTTCTTGGGACGGTATATGATATGTGCCGTGCAAACAAGGGGAGGAGTGATCGGGAGTCACTGGTTGGGTCATTGAGGAGGGGAAATATGGAGAGCCCTTATGGACATGAGGATAAGGGTAAGGCACACCGGGATCGAAGGTTTACCAAGCGAATTTTAGAGTACAGCATGGGTCTGCTTAGGGGTTTCCTGTAAGGTTAATGATGCCATGAAAGACGGAGTAAGACGGGAGAATCGTCACAACGGCGGTGGAGGTGTTTGGTCCCAAAGGGAAAACAGCAGAGTACCCTTCGGATTCCCCGACCATCTTCGTTGCTTAGTGCTGATTATAAATTATTTGTTGCGAAAATCTTGGCATCGCATTAAATTTGTTGTGGGGAGGGTCGTAGTTTTTAGTCGCGTTTGTTTTACCCTGGTAGGTCAATGAGGCCGAGGCCATGGGGGGGGGGGGGGGGATTATCAAGGGTTTCCTGGAGAATGGTAAAGGTGGAAGAGGCATTGGTGAGCGTTGGATTGCAAGCGGCTTATGATAGGGTGGAAAGAAAGGCTTTGAGGATATTCTCCCTACACAGGTTTGGCAGAAGAATAATGGGGTGGGTGGGATACGTTGTACTCAAATGCGAAGGAAATGGTGCCAAATCAGTGGTGTTGGGGGGGGAGTCACATGGAAGCGGGGTCTCGGCAGGGGATGTCTTTATTCACAAATCTATTTGGCATGTAATTATCAGGATCCTTTTTTATAGGATGGGGAGGATCGTCTAAGGACGGGGGGGAGGGATGGGGAGCTGAAGCCGTGCCTGGTTGGTGGTTATGTTGATGATACCATCTATTTTGCGTAAGTGAGGAAAGCCACGGTTAGGACTTTTGTGGGGAAGTTGTAACACACATATTTGGAGAGCTCCTTGGATGAGAGGTAAATCTGGAAAAGTCAATGATAATGGGCAGGGAGAGTGGGCAGAGAGTTTAGATAGGGGATGTGAGTTGTGCAGTGGAGGACCCGGGAGTCTGCAAATCTGCGTGTCAAGTATGGAGGCTGACCTGAGTGCAGCCAGGGTTTAGCAATTCGAAATAGAAGGTGGAACAGGTTGCAGCGACGGTTGGGAATTGCTGTACCTCACCATTTAAACCCTTAGGCAACGTGCAATTGTCATCATAGTATTGAACTATATACGTAAAGTCTGGTTTGTTTCGGCTGTGATGCCCGTTAACAGGAACGTCGATCACGAAGTATTCTTAGAATGGTTTCAAAATTTATTTGTGGGGTTCAGGTGCAACTGGTTGCGAAGGGTCGGTAGTGACATTGCCGTATGTAGGGAGGGTTGGTTTGGTTGGCTTGAGAAAGCCACGTGAAATGTGTGTTTATTAAGAGGGAAGTATAGTGAGTCAGGGGATGAAGGTGGGGTGGGGGTCCAGCTAGAATAAGTACATGCTCACACTGAGAAATGGTTATGGAGGGGCGGAAATGAAGGAAGTGAAACAGTGAACGTGCCTTAATGTTAGCCAGGGAACCGGGAAAAGTACAGTGCGAACTTTATGTAAATCATACGGGGGATATGTAGTGGCGCTCAGTTGAAGGGAATCTACCCCATGTATGCAATGGGAATGTAATATGGCGCAGCTATAGAACATTAAGGATACACCCTAGGCTCGTGAGGTTAGTAAAACCGCTGTCCTGCATGTTGATTTTGCCAACGTGAGCGATAGCTCCGAGATAGGAGGGTTATTGAGGCGGTGGGGGGTGGATGGCAGAATAGCAGTTGGGGAAGAGACTGCGTAATCATGTCCGTCTATTTTTTTGTGAAGGTTTGGAGTGCAATCAGGGTTGGATGAGTAAGGTAGTGGTGAGGGTGGGGGGTAAGTGGTCGGTATCTGCGAGCGTTGATAGTCCATAGATATGAGTGGTGTGGATGAAGTGTGGTAAGAGGTTTTAGGCATAATGTCATCGTGGACTCCATATAGTTTTATGGGGTATGAGGGGAAGGAGGGTGGGATGTCTGAGAAAGGATTTTGGCGGCGCACGTATTTAATCGAACTTATGTGTTGCAATGCACGAGACATTTTTGGAAAAGGTGGGAAGAGTATAATTTTCTGAGGGTTATAGAGGACTACCAATAGGGAATTTATTGGCGTTATAAAGCTTAAACTGCCGGGGTGAGTAGGGTGTAAAAGGGGGGGTGGTTCAGGGTATTTCAACCGGCTTACCTCCTTGGGAAATGCAGTAAATGTGGTTGGGTGTGATTGGAGGTACTAGTGTGTGACCAGATGAGAGGTTGTGCAAGATAAGTTTTGCTTAGTTCCCTTGATGGGGAAGGTGTAAGGAGCAGATTAAAATATAAAACATGTATTAATGTATAAACCTATAAATTATTATAACATGTATATTTTTTTGGGTAGGATTATGTTCCACTTACATGGTATTGCAATTGAATTTGAATTTTCTTGAGAGGGTTTTCCTTTCACTATGTTCCTTGAAGAACTGAGTTATTTTGCCTTTTTTTTGTAACGTGGTCCAGCATCAGTTTGACGTAATTACCTATTATTATTATTCTTATTTAAGGTATTGTACCATTCATGGTTGTAAATAATGTTTCCTCAAGTGACATGTGTCATAATAATCCTAAATTGAGGATAATTTATGTCATGCTTATTCAGGTTGGTGATGGGGTTAGTTTTCAATGTGTGTGTGGGGAGGGGGGGGGGGATGATAGGTCACCTGTGTTGCAGCACAGGTTTCTTAATAAGGCATATTGTAGGTCTTGTGTATTGTTGCGAATTGTATTATGGGGATTGTCATGAAGCTTGGTGCATTTTGTTTTTGGGGTTTTGTAATTTTAGGATTTTTTGTTTATAGCCATTTTGTGGCCTTTTTTTATTATAACTTTATTCCTTTTAAATTGTGATATGTTTTAAAACTTGTGTTTAGTAGACTGTCAGATGTTGCCTGGATTGTTTTGTGTTTATATATTGTTTTATTGATGTTGTTCTTGTTCATATTTTTATAGATGTACCTATAAATATTTGTACATGTATCTCCAACATGTTTGGTTTAAGTGATTGGATGAGGGAACAGAGGGGGGGGGGGGGTTGTACCCACACGGAGTTGTAAGTGTGGTGTGTAATGTTAGCTGTAGGTAGGATTGTGTTAATGTTATAGCCCTACATGAGTTTTATATATTATATTTTTTGTAATATCATGTTTTAAATAAAATATAAAAAAAAAAAAACTTACCTCTGTAATCTGTAAATACCTTTGTAACTTGTCATGATTGTGACTAGACCTACCTGGAGTTCATTACCTTTGTAATTTGTGAGTTCATTACCTTTGTAAATTGTGAATTCATTACCTCTGTAACTTGCTCAGCTATCAAAACTTTGGAGTCCAGTCCCTGGACCAATTATGTACCTCTGTAATCTTTTGACTACCGCCCACAGGATGGGTATGGGGTGCATAATAAACATATTAAACTAAACTGGTATACAGACATATCTAGACGGTTTATGTTTTTTTTCGCATGTTGGTATATGTAAAGCTGTATTGTTAGGGATACATATGTAGATGTTCTAGGGATACATATGTAGATGTTCTAGTAAGATTATGATGTTAGGTTTTGGTTTTTTTGATTAATGCGAAGGATGGGATTTAACTGACATAACTTCTTTGTATATTTTATGTTCAAGTGTATTGAGCCTTTGTCAGATGTCATGTTATATGTACAAGTTATATATATGCAAGGTTTTGCATTAATGAATGTGTATGTATGTCAATTCATGACCCTGTGACAGTATTTTTTGTAGTTATGTTCTTGCCGTAAGTTCTTGTTGTATGTTTGGCAGCAATATCTTGCGTGCATATAGGTGCAATCCGTTTGTCAGTTAATTTGATTGAGATCTATACTGTTTCTTTATTTTTATGTTAAACTGTATTAGTTTTAAATAAAATATAAAAAAAAAATACACGTCAACACAAGAAATGTTGAAATGACAATAATTCGTTGTACCATTCGCTGCCTGACCACGGTAGAGTGCGGTAGTGCTCTGCACCCCTCTGCTGTTTGTAGGCGAGCGCCCTTGTCAGTTACCTGGCTGCAGTGGTGTGAAGTGGTGCTGTCACACCTCGGCTAACAACTTAGGTGCACTGTGATTGTCAAGATGACGGTTAGTCTGAGACGAAGGATAAATACTGTAGGCATTGAGCTACTTAAAGGAACGATAACGCCCAGTTCTGCGCAAGTCTTATTGCCAAAGATCATCCGGGAGACATATGGCGTACAAGATAATGACTTGTATGGTGTAGCATTGAACGGAGGACAACGAATTTTCGTCAAACTGCTATCAGCACCACTATACCACCATCAAACTTTGGAGCCCGGTCCCTGGACCCATTGTGTACCTCTGTAATCTGTAAATACCTTTGTAACTTGTCATGATTGTGAGTAGACCTACCTGAAGTTCATTACCTTTGTAAATTGTGAGTTCATTACCTTTGTAAATTGTGAATTCATTACCTCTGTAACTTGCTCAGCTATCAAAACTTTGAGGCCCAGTCCCTGGACCCATTATGTACCTCTGTAATCTTTTGACTACCGCCCACTGGATGGGTATGGGGTGCATAATAAACATATTAAACTAACTAAAAACTGCTATCAGCAACGGTTTATGAATCGTTAGTCACCAGGTTTCAGGACGTGAGTCTTAACGTCACACCAGCTGTCACTGTAAGAATGATAGATGTTTCACGGCATTATACGTGGATCAAGTTACGCAACGTTCCCTTTGAGGTGGACGAGGCGGATATAAGGAAAGTTTTTGAGAAGTATGGGACGGTGCATTATGCTCAACATGGTACGTGGGCGGCAGGAGACTATGCTGGTTTTCCAGAGGGTTCTTTCAACCTCAAAATGACTTTGAGGCACCCAATACCATCCCATGTGTATCTACAAGATTTCAGGACGCAGGTAATGGTAATGTACCCAGGACAACGACGTACGTGCCGCCTATGTGGTGAGTATGATCACATAGCGGCGACCTGTGACAAGCGAAGACATGTGCCTGGACCTGTGGTGGACGTCGCAGCCCCTGCTTCAAAGGTGGCAGGTGAGGAACAAACATCGGATGGAGGGCGTGGTGTTTTGTGGAGCGAGATAGTGGATCGGGCACACAGGACTGGCGGTGAGTTGGAGTCCCGCCCCCAACTGCCTGATCAGGTGTCGTCTCCTGTGGATAAGGAGGAGCAGCAAGTACAAGAGAAGGTTCTTGAGATTGAGGAGGAATTGGTGGAGGTGTTGAAGACGTTGTCACCACCAGAGAGGGACGTTACATCTGAGCGTGGTGTCATTGGAGAATTGTCGCTTCCAGAAAGTCTGAGACATGATAATTTGGGACGTGATGGTGGTTTGGAGTCGTCCATTGAATCATTAAACCATTCTCAGGTGGAGGTGGAGGTTCATCGAGAGGTAACATCTGACCAAGACATGTGTAACATGACTGTCACGAGAAAGAGGGCGGCTACATCAGATTCTGATGATGTCCTTACGCCTGCACAAAGGCTTGGGAAACAGACTGAGGTGAACTGTGAAGGTAGTGGTGTATGTCTGTAAATGTAAATCAGCGTGTCAGCGTGTCTCGTTGTGCTCCGGGTTTTCTGGTGTTTTCACGGTCGCTCTTACGTGCTAGAACTTTAATTTGTGCCATCAATCCTATACGATACATCCCTCTAGCGCCTGGAACCAATCTTGGGCGGAAAACATTATATACTGAGTCAAAAAAGGAGAATTAGTGTGCACTACCTAGCAGAGTTTACTGCCAGAGGGGAATCATAGGCCTGTGTCCCGTGTGGAAAAAATAATAATAATTGAACTTTTCGTGTCAGAGGAAAGAAAGTCTCCCTGATAACATTGAGTATACATAGTGTATAGTGTATACTACAGTGGCTCCCTAGTATATTGATGATAAAGGCTAAAGTGTCATTTGAAAACAGGTGAATTTGTAAATGAAGTGATAAGCCTATAGAGGCAGGTGCCAGAAGTCGCCAGAAACTTACCACAGGTCAGCTGTTTTTTAATAATCTTCCTGGCCTGCTAGTGTACTCGCATATAATCTAGTGATACCAGTGAATAGCAGAATACAGTGTTGTAGTAGCAAACTAACCAGTATTATAATGGTACTTAGTGGAGTGGAGTGACTTTCATTAGTTTCTTTTTTCTTGAAATACCAGACATATACTGTGAATTTCATATAACTTGTAATTACCAGCGGTCACAATATACACAACGAGAAGCAATTATTACTACAGAAAAAGCGTCCTTCCTCCAAAAATTTTCCCCCATCAACTTTTTGTTAAAATTAGCATTTTTGTGGGGAGAGGGAAAAAAAAATAGAAAAAGCTAGATCAGCGTTGAAACAAGGGGTGGTCGACCTTTCGCACTGTAGGCTGCCACAGTCCGATTTTTTCAACACGAAATTTTATACTTTTGAAAAATCATAAAATCCATATTACTCGGGTAGAAAATTTTCCAGTAGATCCTTCATTTTTAGCTCAATCACCGCCCATATGTTTTAAAAAAGTGACCCACGTTAGATCAGATCGACGGGTCCGAACCCTTGACTGGTCCAACCCCTTGACTGGTCCGAACCTTGACTGTTCCGAACCTGACGGTTTAAAACGGTTTCGTTGGCAATAAACAACTGTAAACGGAGGGGGTTGTACGCCCTTAAAAACCCCAAAACATTAAAAATCAGGCGGACGGTAAGCGCCCAATAAAAAAAAACATTAAAACAGAAATACAAATAGCTGAGCTTTTTTTAAGGGAGGTTATTAAATAGAAATTCAAGAGGTTGCTATTTAGAATTGCAGTAAATCACCGTTCAAAATATGAACTGTGGTAGTCTGTGGTCAGTCAAACAAACGGGCCCACATGGAAAAATTTTGTATTTTTGGAAATTGGTGTCACGCCCCTTGTGCAAAAACCCAAAAACACTACAAGCGTATTAAAACAGAGAAATTTTTTGGGTATCCCCAAATGAAAAAAATCTGGGGACAAAATCCAAGGGTATTAAAAGAGGAAAACATAAAGCGTTTTCCCATAAAAACCGAAAGCTTTCTACAACAGTGGGAACATAAAAATCGGGGCTGAAGGGTACTCCCCTTGTACTGGCCATGTAGTCAAAAACTGTAAGGCTGGGGGTATGTCCTGGTAGTCAGTAAATGGGGGGCTATAGGCTGCCCTGGGAGACAGTAATGGGAAGTTGGGAGGGCTGCCCCGGGAGACAGAAAGGGGAAAGCTGGGGGTGCTGTCCTGGGGAGAAAAAAAAGGTAAAGCTGGAGATGCTGTCCGGGGAGACATAAGGGAAGACGGAGATTTTGCCCATTGGGGAAATTTATACCGTAAGGAATACATATAAAAACCTCATAGGGGACGGGGCCCATATGGGAAACAAGTGTAGTCAAAGATAAGATAAACCAATATTCAAACTAAAAATTCCCGCAGGAAATAGAAAACAAGAGGACCCCAATAGCAATAGTGAGGATAAAATTTCCAAAAAAAATGGTGGGAGCTCCTTTTGGTGCTAGGGGGGATAGAAGTAAACAGGGGAAACCTGCCCCAACAGGGGAAAACATCACTGAAACCCAAGGCAAGCGGAAACCAAGCCTGTGACATACTATTCACTTGGTATCTGCGGCATGGGAAATCTGGAAAAACAGATGGGACGTCAAAATATGACCACCCTAGAAAATCCAGCCCATATGACAACAGGAAAATGCAAATCCCCTTCCCTTTAACTTTTTCACCCTGAACTGTGACCTCTTCATACAGGAAAGACTGTGCTATAATTAAAACCAGGGATCCATCTAAAGGGACAAAAAGATACAAAAAAATCCCGGCCCTGTGAAAACCCGGGTAGCCACAGCCACTCAAGAGGGAGAGGTGTTTTAGTGCCAGGAAGGAAAAAAAACTGGCAGGAAATGGCAGAAATCGTACACCAAATCCAGTCATTCCTGGAGTGGAACCACAGTTGATGGCCTCCACTCCAAACCAACAGATACAGATACTAATGCCGGAAAAAAAAAAATCCTCCCCCAGTACCAACAATACCACCAGTCCGATAACATTCTTCTTTGCAAATATACAGGGTCTAAAGCCAGCAACAAACAACAAAATACCTTTCATCCGTGGACTGCTTGCAGAGGCAAAGGCAATGTTCGCGGCTTTCACTGAGACCCACATAAAGGATCACTTGGACAACGAAATATGGATCCCAGGTTACAACCTATACAGATGTGACAGAGTGAACAGGCAAAAGGGGGGGGGTTGGCCTGTACATTGCAGAGTCACTTGTTTGCACAGAACTGCTTAATGCCTCAAATGATGTAGTGGAAGTTTTAGCAGTAAAGGTCGAGAACCAAAACCTAGTCATTGTGGTAGTCTACAAGCCTCCGGATGCAACATCCCAGCATTGTTTTATCACTGATTTCATCATTGCTTAGTTAATCTTAAGTTAATTTTAAGCCAGCCCGTAATGCTATGCATAGTATAAGTGGCTTTGGCATACTGCTCTTATCTGTATTTTTTTTGTACCTCTGTATGTGTGCACAAATAGAAATAAATAAATAAATAAATAAATTCCAGGAACAGCTGTTAAAAATTGACCACTGTCTGGAAAATCTTCCAGCTCCTGCACCCAACATCTTGCTCCTGGGGGATTTCAACTTAAGGCACCTAAAATGGAGGAATATAGCAAATAATATTGTTGCAGAAATAACACCAGGAGGCAGCTCTGATGAAAACTCACACTCACACGAGCTTTTAAATCTCTGCACAAAACTCAATTTAAACCAGCAAATAATAGAGCCTACTAGACTGGAGAATACACTAGACCTCATCTTCACTAACAATGATGATCTGATAAGAAATGTCACCATATCAAAAACAATATACTCAGATCACAACATAATTGAGGTTCAGACATGTATGCGTGGAGCCCCAGATCGACAAAATGAGACTAGTCACGAGGGAGCATTCACCAAATTCAACTTCAATAACAAAAACATAAAGTGGGACCAAGTAAACCAAGTCCTAACCGATATAAGCTGGGAAGATATACTAAGCAACACAGACCCCAACTTATGCCTAGAACAGATTAACTCGGTGGCACTCGATGTATGCACAAGGCTTATTCCTCTAAGAAAAAGGAGGAGTAGATGTAAAATAGAAAGAGACAGGCGCTCTCTTTACAGGCGACGGAAAAGAATAACAGAGCGGCTAAAAGAGGTCAATATATCTGAAATGCGTAGGGAGACACTGGTCAGAGAAATAGCAAGCATCGAACTTAAGGTAAAAGAATCCTTTAGGAGTCAGGAATCGCGGGAAGAACTAAAAGCCATAAATGAAATCGAAAGAAACCCAAAGTATTTCTTCTCCTATGCCACCCCTCAAGGAAGGTTCCTTGATGTTGGTGAGGGGCTCTTGATTTAGGGAATTGGATCTGTGCTCCAGTTCCCCGAATTAAGCCTGAATGCCTTCCACATTCCCCCCCCAGGTGCTGTATAATCCTCCGGGTTTAGCGCTTCCCCCTTGATTATAATAATAATAATAATTCTCCTATGCCAAATCAAAATCGAGAACAACGTCCAGTATTGGGCCCCTACTTAAACAAGATGGGTCCTACACAGATGACAGCAAGGAAATGAGTGAGCTACTCAAGTCCCAATATGACTCAGTTTTTAGCAAGCCGCTAACCAGACTGAGAGTCGAAGATCAAAATGAATTTTTTATGAGAGAGCCACAAAATTTGATTAACACAAGCCTATCCGATGTTATCCTGACGCCAAATGACTTCGAACATGCGATAAATGACATGCCCATGCACTCTGCCCCAGGGCCAGACTCATGGAACTCTGTGTTCATCAAGAACTGCAAGAAGCCCCTATCACGAGCCTTTTCCATCCAATGGAGAGGGAGCATGGACACGGGGGTCGTCCCTCAGTTACTAAAAACAACAGACATAGCCCCACTCCACAAAGGGGGCAGTAAAGCAACAGCAAAGAACTACAGACCAATAGCACAAAACATCCCATATCATAAAAATCTTTGAAAGGGTCCTAAGAAGCAAGATCACCACCCATCTAGAAACCCATCAGTTACACGACCCAGGGCAACATGGGTTTAGAACAGGTCGCTCCTGTCTGTCTCAACTATTGGATCACTACGACAAGGTCCTAAATGCACTAGAAGACAAAAAGAATGCAGATGTAATATATACAGACTTTGCAAAAGCCTTCGACAAGTGTGACCATGGCGTAATAGCGCACAAAATGCGTGCTAAAGGAATAACAGGAAAAGTCGGTCGATGGATCTATAATTTCCTCACTAACAGAACACAGAGAGTAGTCGTCAACAGAGTAAAGTCCGAGGCAGCTACGGTGAAAAGCTCTGTTCCACAAGGCACAGTACTCGCTCCCATCTTGTTCCTCATCCTCATATCCGACATAGACAAGGATGTCAGCCACAGCACCGTGTCTTCCTTTGCAGATGACACCCGAATCTGCATGACAGTGTCTTCCATTGCAGACACTGCAAGGCTCCAGGCGGACATCAACCAAATCTTTCAGTGGGCAGCAGAAAACAATATGAAGTTCAACGATGAGAAATTTCAATTACTCAGATATGGTAAACATGAGGAAATTAAATCTTCATCAGAGTACAAAACAAATTCTGGCCACAAAATAGAGCGAAACACCAGCGTCAAAGACCTGGGAGTGATTATGTCGGAGGATCTCACCTTCAAGGACCATAACATTGAAATCAATCGCATCTGCTAGAAAAATGACAGGATGGATAATGAGAACCTTCAAAACTGGGGAGGCCAAGCCCATGATGACACTCTTCAGGTCACTTGTTCTATCTAGGCTGGAATATTGCTGCACACTAACAACACTCTTTCAAGGCAGGTGAAATTGCCGACCTAGAAAATGTACAGAGAACCTTAAACGGCATGCATAACGGAGATAAAACACCTCAATTACTGGGAGCGCTTGAGGTTCCTAAACCTGTATTCCCTGGAACGCAGGAGGGAGAGATACATGATTATATACACCTGGAAAATCCTAGAGGGACTAGTACCGAACTTGCACACGAAAATCACTCACTACGAAAGCAAAAGACTTGGCAGACGATGCACCATCCCCCCAATGAAAAGCAGGGGTGTCACTAGCACGTTAAGAGACCATACAATAAGTGTCAGGGGCCCGAGACTGTTCAACTGCCTCCCAGCACACATAAGGGGGATTACCAACAGACCCCTGGCAGTCTTCAAGCTGGCACTGGACAAGCACTAAAGGTCATTTCCTGATCACCCGGGCTGTGGCTCGTACGTTGGTTTGCGTGCAGCCAGCGCAACAGCCGGGTTTGATCAGGCGCTGATCCACCAGGAGGCCTGGTCACAGACCGGGGCCGCGGGGGCGTTGACCCCGAAACTCCTCAGGTAAATCCAGCAACGATAGGAGGCAGGGAAAAGAAGGGGGGAGGGAAGAGAGCCATCTGAAGGTGTCGAACGTAAATTCAAGCTCTGGTTGTAAGAGTGATGAGAGGAAGCAGGGGTGGAAACTTTAATAGGCCTTAGGTGTTTGTCTGTAAATGTTAATGGGTTATGTAAGCAGTATGAAGAGAGATTGGTTTGTATTTTCTGAATAAATCTTAGAGTGGATGTTGTGTTACTGCAGGAACCAATTTCAATAGAGAGTAGGGTGTTGGAGGTGCAGGATTTCGAGTAGTTATCCTGCCATTCTCCCTGTTATTAAAGTGGTTGTCGATTTTAATTGGGAGACGAGCCCGTTTGTTTTGCAGAGAAGCGAGGGAGGAGGGGGAGGGAGGGTGTTGCGTGTGGATGGGTGGTGGATGGGTAAGCGTGTGTCTTTTGTGAGTGTGTATGTGCCGGCAGAAAATAACATAAAGGTAAAGAATGATTTTGTGTGTGAGGATCTTGTGTTTTTCTTAAGTGCACTGCCAGAGGTGGCGATAGTTGGTGGGGACTGGAATAGTGTAATCAGGGTGGCTGATGTGGACCCATGAGGGGCTGGATATATGTCTGTGGCTCTTAGGGATTTATTAAGGGATGTTAGGTTACGTGATGCCTTTGGGGGGCGGTGTGGGAGACTGAATATACGTTTGTTAAGAGTGGATATGCTGCGAGACTAGATAGAGTGTACCTTTCTCAGGGAGTGGATGTGAAATCTTTCAGTACTGTTGAGGCTACAATGTCAGATCATAGGGCAGTGGTGGTGGAGGTTGGGTGGGGGACGCTCGCGGACATATATAGAAGTTATTGGAAATTAAATATAAGTGTGTTAGGTGATGAGGAGGGGTTGGAGGGGTTTTCAGTCCTATGGAGGGAGCTTAGTGTGGAATAACAGGGAGTGGATGACATTGTGACATGGTGGGATAGTGTCGCAAAGGAAAGGATTAGAAAGTTTTATGTGAGAGAGGGAAAACGTATTAATAATTTAAAATATGGACTGGGTAACTATTTAGAGGATAGGTTAAGAGGTTGCTATGGGAGGGGGGTGGGTGGGAATAATTTTCCTATGGATGAAATAGCTGAAATAAAGGGAAGGTTGAGGGTGTTGCAAAATGAAAGGTTTCAAGCTGTAAGGATGCAGGCAGGGGTGGAGGAAGTGCTTTGGGGCGACAAGCCGTCAGCGTGTGTTTTGCGGCATCAAAAGCAAAGGCAGGTGGTGACAACTATACCATGTTTAGAGGTAACGGAGATGGTTGGGAATTATAGAGTAGGGCAGGAGATACGAACCACGAAGGGGATGTGTGCATATGCGGAGGCTTGGTACGAGAAGTACTGGAACAATGGGGGGGTGGGTGACGGGGCGTTGGACAAGGTGTGTACGTATGTGACGTGTAATTTAGGAAATAGTGATCGAAAGGCTTTAGGTGGGACTATTACGGCAGAGGAAATAGAGAATGCGTTAAGGGGAATGAGGAAGGGGAAAGCTCCCGGTATTGACGGTCTCCCGGTAGAATTTTATTTACAACATTGGGCGTTGATAAAGGAATTTATAGTTAGGTTATTTAATAGTATGAAGGAGAAGGGTAGTTGGGGAAAAGCAGGAAACAGCAGTTGTAGTGTTGGTCCCGAAGGTCAAGGGGCAGCCCACCCTTCGGGAGTACCGAGCCATATCACTGATGTGTGCAGACTATAAGGTGTTTGCAAAAATTTTAGGTAATAGGTTCAAATGTGTTGTGGAGAGGGTGGTGTCAAAATCTCAGTTTGGGTTGCCGGGAAGGTCGATGATTGAAGGACATGGGATACTGAGAAGTTTTGTGGAAGCTAAGGGTGGGGGTGGAGGGCGGCTTTGTTGGCTCTAGATTGGCAGGGAGCATATGATAGAGTGGAAAGGGGAGCTTTGCAGGTTATACTTAGGAGACAGGGTTTTGGGGAGGAAATAGTCGAGTGGGTAAATACGTTGTACAAGGGGGCGAAAATGAGGATACAGATTAATGGGTGTATGGGGGGAGGGAAATTGCAATGGGAAGAGGCCTTAGACAGGGATGCCCCATGTCCCAAATATTGTTTGCGTGTTTCCAGGACCCCTTTTATAGAATGGTTGACCGTAGCTTATGTAAGCCATGTGAGGGAAGTGTGGGGGGTGGTAGGGCCTGGCCGGGGTTAATTGGATATGTTGACGACACCACTGTTCTCATTCGTGAAGGGATGTCAATGGGAGTGTTGGACGAGGTGGTGCAATTATTTTTAAGTGCCACGGGTATGCAGGTAAATAGTGCGAAGTCAAGGTGCATGGGGTTGGGTTCTTGGGTGTGGGGTGTGGGGGGGAGATGTAATGTTGTTAAAGAATGGGCGGTGTCTTTAAAGATTTGTGGTATTATTTATAGGGATGACATGGTTGCGGCGCGGGAGGAAAACTCTGATAGGTTATTGGAAAGGATCGTGGGGCGTCTAGGTGTTCTGAGACCCCAGCACCTAACTCTGATACAGCGAGTGATAGTCGTGAACATTTTATTGTATAGTAAGGTTTGGCATGTTGCAGCTGTGTTCCCAATTACAGGGACAGCGATTGCGTGGATATTAAGACGGGTGTACAAATTTTTGTGGGGTTCACGTTGTGATTGGTTATGGAGGGAAGTTGTAATGTTGCCTGTAAGTCAGGGTGGGTTGGGGTTGTTGGATTTGAGACGGAGGGCTAAATGTGTGTTTATTAAATGGGAAGTGTTGCGTGAGGGTGTGAACGCGGGGCGTTTGGGAAGGATGCACGACAGGCTGGGTATGTGGTATCGAGGAATGGAGTTGAGGGAATGTGAAATAGTTTTGAGGGCTGTGATGTTGGTTAGGGAACTGAGAAAGGTTCGTATAAGGGTTTTGTGTAGGTTACTTGTAGGTAGGTGCGTTGTCCCAGTTGAGGGTTTGTTCCCCATGTATGCGTGGAAGAGTATTTGGTTTAGATTTAGTAAATTGAAGTTAAACCCTCGGGCGCGTGAGGTGATGTTTCGTTTTCTGCATGGGATCCTTCCGTCTGGTGAGATATTACGAAACAGACAGGTTGTAGAGGGTGGGGGGTGTGGTATCTGTGGAGGGGTTCACACTTACACTCACTCACTCATTTGACCATAAACAGAAATATTAATCTCAATCTTCATCGACACCATGCCTAACCCTTCTAGGGTAGGGTAGGTGCCTGAGCCCGAGCCTTTAGCTCATAAGACTGTCATTCCCATTTGCCCCCTTGGGGCGGGGATGGCAGACCAGAGAGGCCTAGCTTGTGGCTAGGCCTGGGGACAGTTGGTCCCAAAGATGAGGAGGTACTTGTGCCTCCTCCCATGGGAGACTTAGGTCTCAGACACTCCCTAAAGAGGGAGCCAAGGCCGGGCCACCACTTGGAAAAGGCCCGGGCCGGGAGAATACCGGCTAATCTTTAACTAACTCTCAATCTTAAAATAATAAATCCTGTGATACTCCAATACTGAAACTATGTACTGTGCCAAAACAAAAGCATTCACATTGCTAAACTCACAAACTAGTATTTAGTCACTTAGCCATAATACCAACTTACCTCATTTTGTAATATTTTACAATTAAGAATAAAACTAAGTCTGCCCGAAATGCCTAGCCATGCTAAGCGTTCTAGTGGTACACTCTGTAATCACAATTTTACTACATGTAAACCACACAATAACCAAATTTCTGTAAACTCAGCATTGTAATCCTTATAGAGAATAAACTTTGAATTTGAATTTGAATTTGAATGTAGTTTACTTTTGTGAAGGGCTAGAGGAGGTTAGGTGCTGGTTAAGTAGGTTGGTACAGAGGGTGGGGGGCCGTGGGGTGTCGGTTTTGCGTGATCTAAGTCTAGATATGGGTGGGTTAGACGAGGGTGTCATAAGAGCTTTAGATTATATCATGGTAGATTATATATATATGTCGTGGGTGATGAGGGGGAGAGGGGATAGTGGCCCGGTGGCCTGGTGGCTAAAGCTCCCGCTTCACACACGGAGGGCCCGGGTTCGATTCCCGGCGGGGTGGAAACATTTCGACACGTTTCCTTACACCTGTTGTCCTGTTCACCTAGCAGCAAATAGGTACCTGGGTGTTAGTCGACTGGTGTGGGTCGCATCCTGGGGGACAAGATTAAGGACCCCAATGGGAATAAGTTAGACAGTCCTCGATGACGCACTGACTTTCTTGGGTTATCCTGGGTGGCTAACCCTCCGGGGTTAAAAATCCGAACGAAATCTTATCTTATCTTATCTTAAGAGCGAAGGAAGGTTCTTGCGGTAACGTTCTATCGTACGATGTGTCGTAACAGAGATTTGTATGGGAGGAGGTGGGATCAGGCTTTCTCAGAGGGGTATAGAAAGCTAACGTTAGGGATTCTCGTAAATCTGTGATTGAAAATGAGTGAGTGAAGGGGTTTTCATAGGATGGAGGGAGTCAGGGGGTAACAGAGGGCTCGCCTCCCTTGGGGGGGGGGGGGGTCGTGAGAGTGTTGTGAATGTGGGTTTGGAATGGTTTCCTCGTTTTCATTGAGACTTTATGGCAGCCAAGTGTGGATGTAGAGCTCAAGGTCTCGTTATGTTAGATATAACACTTTTCAGAATGTAGATATAATATAGTAGATTTTTTTTATGTATAATTATGATGTGTATCAGTCTTGTATAACATGATTCTTGAGAAATAAGTTCTTTGCAACATGAAGTGTGTTTTAGTTTGTATTTATGTTACGTGCTGGGTTTTTGCACGATGAGATATACATACTGTTTTGCTTTGTGCATACAGTGCATCTGATTAATGTGATTTTGTGAAAATTTTTGTGTGTACGTGTGGGTGTGTGTGTGTGGATGTGGGTTTGGGTGTGTGTGTGTATATATATAAATACATATCCCTTTCTATTGTATTGAGCCTTTGTCATGGGGCAGACGTTATGTAATACTTTATATATGCATGATTGATTCTTTATTATTATTATTAAAGATTTGCCGGTATTCTCCCGGCCCGGGCCTTTTCCAAGTGGTGGCCCGGCCTTGGCTCCCTCTTTAGGGAGTGTCTGAGACCTAAGTCTCCCATGGGAGGAGGCACAAGTACCTCCTCATCTTTGGGACCAACTGTCCCCAGGCCTAGCCACAAGCTAGGCCTCTCTGGTCTGCCATCCCCGCCCCAAGGGGGCAAATGGGAATGACAGTCTTATGAGCTAAAGGCTCGGGCTCAGGCACCTACCCTACCCTAGAAGGGCTGGGCATGGTGTCGATGATTGATTCTTTTTAAAGTTTATAATTATGGTCTGTACCCTGATACCGGTTTGGTGTTAATGCAAATTCTTGATGTTAAGTTTTAGTCTGTATGGTATACAGACATATCTAGACAGTTTAGTGACGTAGTCCATTTGTGTCTGAGATTTGTATATGGGTGTATTGTAACAGTATAGAGCTTCAGTTATTGTGTTCTAAGCTGTATTCTTTTTCTGTTTATTAGTATGTTGGTATATGTACAGCTGTATTGTTAGGGATAAGTATGTAGATTTTCTAGTAAGATTATGATGTTAGGTTTTGTTTTTTTTTATTAATGTGAAGGATGGGATTTAACTGATATAATTTCTTTGTATATTTCATGTTCAAGTTTATTGAACCTTTGTCAGATGTCATTTATATGTACAATTTATATATATGCAAGGTTTTGTATATATGTCAATTCATGACCCTGTGACATGTAATTTTTTTTAGCTATGTTCTTGCTGTAAGTTTTTGTTGTAATATCTTGCGAGCATGTAGGTACAATCCGTTTGTCAGTTAATTTGATTAGGTTCCATACTGTTTCTTTATTTTTATGTTAAACTGTATTGGTTTTAAATAAAATATAAAAAAAAAAAATTCGTTGTAGAAGCATCGTACAAACATGAGACACACCAAAATGTTGTCAAATTGTTAAAGTATTTTTCTGTAAGCATGACTCATTTTTCGATTTTTTTTTCCGCGCGACGCGGCGTCACACACCCATTTATATTGGAGAATTTACATAAAAGTAACAACTTGACGTACAGTAAACATTGCCCCTTACTAAGCTTCACTGACTTTCTTGAGTTTTCTGTTATCAACTCTTAAAAAAGTTTGCAATAGAAAAAAAACCGAGTAATATGCAGGATAATGCAATTTACATTAGATACCCCTTATATTAAACAGGTTTTCTAATTTGAAAAGAAAAATTATATTGAACAGTTCAACATAAAATTTAACTCACTCCTAATTTAATTTAATAACATTTGGAGGAAGTTAGATTCATATTGTTTGTGAAAGTTTTTAGTAACGTTTACATAAAAGTAACAACTTGACAGACAGTAAACATTGCCCCTTACTAAAGGACCCCAATGGAAATAAGTCACTCTGTCTGAC
Organism: Cherax quadricarinatus; assembly: GCF_026875155.1. Taxonomy (NCBI): domain Eukaryota; kingdom Metazoa; phylum Arthropoda; class Malacostraca; order Decapoda; family Parastacidae; genus Cherax; species Cherax quadricarinatus. The sequence continues at coordinate 43,820,201 of NC_069433.1, read as the reverse complement.
TTTTTGGGTTATCCTAGGTGTTTTAAACATATGCTGCTATATATGATAATTCTATGTAACTGTATTTGTGTATACCTGAATAAACTTACTTACTTACTTATTGTTGTTATTGACTTCTATGCCCTCTGACCTCTGGACAACATTTTGGAACCGTATTCTTCATTTATGTCTAAGTAAAATCAGTGTATCACTTTTTTTTATTACTAACTTTGGTAATTTTTATACTGTAATTATTTTTCAAATTCTTGAAGTAAATTATCATCAGATGCGCTTTAAATTTATTTTAACATAGAAGGTTGAGGGAATTAAAATCAAAATATATATTTTTTTCGTCTTCACTTTTCACAATTTCTTATTGTCAATATATCTTTATACCTGAGAGTCCAACTATTAGGATTCTCTTACAATTTTTGTTGTCCCTGCGGGGATCATGGAACAATTAATAACCAAACATTCATTTGCTGCCTGACCATCCTTGATAATATTGCACCAGTTAAAGAGGTTTTTTTTTTTTTTTTTTTATATTTTATTTTAAACATGACATTACAAAATATAATATGTAAAACTCATTTAAGTCTATAAATTAACACAATCCTCCCTACAGCTAATGTTACACACCACACTTACAACTCCGTGTGGGTACACCCCCCCCCCCTCCTGCTCCCTCATCCTATCACTTAACCCAAACCTGTTGGAGCTACTCAACAGAATTACATGATATGACCAACACTTTTTATATACAATTCCCTCGAAGATGGTAACTTATAATCGATAGAACCATACAATGCATTGCACTGAACGATATTATTCAGGACATATTACCCCCCCCCCTCCGTGGTTATCAACACCAATATTTAAACCTAACATATATAAATAACTGAAGTTGCTCTAATCGAAAGTCACCACAGCAATGACCCAACGTTAATTTAAGTAATGTCCTAATGGTTCAGTTAATAACAATATGTATACATAACAATGGTGATATAAGAAAGTCACAAAGGACATACAAAATGAACTACAAAACCATAAGAATAAACTTAGCTCAAAAATCCAACACTGTAAGCCTTTACCATTTAAACATGCAATTCCAGTGTTAAACAATAACACAGCTTCAAACTATGACATGCAAGCTATACAGCTTATTTGGACACTTACATAGTATATTGACAACAGTACAATACAAACATAAAATATAACATGACATAAGTAACACATAAAGACTGTGCCTAGCACGCACCTAACCACAAAAACCTATACACCACTGTTGCCCAACTTTATTACACTATTGAGTGTTTTCTTTTACCCCCCCCCATTTCCCCCCCCCCCCCCTTTCCCCCCCTTTCATTAACCCTCTGTACTCTCAACAAAACTGAGTTGCAGATACACCAGTGACGAGCATTCTGACTCAGACATTAATACTACCCCAATTATCACATCATATCTCTGGCACCTCGTGCATGATCACAGCATCAACTTCTATGCAGTGCACGGCCATCCTAGAAAACAAGTTGGCGCAAATACGTGCAATTATTATAGAAATCTCCAAATTAACAATGCATTAAGCGCCATTCGCTGCCTGACCACGGTTAGTGTGCGGTGGCGCTCTGCCCACCCCTCTGCTGTGGTAGGCGAGCGCCCTTGTCAGTTACTGGCTGCAGTGGTGTGAAGTGGTGCTGTCACACCTCGGTAACAACTTAGGTGCACTGTGATCGTCAAGCTGGCGGTTAGTCTGAGACGAAGGATAAATATGTAGGCATCGAGCTACTTAATGGAACGTAAACGGACCAGTTTGCGCAGAGTGCTTATTGCCAAAGATCTCAGATACGGGAGACTTATGGAGTACAAGATTGTGATTGTATGTGTAGCATTGAAAGGAGGACAACGATTTTCGTCAATTGCTATCAGAACGGTTGTATGAATCGTTAATCACCAGGTTTCGGTACGTGAGTCTATATGTCACACCCGCTTTCACTGTAAGAATGATAGATGTTTCACGGTGATTATTACGTGGATCAGTGCACCGATCCCTTTTGAGGCGGGACAGAGGCAGATATCAGGAAAGTTTTGAGAAGTATGGGACGGTGCATTATGCTCAACATGGTACGGGGTGCGGCAGGAGCCTATGCTGGTTTTCCGAGGGTTCTTCAAATCTAAAATGACTTTGCGGCACCAAATACCATCCTATGTGTACCTAGACAAGATTTTCAGGGACGCTGGTAATGGTTTAATGTACCAGGACAAACGAGTTACGTGCCGCTATGTGGTGCGTTTGTCAACCATAGCGGCGACCTGTGACAAAGCGAAGACATGTGCTGGACCTGTGGTGGGACGTCGCAGCCTGCCTTCAAAGGGGGCAGGTGAGGAACAGAACTCGGATGGAGGGCGTGGTGTTTTGTGGAGCGAGATTGTGGATCGGGCACACAGGACTGGTGGTGAGTTGGTGTCCAGCCCCTCAACTGCCTGATAGGTGTCGTTCCTGTTGGATAAGGGAGGAGCGCAAGGTACAAGAGATGTTCTTGAGATTGAGAGGAATTGGTTGGAGGTGTTGAAGACGTTGTCACCTCACAGTGAGGGATGTTACATCTGCGCGTGTGGCATTGGGATTCGTCGCTTCCAGAAAGGTCTGAGGGACATGATAATTTGGGACGTGATGGTGGTGTTTGTGGAGTCATCGCCATTGACGCATTACACCATTTCAGGTGGAGGTGGTGGTCATCGAGAGGTAACATCTGATCAAGATATGTGTATAATGACTGTCAGAGAAAGTGGGCGGCTACATCAGTTCTGAGACGTCCTTACGCTCTGCACAAAGGCTCGGAAAAAAGACTGAGGTGAGGTGAAGGTGTGGTGTAGGTGGTGGAAGCATGATAGGAGGGCACGGAAGAAGCGGGGGAGGGGAAAGAGAGCACTCTGAAGTGTTGAACGTAAATTCAAGCTCTTGGTGTTGTCAGAGTGGTGTGAGGAAGCAGGGGTGGAAACTTTAATAGCCTAGGTGTATGTCTGTAAATGTTAATGGGTTATGTAGCGGTATGAGGAGATTGGTTTCGTAATTTTATGAATAATCTTTGGGGGAAGTGGATGTTGTGTTCTGCAGGTGCACAATTTCAAAGAGGGGTAGGGTGTTGTGAGGTGGCAGGGATTCGGGTAGTTGCCCTGCCATCTCCCGTCTAAAAGGTGGTGTGGGAATTTTAATAAGGGAGACGAAGCCCGTTTGTTTTGCAGGAAGCGAGGGAAGGAGGGGGAGGAGGGTGTGCGTCGTGGTGGGTGGTGGTTGGGGTAAGCGTGTGTCTTTTGTGAGTGTGTATGCGCCGGCAGAAAATAACATAAAGGTAAAGACTGATTTTGATGTTGAGGATCTTGTGTTTTTCTTAAGTGCACTCGCCAGAGGTGGCGATAGTTGGTGGGGAGGAATAGTGTAATCAGGCTGTGGCTGATGTGGACCAAGAGGAGCTGGGATATATGTTGTGGCTTTAGGGATTTATTAAGGGGATGTTAGGTTACGTGAGGCCTTTGGGGGAGCCGGTGTGGGTGGACTGAATTACGTTTGTTAGGAGTGGTTATGCTGCGAGACTAGATAGAGTGTACCTTTTCAGGGAGTGACCGTGAAATTCTTTCAGTACTGTTGAGATACAATGTATGATCATAGGCAGTTGGTGGTGGTGGTTGGGTGGGACGCTCGCGGACTATATAGAAGTTATTGGAAATTAAATATAAGTGTGTTAGGAGATGAGGAGGGGTTGGAGGGATGTTTTCAGTCCTATGTGAGGGAGATTAGTGTGGACAGAACAGGGAGTGGATGACGATTGTGCCATGGTGGGATTGTGTCGTCAACAGTGAAAGTTAGAAAGTTTTTATGATGAGAGAAAGAAAATCGTATTAATAATTTAAAATATTGGACTGGCTAATTTTTAGAGGAAGTTTAGAAGAGGTTGCTATGGGTGGGGGGGTGGGTGGGAATAATTTTTTTTTCTCTTCCCTATGGATGTAAATAGCTGAAATAAGGGGAGGTTGAAGTGTTGCATAAATGAACGGGGAGAGGTTTACAGTGTAAGGATGCAGGCAGGGGTGGAGGAAGTGCTTTGGGGAGACAAGCCGTCAGCGGTGTGTTTTGCGGCATTCAAAAGAAAGGCAGGCGCTGCGGCTTATTTACCATGTTTAGAGGTAACGGAGATGGTTGGAATTATAGAGTAGGGCAGGAGTTACGAACCACGAAGGGGATGTGGTGCGTATGCCGGAGGCTTGGTACGAAGAAATAATGGAACAGGGGGGGGTGGGTGACGGGAGCATTGGACAAGGTGTGTACGTATGTGGAGTGTAATTTAGGAAATTGGATCGAAAGCTTTAGGTGGGACGATTTACATCGGCAGAGGAAAATAGAGAATGCCGTAAGGGGAATGAGGAAGGGGAAGCTCGGTATTGTTGGTCTCCCGGTAGAATTTTATTTACACATGGGCGTTGATAAAGGAATTTATAGTGAGGTTATTTAATAAGTATGAAGGAGAAGGGTAAGTTGGGGAGAAGCAGGAAACAGCAGTAGTAGATGCTGGTCCGAGGTCACGGGGCAGCCCACCCTTCGGGAGTACCGCGAGCCATATCACTGCGTTGCAGACTATAAGGTGTTTGCAAAATTTTAGGTAATAGGTTCAAATGTGTAGTGGAGAGGGTGGTGATCCAAAATCTCAGTTCCGGGTTGCCGGGTGAGGTCGATGATTGAAGGACTTGGGATACTGAGAAGTTTTGTGGAAGCTAAGGGTGGGGGTGGAGGGCGGCTTTGTTGGCTCTAGACTGGCAGGGAGCATATGATAGAGTGGATTAGGGAGCTTTTTCTGGTTATACTTAGGAGACAGGGTTTTGGGGAGGAAAATAGTCGAGTGGGGTACTACGTATTACAAGGGGGCGAAAATGAGGATACAGATTATGGGTGTATGGGCGAAGGAAATTGCATTGGGAAGAGGGCCTTAGACAGGATGCCCCATGTCCCAAAATATTGTTTGCGTGTTTCAGGACCCCTTTTATAGAATGGTTGACCGTAGCTTATGTCGCATGTGCGGGAATGTGTGGGGGGTGGGAGGGCTGGCCGGGGTTTTATTTGGATATGTGACGACACCACTGTTCTCTTTCGTGCAGGGATTGTCAATGAGTGTGTTGGGACGAGGTGGTGCAATTATTTGGAAAGTGCCAAGGGTATGCAGGTTAAATAGTGCGAAGTCAAGGTGCATGGGGTTGGGATCTTGGGTGGGGGGTGATGGGGGGGAGATGTAATGTTGTTAAGAATGGCGGTGTCTTTAAAGATTGTGGTTTTTTTATAGGGATGTTAAAAAAAAAAAAAAAAAATGGTTGCGGCGGGGAGGAAAATTTGATAGGTATTGGAAAGGAGCGTGGGGCGTCTAGGTGTTCTGAGACCCCGCACCTAATCTGATACAAGCGTGTGATAGTCGTTGAACTTTTTATGGTATAGTGAAGGTTTGGTATGTTGCAGTCTGTGTTCCCAATTACAGGGACAGCGATTGCGGGGATTCTAAGAGGGTGTACAAATTTTTATGGGGTTCACGTTGTGATTGGTTACGGAGGGAGGTTGTACTGTTACCTGTAAGTCAGGGTGGGGTGGGGTTGTTGGATTTGCGCGGAGGGGGTAAATGTGTGTTCATTAAATGGGAAGTGTTGGTGCAGGGTGTGAAGCGGGGCGTTTGGGAAGGATACACGAAGGGGGTATGTGGTTCGAGGACTGGAGTTGCGGGAATGTGTTTTTTTTTTTTTTTTAAAATAGTTTCTGAGGGCTGTATGTGGTTGGGAAACTGGAAAGGTTCGTTAAGGGTTTTGTGTAGGTTACTTGTAGGTAGGGTGCGTTGTCCAGTTGCAGGGTTTGTTCCCCATGTATGCGTGGAAGAGTATTTGGTTAGATTTTGTAAATTGAAGTTTAAACTCTGGGCGGTGAGGTGATGTTTCGTTTTCTGCATGGGATCCCTTCCGTTCTGGTGAGTTTTACGAAACAGACAGGTTGTAGAGGGGTGGGGGGTGTTGGTATTTGTGGAGGGGATGAGACAGCGATCATGTGGTTTACTTTTGTGAAGGGCTAGAGGAGGTTAGGTGTGGATTAGTAGGTTGGTACAGAGGGTGGGGGGCCGTGGGGTGTCGGTTTTGCGTGCTCTACGTCTAGAATGGGTGGGATTAGACGAGGGTGTCATAAGAGCTTTAGATTCATATGGTAGTTATATATTATATGTCGTGGGTGATGTAGGGGGAGAGGGGATAGTGAGGAGCGAAGAAAGGTTCTTGCGGTAACGTTCTATAGTACGAGGTGTGGAACAGAGGATTTGTAGGGGGAGGAGGTGGGATAGGCTTTCTCAGAGGGGTATAGAATGCTAACGTTAGGGTTCTCGTAAATTGTGATTTGATATGATGAATGAAGGGGTTTTCATGGTGGAGGGAGGTCAGGGGGCAACAGCGGGTCGCTCCCTCCCCCTCCCCTCGGGGGGGGGTCGTGAGAGTGTGTGAATGTGGTGTTGGAATGGTTTCCTGGTTTTCATTGGGACTTTATGGCATCCAAGTGTGGATGTAGATGGCTCAAGGTCTCGTATGGTAGATATAACACTTTTCAGAATGAAGGTATAATATAGTAGATTTATGTATAAATATGATGTGTTCAGTCTTGTATAACATGATTCTTGAGAAATAAGTTATTTCGCGAATGCAGTGTGTTTTGTTTGTATTTATGTACGTGCTGGGTTTTTGCTGATGAGAGGTACTTATTTCTGTTTTGCATTGTGCATACAGTGCATCTGATTAATGTATTTTTGTGAATAATTTTTGTGTACGTGTGGGTGGTGTGTGGATGTGGGGTGGGTGTGTGTGTGGGGTGTGTATGTGTATATATAATAAATATTTATCTCTTTCTATGTATGAGCCTTTGTCATGTCAGACGTTGATGTAATACTTTATATACGCATGATTGAGTCTTTTTAAAGTTTATAATTAAGGTCTGTTACCTGATTCCGGTTTGGTGTTAATGCAAGTTCTTGATGTTATGTTTTAGTCTGTATGGTATAACGACATATCTAGACAGTTTAGTGACGTAGTCCATTTGTCTGAAAGTTTTATAGGTTGTATTGTATACAGGTATAGAAGGCTTGTTATTGTGTTCTAAGCTGTATTCTTTTTTGTTTATTTTATGTTGGGATTGGTTCAGCTGTATTGTTAGGGATAAGTATGTAGATTAACTAGTCAGTTATGATGTTAGGTTTTGGTTTTTTGATAATGTGAAGGATGGGATTTAACTGATAATAACTTTCTTTGTTATTTTATGTTCAGTGTATTGAACCTTTGTCAGATGTCATTTATTGTTACATTTTATATATATGCACAGGTTATGTATATTTTTCAATTCATGACCTGTGTCATGTAATTTTGTTTTTAGTTTGTTCTTGATGTAAGTTTTTGTTGTAATATCTTGCGAGCATGTAAGTACAATCCGTTTGTCAGTTAATTTGATTAGGTTCCATACTGTTTATTTTTATGTTAAACTGTATTGTTTAAATAAAATATAAAAAAAAAAAAAAAAAAATCTCCAAATTACAATGTCATTACCGTAAATCAATATTACCACACACAATATGTATAATAAGTATAAAGTCCATTTACAAAAATGGCCAGCTCCACAGGTGCAACGCACCCGTGTCCACCATATTATTCACTCATGCATCACTAATCCCAACACTCTCTCGCTTAATCTTTTGTTATCCATTAACCGGGAGGCAACCCTGTTTTCACCCTGACTTCCCTACCACCAGCAACACTTTCCATCATACCCTCCCATCCCCTCGTATATACAAGTCTAATTAAAACCTGTAACGGAAGTTGCCTATATCCTCTGAAAAATCCTTCACCCCACCTCTCCATAAATTTCCTTATTCTACATTGTCCGTTTTATAGAAACGTTAACGTAAACACTCCTTCTTACCCTCAGTAACCTGTTTGCCGCAATCCCCACACTATTTAGATATTAATCTGCCATATGTACCCCTCAGCTCTGATTTACACTTTCCTCCCAATCCCCCCACGTCGAGACACTCCTTATGTCACCTCTTTCTGCCTAAAATGGGACATTACGTATTTTAAACCCACGAAAAGGGGCGAGATACGTCGACAAACGCACCTTCACAGCTGGAGTAGCGTCAAGACTCACGTCTTTGGAAGCTCGTCACCAAAGATCATACACGGACGTGGGACATCAATTTGACGAAGATTCTATAAGCCCCAACAGGGCTACACCATACACCTCATCGTCCTGGATTCCATAGGTCTCCCTAATGATTGTTGGGAGTAAGACTTGCACTGAAGAGGGTGAAATCGCCCCACGAAGCAGCTCAATACCAATTGTATTTCCCGCCTCCTCACACTCAACGCCATGTTGATTCAAGGTAGCTCGCCTGCAACAGCAGAGAGGGTTGCAGCGCACAACCTCACTCGACCGTGGTCAGGCAGCGAAATGTTTTTGATATGGTGACATTTCTTATCATTAGCTGAGCTTTTTCATTTTTTTTCCTTCCTTTGTTGACATCCACTATGGCCTCTTCGATTTTATGCATTCCTTGAGACATGATTGGAGGGAATAGTAGGCAGCAGTGTGAGCGGGGTTTAAGTTGTTCAGGCAAACCAGGTACCATTAGCGAGTTACGTACGTGCACCCCCCCCCCAACCCCTCTGGCGGGCGGGGGCCGAAACTAGTTTTGTGTCTGACTTGTTCAAATTTCTACTCTGTTAGTATTGACCTTACCTGGGTGGGGTTGAGTTAGGAGAGTCACTTACCTCCTTCTTCTTCTAATAGGTTGGGTGATCTACTAGGTGTTTTATGTTTGTTCCTTCTTTTGTTTGCTGCTTACAGTATTGATTTTGGCCATTATCATTTTTTTCCATTTTTAAATGTTATATTATCATGACCATTGTAACCAGGTTTATTTTTCTTATTACCAGCTCTGTTCTCCTGGCGGGTCTTCAAGGATAGACGCCAGATAAAGGAACAAGACATTTGTAATGAGACTTGTTTATTAACATATTTGGACTACTATGGCCCTTACCTGTTCTACTTGTGGTGCTCCCAACCAAGTGGTAGGAGATTCCAAAACTCGGATATCCACCATCCGTCAGGATAACCTATATCATTAATATTAGATCTGTCCAGGGCTTACCTACTCACTGCCCCACTAAAAGAAACGAACGGCCATTTTTTTTATTTTATTTAAATTTTATGTAAAATCCTTTTAAGTATTATTCTTCATTTTTCCCTGTCTTTTATTTTCATTAGGTTTTTAGTTCGATGGGAAAGCGTTCCACTGACAATGACGACCTTTGCCAGGATAGACTCTTAAGCAACATCGTCTGATGTTCATTGGTTGCGGGTGTAACATTTAAGATAGAAAAGGGTGAGTTTTTTTTATTTATTTTAAAACCATTACAGTTTAACAAAAATTAAAGAACAGTATGGAACTAATTCAAATTAACTGACAAAGGGTTTGTACCCTACATGCTCGCAAGTTGTTACAACAACTTACATAAGAAACAAACTAAAAACAAAATTACATGTCACAGGTTCTAAAATTGACATACAAAACCTTGAATTAAAATATAAAATTGTACATATAAAAATGACATCTGACAAAGGTTCAATACACTGAACCATAAAATAAATACACAGAGTTATATCAGTTAAATCCCATCCATTCCCATTATCTAAAAAACCAAAACTAACATCATAATCTGACTAGATAATTACATACTATCCCTAACAATACAGCTGAACTATCGCAACATACAAATTAAACACCCCCCCCCCCCCCCCCCCCCCCCCCCCCCCCCCCCCCCCCCACCCCCCCCCCCCCCCCCCCCCCCCCCCCCCCCCCCCCCCCCTGACCAAAGAATACAGCTTAGAAACACAATAAAAATGAAGCCTCTATAATGATTACAATAAACCCCTTATACAAATTTCAGACAACAAATGATACGTCCATAAACTGTCTAGATATGTCTGTATACCATACGACTAAAACTTAAACATCAAGAACGTGCATGAGCACCATACCGGTATCAGGGTCCAGACCATAATTATAAACTTAAAAAGAATCAATCATGCATATTTAAATTATTACATAACGTCTGACCCATAAACAAAGGCTCAATACAATAGAAGGGATATTTATATATATACACATATACACCCACACACCCACACCCACATCCACTCCACAACACACACCCACACATACACACAAAAATTTGCAACAAAATCACATTACTCAGATGCACGTAGCACAATCCCAAACAGTATGTAAGTATATCTCATCGTGCAAAAACCCAGCACGTAACTAAATACAAACTAAAACACACTTCATGTCGCAAATAACTTATTTCTCAAGAATCATGTTATTACAAGACTGATACACATCATAATTATACATAAAAAATCTACTATATTATACCTACATTCTGAAAAGTGTTATATCTACCATAACGAGACCTTGATCTCTACATCCACACTTGGATGCCATAAAGTCCCAATGAAAACCAGGAAACCATTCCAAACCCACATTCACAACACTCTCACGACCCCCCCCCCCCAGGGAGGCGAGCCCGCTGTTGCCCCCTAAGTAAGTAAGTAAGTAAGTAAGTAAATTTATTCAGGTATACACAATACAGTTACATAGAATTATCATACATAGCAGCATATGTGTAGAAAACCTAGGATAACCCAAAAAAGTCAGAGTGACTTATTTCCATTGGGGTCCTTTTACCTTATTATTATAATATAAAGGTTAATTTTCTTATTATTCTATAATGAAGATAAACATCTTATTTCATACTAAAAAGACTATCTACTACACGAGGGTCATTAAGACTATCTACTACCCGAGGGTCATTACGACTATCTACAATACGAGGGTCATTACTAGGGATAAGGTAAAATTTACACGTATTTTAGCTAAAAAATAGAAAATCATTCCCCTCCCTTTCTGTTGCTTCATTCATCAGACACTTTTTGGCATCTTCTTGAACTGGTTCAAGCATGACTGGCCTTGACATTTGTGGGCAGTCTGTTCCATTCCTTTATTGCTGTACAATAAAAGGTGTTTGAACCCTGGCCACTGACTGTGGGTACTACAAAGTTGTGCTCTCTCCCCCCTAGTACTATGATTGCTTTGGTTCCCAACCTTGACAAAATTGACAGCAAGATATTCTGGACACTGTTCGTGAGCAATTTTATAAACATGATTTAGCTTCAGTTGTTTTACTCTGTCTTCAACATTCAGCATATCCAACTGCTGTAATTTCATCCTGGCCTACATGTTCTCTTGGTCCCAGCCCCAGGATGAATCTTACGATTTTGTTCTGGGTGATTTGCGTCTATCTTTCGTTTTTTTGTAAGGCAGAGTACCAAGAAGAGCAAGCGTAATCCATATGGCATTGTAAAAGGGGCTAGACATAGGGTCCTGCGCCTCAGTAGGAAGACACGGGTGCTTGTCTATACAGGAACTTCAGCCTGGCATTCGCTTTCTTTACTACACTGTTCCCTATCAATTCTCCTGACATGCATGGGTCAAAGGGGATTCCCAGATATTTTAAACTGATGAAACCAAAGTGATGGACTCCCCATTACACTGAAAAATTAAAATTTTTACCCTTCTCAGTTTATGTTTCTTTCCCAAAGAAATGGCTTCAGTTTTCCCTAGGTGTAATGATATTTTGTTGTCTACTAACCATTTGCTGCAGGACTCCAGTTACAGTGTTAAAACATTAGCAATATCTTGTGGGTCTTTACCTGTCACTAACAGAGCACTGTCATCTGCATACAGTAGGAGTTTGCACTTGACACTGATAGGCATATCTTTGGGACATAACATAAGAATAGTAAGGGACCCAGAATACTACCTTTGGGGAACTCCACATGTTTTGGGCGGGGGTTCTGATTCCGTTTTGTTGATTTTGACTATTTGTCTCCTGTTGCAAAGGGTAGGACTTAAACCAGTCTACAGAACCTATACCGATAGATTGAAAGTTTATTACATAATATATTGTGGTTGACAGTATCGAAGGCCTTTGCAGATCTAAGGTTACCATACCAAATGGGGTTCCCTTTTGACATTTCAGTTCTCAGGTAATCCATCAGATTAATAAGGGAGGTATCGGTTGAGTAGGATCTTCTAAAGCCCGATTGATAGCTATGGAGAATGCTGTTGTCATTAAGGTACTTAACTACTTGAGAATACACCGCCCCTCCAGAATTTTTAGATATTATACTGAGTATACTAACAGGTCTATAGTTCTTACATCAGACCTTTTATTTTTCTTGAAGATAGGAGTAACTCTGGCCTCCTTGAACCCTCCGGTACGGTATTAGTGGTGTTTGATAGATTTATTATGTGAGCAATAGGGATTGACAGTTCAAAAGCACCATCTTTAGGAACTTAGATGGGATGTTATCGGGGCCTGTGCTCTTAGTTGGGTTTAACCTCTTAGTTCTTTTTGAATGAAGTCATGAGATACACTTACTAGTTGACAACTGTTTGGGGTTACCCCTTTATTGGTATAGTATGTTTGAAACTTATCAGAGTCTGTGTTAAAGGTATTTGATGCAGCTGGTAGTTTTACTAGTGTTGATGCAACAGATGTGTAGTAGGAATTAAAGCAATTTGCCACCTTAGATGTTTCGTGGCATCCCTCATTATCGATAGGAGTACTATGTTAGACCTATCTACTGGCTTATGGCTATATCCCAACTGTTTTAGTTGTTGCCAGAGCTTTCTGGGGTTTGCTTATATTCTTCAATTTTTGAGCAATAGTGCTTTGCCTTTGCTCCTTTTATAAGCCTCTGTACTCTGTTCCTCACCCTTTGGAATTCATTTAGTGCTGCAATATCCTGTCTGTTTGCTTTAAATCTTTTTAGCAGCTGGTCTCGAATTTCAATATTATTAATATCTCAGTAGTCTTCCAGGGTTCAGTTCTTCGTTTAATCCTAACCTTTTTAACTGGTGCAATATTTTTAAAGAATGGTAGTGAACATTGTTTTGAAATTTTTCCCAGGCATCGTTTACGTCCGTGCAACTTGTTATCTCTGTCCAGTCCCAATTGTGTAGCCTATTTACCCAGTGTTTCTTTACTGTAGTTTCTAGTTGACCTCATTTTTATTGTCCTGTGTAGGCCTATCCTACCCCTAGTGATTTTCCTGGTGCAGTAAATGATGAAATGATCACTAAGACCTGTGGTAATGACGCCTGACTGATTAATGTTCTCAGCGGGGTTTTGCAAAGTATGTGGTCAATTAGGGTGGCTAGAACTGTGTGATCCGGGTTGGTTTATTAATAGTTGGGTGTAGCTTTTAATCCTAGAATTTGCTTATACCTTTTGCATAGCCGTTATTCTGTTGCTGAAAACAGATATTGAAGTCGCCCAGTATTATTGTTTCGCAATTGCTTTCAACTCCGGACAAGACTCTGGAAAAGTCTTCTAAGAACTGGTCCTGGGTAGGAGGGCGGTAACTAGTTTCCTACTAAGATGGGTTTGGTCTTGGGAAGCAGCACTTCAAACCATAGAATCTCCAGTTTATTTTTAAATTTAAATCAGGTCTTGGGGTTTGTAAGCTAAGTCATTCTAATGTGGCACATACTCCACCGCCCTATCTAAGCGTTTTATATTGTAACCTTCTATTTTGACCTCGTCGTCAGTCACCGTATCATCCAACCAAGATTCAGAGATGGTTATAACTGCCGCCCTAATTTTGTTAGCTAGAATCCTAATTTTCTGCCAATTTAGGAAGAAGTGATCTTGCATTGACATGAATAAAGTGAAGGCCTGTTTTCAAAAAACAATCATAATCTTTCAATATATGGCAATGGGTCATTTGTTTTAAAAATTAGGTAAATCAATGTCATCACTGCTAAAGGGTAACTGTGCCAAATTTGCATTTTTTTACACAAAAAATGAATTCGGGCACCGTTGCTATAATTGTACATACATCCTCATGCACCCACCCCTTACACCTTTTACATAAGGGCCTTTTCTGTTTTTCATGCGTACTTTAGTACAGTGTATGCATCTGTTTGGTATTTGTTTGAGATAAAAAATGGCTGTATTGCCCCTCACATTGACCTATGTATGCATTACATATGGAGTTAAGGTTATCATCCCTAGCTACTAGACCGTCAAATTATTGCCATCATTATCTGTCTGTTTTGCCCCTGCAAAAATAGTTTGAGGGGCCTGGATTAATTTGGATATCACCACTTAAGAGCGCTACAATAAGAGCTGTGTGCCATTGTTTTTTTTTTGGGTAGCGGTGTTTGCCATACCTTGCGGCGATAGTGAGGTTTTTCTTTTCTGGTAGGATGGCAACTGTTGGGCTTTTACGTCCAGGCGCTGTTACTCCATTCACCTTTTCAACCCCCATGACTGATTTCTTTCTTCATGGAATTGAAGAAGAAATATAAAAAATAATTATGGCAGCCTGTACCCCTCTAATGCCTGCCATTTTCACTCTTCGCTCTTTTTACTCATATACAAAAAATATTATTTCTCTTTTCCAGTCCCCAGTACACTAGTATCTGCTTTAATTACACTGAATTACTAGTAAAATTTCCTCTTCAAAACCCTCTTCACTGCTCACTTTTCCCTTAACTTCACAAAACCCTTACAGTTGACCTCTTCAAAAACCCCCTTCACTGCTCACTTTCCCCCTTTAAATTCACAAAACCCTTACATTAACCCCCTTTTTCACCCTCCCCTACCCACCTCACTTCACAGTCCGGCTTCACCAATTAACTTCTAACTCCTTTCCATTCTGGTAGACCAGAAAGGTTTAATCAGACTCCCTCCAACCTATGAAAACCCCTTCACTCACTCATTTCCAAACACAGATTTATGAGAATCCCAAAAGTTAGCATTCTATACCCCTCTGAGAAAGCCTGATCCCACCTCCTCCCATACAAATCTCTGTTACGACACCTCGTACGGTAGAACGTTACCGCAAGAACCTTTCTTCTCTCCTCACTATCCCATCTCCCCCTCATCACCCACGACATATATATATAATCTACCATGTTTTAATCTAAAGCTCTTATGACACCCTCATCTAACCCACCCATATCTTTGACTTAGAGCACGCAAAAACCCACACCCCACGGCCCCCCACCCTCTTTACCAACCTACTTAACCAGCACCTGACCTCCTCTAGCCCTTCACAAAAGGGAAAAATACATGGAACGCAGTCTCATCCCCTCCACAGATACCCCACCCCCCACCCTCTCAAAACCCGTCGTTTCGTAATATCTCACCCGACGGAAGGATCCCATGCAGAAAACGAAACATCACCTCACGCGCCCGAGGTTTTAACTTCAATTTACTAAATCTAACCAAATACTCTTTCCCCGCATACATGGGGAAAAAAACCCTCAACTGGGACAACGCACCTACCTACAAGTAACCTACACAAAACCCTTATACGTACCTTTCTCAGTTCCCTAACCAACATCACAGCCCTCAAAACTATTTCACATTCCCTCAACTCCATTCCACGATAAACCCCATACCCAGCCTGTCGTGTATCCTCCCAAACGCCCGCGTTCACACCCTCACGCAACACTTCCCATTTAATAAACACACATTTAAACCCTCCGTCTCAAATCCAACAACCCCAACCCACCCTGACTTACAGGTAACATTACAACCTCCCTCCTTAACCCAAACACAACGTGAACCCCATAAAAATTTGTACACCCGTCTTAGTATCCCGCAAATCGCTGTCCCTGTAATTGGGAACACAGCTGCAAATACCAAACTTACTATACAATAGAATGTTCACGACTATCACTCGCTGTATCAGAGTTAGGTGCTGGGGTCTCAGAACACCTAGCCGCCCCACGATTTCCCTTTTCCCAAAAACCGATCTGAATTTTCTCCCGCGCCGCAAAATGTCATCCCTATAAATAATACCACAAATCTTTAAAAACACCGCCCATTCTTTAACAACATTACATCTCCCCCCACCCAAGAACCCAACCCCCATGCACCTTGACTTCGCACTATTTACCTGCATACCCGTGGCACTTCCCCAAAAAATTGCACCACCTCGTCCAACACTCCCATTGGGCATCCCTGCACGAATGAGAACAGTGGTGTCGTCAACATATCCAATTAACCCCCGGCCCGGCCCTCCCCCCCCCACATTCCCCCACATGGCGTAAAATAAGCTACGGTCAACCATTCTATAAAAGGGGTCCTGGAAACACGCAAACCATAATTTGGGACATGGGCATCCCTGTCTAAGGCCTCTTCCCATTGCAATTTCCCTCCCCCTACACCCATTAAAACTGTATCCTCATTTTCGCCCCCTTGTACAACGATTTACCCACTCGACTATTTCCTCCCCAAAACCCTGTCTCCTAAGTATAACCTTCAAAGCTCCCCTTTCCACTCTATCATATGCTCCCTGCCATCTAGAGCCAACAAAGCCGCCCCTCCACCCCCACCCTTAGCTTCCCAAAACTTCTCAGTATCCCTGTCCTTCAATCATCGACCTTCCCCCGGGAACCCGGACTGAGATTTTGACACCACCCTCTCCACTACACATTTGAACCTATTACCTAAAATTTTTGCAAACACCTTATAGTCTGCACACATCAGTGATATGGCTCGGTATCCCGAAAGGGTGGGCTGCCCCTTGACCTTCGGGACCAACACTACAACTGCAGTTTCCTGCTTCTCCCCCAACTTACCCTTCTCCTTCATACTATTAAATTTAAACCCAACTATAAATTCCTTTTCAACGCCCAATGTTGTAAATAAAATTCTACCGGGAGATCATCAATACCGGGAGCTTTCCCCTTCCTCATTCCCCTTAACCGCATTCTCTATTTCCTCTTTCCGTAATCGTCCCACCTAAAGCCTTTCGATCACTATTTCCTAAATTGGGACGTCACATACGTACACACCTTGTCCAATGGGCCCCCTCACCCAACCCCCACTGTTCCAGTACTTTTCGTACCAAGCCTCTGCATACGCACACAAACCCCTTCGTGGTTCGTATCTCCTGCCCTACTCTATAATTCCCAACCATCTCCGTTACCTCTAAACATGGTATAGCTGTCAGCGCCTGCCTTTGCTTTTGTTGCCGCAAAACACACGCTGACGGCTTGTCGCCCCCCAAAACACTTCCTCCACCCCTGCCTGCATCCTTACAAACTTGAAACCTTTCATTTTGCCCAAAACCCTCAACCTCCCCTTTATTTCAGCTATTTCATCCCTAGGAAAATTATTTCCCCCCCACCCCCCTCCCATAGCAGCCTCTAACCTATCCCTTAAATAGTTAGCCAGTCCATATTTTAAATTATTAATACGTTTTCCTTCTCTCACATAAACTTTCTAATCCTTTTCCTTTGCGACACTATCCCACCATGTCACAATGTCATCCACTCCCTGTTTTTTCCACACTAAGCTCCCTCCATAGGACTGAAAACCCCTCAACCCCTTTCCCCATCACCTAACACAAATTATTTAATTTCCAATAACTTCTATATATGTCCGCAGCGTCCCCCACCCAACCTCCACCACCACTGCCCTATGATCTGACATTGTAGCCTCAACAGTACTGAAAGATTTCACGTCCACACCGAGAAAGGTACACTAAACTAGTCTCGCAGCATAACCACTCCTAACAAACGTATTATTCAGTCTCCCACACCGCTCCCCCAAAGGCATCACGTAACCTAACATCCCTTTATAAATCCCTAAGAGCACAGACATATATCCAGCCCCTCTTGGGTCCACATCAGCCCCCTGATTACACTATTCCAGTCCCCACCAACTATCGCCACCTCTGGCAGTGCACTTAAGAAAAACACAAGATCCTCACACACAAAATCATTCTTTACCTTTGTTTTTTCTTTGCCGGTGCATACACACTCACAAAAGGGCACACGCTTACACATCCACCACCCATCCACCACGGCAAAAAACCCTCCCTCCCCCTCCTCCCTCGCTTCTCTGCAAAACAAACCGGCTCTCTCCCTTATTAAAAATTCCCACACCACCTTTTAGACGGGGAATGGCAGGGGAACTACTCGAAATCCTGCCACCTCCAAAAACCCTACCCTCTTTGAAATTGTGCTCCGCAGGAACACAACATCCACTCTAGATTTATTCAGAAAATTTCGAAACCAATCTCTCTTCATCCGCTACTAACCCCTTAACATTTACAGACATACACCTAAGGCCTATTAAAGTTTCCACCCCCCGCTTCCTCTCATCACTCTTTACAACTCCAGAGCTTGATTTACGTTCAACAAACCCTTTAGAGTGCTCTCTTTCCCTCCCCCCTTCTTCCGGTGCCTCCTATCAAGGCTACCACCACCTACACCACTACCTTCACACTTCACCTCAGTCTGTTTTTCCCCGGCCTTTGTGCAGGCGTAAGACGTTTATCAGAATCTGATGTAGCCGCCCTCTTTCTCCCTGCAGTCATGTTACACATATCTTGGTCAGATGTTACCTCTCGATGAACCTCCACCTCCACCTGAGAATGGTTTAATGAGTTTAATGGACGACTCCAAACCACCATCACGTCCCAAATTAATCTTGTCTCAGACTTTCTGGAACGACGATTCTCCAATGACACCACGCTCAGATGTAACGTCCCTCTCAGGTGGTGACAACGTCTTCAAAAACCTCCCCCAATTCCTCCCCAATCTCAAGAATCCTTCTCTTGACTTGCTGCTCCTCCTTATCCACAGGAACGACACCTTTCGCAGTTGGGGGGGGGACTCCCCCCTTCCCCACCATCCTTGGCCCGATCCACTATTCCCCCTTTCCACAAAAAAACCAGCCCCTCCTTCCCATGTTTGTTCTCACTCCACCTTTTAAGCAGGGGCTGCGACGTCCCCACAGGGCCAGGGACATGTCTTCGCTTGTCACAGGTCGCCGCATGGCATACTACCACATAGGGCATTCGTCTTGTCCGGGTACATCCCTTACCTGGTCTGAAATCTTTTAGGGGGGGCACATAGGATGGATTTGGTCCCCCAAAGCATTTTGAGGTTGAAAGAACCCTCTGGAAAACCCGCTAGGCTCCCCGCCCACGTCCCATTTTGAGCAAAATGCCCCCGCCCCCATACCCCCCAAAAAACTTTCCTTTATACAAGTGTTAGTGAAAAGTGTATAGGGTATATACAGTGGCTCCCTAGTATATTGATGATAAAGGCTAAATGTCTTTTGAAAAAGGTGAATTTGAAAAAATATAACCTAAAAGGGCAGTCCCAGAACCCAGAAACTTCCCACGGGTCAGCTGTTTTTAAATAATCTTCCGGGCCTGCTAGTTACTCGCATAAAAATCTAGTGATACCAGTGAATACAAATACATTTGTAGTCAACTAACCATATTTATAATGGTATTTATGAAGTGGAGTGACTTTCTTTAGTTCTTTTTTTTGAAATCCCAGACTTACTGTAAATTATAAACCGTGTTCCCAGGGGTCGCAATATCCCAAAACGAGAAGCAATTATTACTCAGAAAAAGGCCCTTCCTCCAAAAAATTTGCACCCCGTCAAATGTGATAATATAGCATTTATTGTGGTGGAGCGGAAAAAAAAAATAGAGAACAGATACAGCGATTGATAAACAAAAGGGGGAGGCTCGACCGTTCCATTTTAGAGTGCCAGCTCACCGGCTCTTCAACACCCAATTATACTTTTTTATCAATCAAATCACATATTTCTCGGTAGATAATTTCCATAGAACCTTCATGGTTAGCTCAAAATTACCCACCAGTTTTGGGTTTTAAAAAATGACCCATGATCAGATCAGATAGATGGCCCAACCCTTGATGGTCCGAACCCTTACTGTCCGAACCCTTTTACTGGTCCGAACCCGGACTGGGTTTTTAAAAAGGTTTCGTTGTGCACCACCTAGCGGGTTTTTAATAGAATATTCAAGAGGTT
>NC_069433.1:43765618-43799727 GCF_026875155.1 Cherax quadricarinatus | reverse complement strand
GGGGCCCTTTTCGCCCCAAATCTCCTCCTGGAGAAGCAAGACCTCCTCCTTCAACTCTCCAACCTCAATTTTTAAAACACTGCAGAAGCAAGCCATGCTTTGTAACCGTCCACACTAATCCCCAAGGCAGCTCAGGGTCTGTGACCTCACGTGACGACTGACCACTGAGTACTGAGTAAGTTTATTCAGGTTAACACAAATACAGTTACATAGATTATCATACATAGCAGCATATGTGTAAACAACCTAGGATAACCCAAAAAAGTCAGACAGAGTGACTTATTTCCATTGGGGTCCTTTAATAGATGATTTTCTTCGGATTTTTAAACCCGGAAGGTTAGCCACCCAGGATATCCCAAGAAAGTCAGTGCGTCATCGAGGACTGTCCAACTTATTTCCATTGGGGTCCTCAATCTTGCCCCCCAGGATGCCACCCACACCAGTCGGCTAACACCCAGGTACCTATTTGCTGCTAGGTGCTGTTATGGATCCTGGCCAAACCCCTCCCACCCACACTTTCCCTCATCACCTCCCTCTTAATGAAGACACATTTGACCCTCTGCTTTAAGTCCAACAATCCCAGCCCCCCCTTACTTACAGGTAACATTACCACATCCCTTTTAATCCAATCACAACTCGAACCCCACAAGAATTTAAAACCCTTCCTAAGTATGTTCGTTATTGCTGGCCCAGTTAATGGGAACACGGCTGCCACGTGCCATACTTTGCTATACAGTAAGATATTAATAACAATGGCACGCTGCACAAGGGTCAAATGATATGGTCGCAATGCACCCAAGCGTCCCTGAATCCTTTCTACCATCCTAATCGAATATTCCGTGCGTGCCACAGTTAGATCGTCTGCATAAATCAGACCGCAAATTTTTAACGAATTCACCTGCCTCCTCACAACTGCACTACTCCAATCAACCCTACCGGCCCAAGCCCCTAACCCCATAACCATGGATTTATCTGAATTTACCCTCATACCAGTTGCCCCTGCGAACATTTTTACTACCCCGTCTAATGTGTCCATTGACATCCCCTCCCTGAATCAGAACAGTTGTATCATCCACATACCCAATTAAAACTGGCCAAACCCTCGCAACCTCACACCCTGGTCCCTCTACGTGACATACGCTGCTCCACCAATCTATAAAAGGGGTCCTGTACGCATGCAAACAATAATTGTGACATAGGACACCCCTGCCTAATTCCCCTACCCATTACAATCTTCTCACCCAATCGACCATTAATCTGTACCCTCGCCATTGCAACCTCCATACAACGCCTCAACCCAACCCACTATTTCTTCCCCAAACCCCTGACCCCTGAGGATGGCTTTCAATGCTTTCCGATCCACTCTATCGTATGCCCCTTGCCAATCGAGCGCCACCAAACCTCCCTCCCTCCCCCCCCTTTTGCCTCCACGAAATCCCTAAGTAACCCATGCCCCTCCACCATGACCTCCCTGGCAAACCAAACTGAGTTTTTGATACTACCGCCCCACCACACAATTGACCCGATTTCCCAAAATCTTCGCAAACAATTTATAATCTGCGCATAACAACGAGATCGCCCGGTAATCCCGAAGCGTATGCTGCCCCTTACCCTTCGGTACCAATACAACGACAGCCGTTGCCTGCTTCTACACCCAGCTCACCTCTCTCCTTCATGCAATTAATAACCTAACCAAAAAATGCCTCATTAATTCCCAATGCTGCTGATAAAACTCTGCCGGGAGTCCATCAATTCCCAGTGCTTTGCCCTTTCGCATTCCACTTAAAGCCCTCCATATTTCTCCCTCAGTTTATTTCCCCACCCAGTGCTTCCCTATCACTGTTACGCAACTGACATACCACACTCCCACACACTTGTTCTAAAACCCCATCCTCTACCCCTTCTCGTTGCCAGTACTTCTCATACCACTTGTCAGCAAACGCCCCCATTCCTTCCGTAGCTTGTATGACCTGCCCTCCCTGTACCCTCCTATCGATCATGAACCTCCAACCATGGAATAGTCATTGCCTGCTGTCTTTGTTTCTGCCTACGCAATACGCACGATGAAGGTCTATCGCCCCATAACACCTCTTCCACCCCCGCCTGTACCAGCACCGCTTGGAACCTCTCATCCTGTACCTCACGCAGTCTCCCTTTAATTGCCATAATATCATCCATGGGATAATTGCCCGCCACCGCCCCCCTCGCATAGCAACCCCGTAATCTATCCTCCAAATAGTTAGCAAGCCCATATTTTAAAGAATTGATACGTTTCCCTTCATTTACGTAATATTGCTTAATCCGTTCTTTAGCCACACCATCCCACCACATCACCACATCCTCTACCCCATTTATCTCTGCACTTAACCCCTCCCACAGCGTTGCAAATCCTCTATCCCCTCCTCATCAACCTAACACTCTTGTAATTTAATTACCAATAACCCCTAGGATAAACCTGGTAGTGACCTCCCACGCCACCTCTTGCTACTACCGCCCGAAGGGGGGGGGTGATCACAATAAGCTACTTCTACTGTACGGAAAAAATGTCAACCCACCCCATGAATATATACAGCCTTCCACTAGCAAGCGTACCCCGTCCTTACAAAAGAGTTTCTACTCCCACCCCCTCCACCAACCGCATCCCGCACACTGAATATCCCTCAAATGTAACTCAGCAAGCCGCTCGACACACACGTGCCCCGCATCCTTATGGTTTTTTCCACGTCAGCCTCCTAATAACGCAGTTCATTCCCACCACGACGGCCACTGTAGGTAAAACCACGAAGAAAAAACAGTATTCTTCAACATACAAAATCCCTTTTTATACCCTCACATCATTATTATTATTATTATTATTAAAGATTCGCCCCGGTATTCTCCCGCCCGGCCTTATCCAAGTGGTGGCCCAGCCTTCGGCTCTCCCTCTTAGGAGTGTCCCTGAGATCTAAGTCTCCCATGGGAGGAGGCACAATTTACCTCCTCATCTTTGGACCACTGTCCCCCATAGGCCTACCACAAGCCTAGACCTCTCTGGATCTGCCATCCCCGCCCCAAGGAGGCTTTTTTTTATATTTTATTTAAAAACTTCATGTACAGATATTAATAGTACATATATATAAAAAAATGAACAAGGACAACATCAGAAAAACAATATATAAAAACAAAACAATCCAAATCGCAGGCAACATCTGACAGTCACAATAAACAAGTTTTTAATAACATATCACAATATAAGAAGGAAAAAGATATCATCACATAGGCCACAAAATCATTCAATAAAACTCCTAAAATTACAACCTCAACACAATAATTGCACCAAGCTTAATGACAATCACCCCTAATACCACTCTCAATAAATACACCAGACCTAACAATAACCTTATTAAGAAACCTGTGCTGCAACCACATGGACCCATCCACCCCCCCTCCCACTCACACACACACATTGAAAACTAACCTATCTCCAACCTAATAATCATGACTTAATTTATCTCAATTTAGATTATTGTGACACATGTCCTTAGGAAGCATTATATCTACAACCATAAATGGTACAGACTACCAAATTACAATACCTAATAAAGAACAATAATAAAATGTAATAACTACGCCCAAAACTGAATGCTGGACCACGTTATCAATAAAACAAAAATAACTCGTGCTTCAAGGAAATAGTGAAAGGAAAACCGTCTCAAGAAAATTCAAATTCAATATGCAATACTATGCAAGTGGGAAACATAATACGCACCAAAGAAAATATACATGTTATATAATTTATAGGTTTTATACATTAATACATTATATATTTATTCTCTCCTTACCCCTTCCCCATCAAGGTAACTTAAGCAAACTTATCTTGCACAACCTCTCTCTGGTCCACACACTATACCTCCAATTCACACCCAATCACATCACGCCTTCCCAAGGAGTGAGCCCGTGAAATCCCTGAGACCCCCCCCCCACACTTTTTACCAACCACACTCACATCCCGGCAGTTAAACCCCTTAAACCCAATAAAATCCTATTGTTAGTCCCTCATAACCATTCAGAAAAATACTCTTCCCACCTTTCCATAAATTTCTCTATTGCGACACAAAGTTCGATAAAAACGTCGCCGCCAAAGTCTTCTCCCAGCACATCCCCAGCCACCTTCCCCCCTCATAGCCCCTTAAAACAGAATGTATCCACGAATGACATATGCTAAACCTCATACCACACTCTCCTCCACACCACTCATATAAAGACTCAAACCTCGCAATACCGCCACTACCTCACCTGGCCCCCCACCCCACCACTACCTTACGCTTCCCTACCCCTGATGCACACAAACCTTCACAAAAAATGACACATGATACGCAGTCTCTTCCCACTGCATCGCCACACACCCACCCCACCCTCATATAACCCTCCTGTCACGTGCGGACAATCGCTCCCTTTTGCAAAATCCATGGCAGGACAACGGTACATAACCTCAACGCGCCCTAGGGTCGTACCTTAATTTACTAAACCTTCGACAAATACTCCCATGCATACAAGGGGTATATCCCTTCAACCGGCGCCACTACATGTCTCAAACATATAGCACAAAGTTCCCACTCTTTACTTTTCCTGTTCCCCTGCTAACATTAAGGCCTCTAACACTAGTCTCGCATTCCTTCATTTCCGCCTCCCTCCATACCATTTCCTCAGGTGGCATGTACCATATCTAGCTGACCCTCCTCCATCCCCCTGCTGCCTCATCACTTCCCTCTTAATAAACAACACCATTTCACGCGCTTTCTCAAGTCCAACATACCCAACACTCCCCTACATACCGGCAATGGTCACTCTACCTCCCTTCGCAACCAGTTCACACCCTGAACCCCCACAAAAATTTGAACACCATCTAATAATACTTCGTGAACGCCGATCCTGTTAACGGCAATCACAGCCGAATCAAACCAACTTTACTATATAGTAAACATTGATGACAATTACACCTGCTAAGGGTTAAATGTGAGGTCGCAGCAATTCCCAACCGACGCTGCATCACCTGTTTCCACCATCCTATTCGAATTGCTAACCCTTGCAAGCACTACAGGTCAGTCCTCAAACATGACACCGCAGATTTTCCGACTCCCGCCTTCCGCTGCACAACATCACATCCCCACTCTAATCACTCTGTCCCACTCTCCCAGCCCCTGAACAATGACATTTCCCAGATTTACGCTCCATCCCAGTAGCTCTCCCCAAAAGTGTGTACAACTTCCCCCAAAGTCCTAACCGTGTCTCCACACATGCCAAAATAGGTGGTATCATCAACATAGGCCCACCAAACCCAGGCCACGGCTTCAGCTTCACCATACTCCCTCCCCCCCGGCCTTAGACATCCTCCACCAACACGATAAAGGATCCTGAACACATGCAAAAAATATTTGTGATAAGGACATCCTGCCGAAGAACCCCTCCATGTTGAATCCCCCCCCACACACCCATTGATTGCACCCATCACATCCGCATTTGAGTACAAGCGAACCACCCCCCCACTATTTTCTTCGCACAAAACCCCGTCGAAGAGAATATTCCCTCAAAGCCTTTTATTTCCACCCCTATCATAAGCCCCTTGCCAATCCCACGCCAACCCAACGCTCCTCTTTCCCATCCAAGTCCTCCAGGAGAACCCCTTGAGAAACCCTTTGGCCCATGCTCAGTGAACCTACCGCGAGGTAAAACCAAACTGAGACTCAAACACAACCCTTCCCCACAACCCATGTATACGCCGATTCCCAAGAATTTTTTTTTTTTTTTCCGCAAATAATTTATACTTCAGCACGAAAGCAATGAATGGCTCGATAATCCCGAAGGGTACTCTGCTGTTTACCCTTTGGGACCAACACCAACCACCGCCGTTTGGCGTGAGATTCTCCCATCTTACCACCTCCGTCTTTCATGTCATTCATAAACCTTAACCTAGGAAACCCCTAAGCAGACCCCAGTGCTGTACTAAAATTCGCTAGTAAACCATCGATCCCGGGTGCCTTACCCTTCCTCATGTCGCATAAGGGCTCTCCATATTTTTTCCCCCACCACAATGACCCCCACCCAGTGCCTCCCGATCACTCCTCTCCCCAGTTTGCACGGCACATACTCACATACCTTCCCAAAACCTCACTTCCACTCATCCCACTACTTGTCCCCGTATTCCTCAAACATCTATCTGATATCACTCATCCCCTTGGTGTCCTCAGATACCTGACCCTCACTAAAAACCCCCACAGAAAAGATATTACTTGCAAACCTGTTAATGTAGTCCGTTCGCATTTGTTCCGTCCTTTCTGTCCTCGCAGCACACAACAGATGGATTGTCGCCCCAGATAGTACTTCGTCAACCCCGCCTGTACCCGTACAGACTGCAAAACGTTCTTCTTGCAATCCCGTATTCTGTCCTCAACATGTGTAATATCCTCCACCGGGTACACACGATCCGGCCACACGCCCCCCCCCTCCGTAACAAATTCGATAATCTAGATTCAAATTAATTTGACAAACATACCGCAATTGATTAATGCGTTGCCCTCCCTCCATAAAAATGACGTATACGAAACCTTAGGCCACCTATCCCACCATCCAACCACGTCTTCCTCAGTTCCTCAGTCGCACAGAGCTGTTTCCCCAAAATATTGCAAACACTTCCACACCCTCCCTAACCCCCAAAACCAACGAGTTCAGATTCCAATAACTTCCTGCCTACGAGCCAGAAGCATCCCATCCCCCACCCTCCACTAATACCGCCCTATGGATCGAAGACACCATCTCTATAGTGTTAAAAGACCTCTACCAAAACCCTCCGAGATAAATATAACCTGTCCAAACGAGCCGCATAACCCCATCTTATAAACGTATTTCCCCTCCACAGACCTCCCCCGAAAGCATCACGTAACTGAAGAATCTCTAACAGGCCCACCCAAGACTTGAGGAAAATAACCCGCACCACTGGGAGTCCACGTCTTCTTCCTTAATTACACAATACCAATCCCCCCCCCACAATCCGCGACAGACGGTAACGTTCGTAGTTAATACACGAGCTTCCTCCCGCACAAAATCCATCTTCACATATCACGTCACTTTCTGTTGGGCATACACACACACACAGAACGCCACTCTCATCTCCCATCCACCATCCTTCCACACTAATACTCTCCCCCTCCCCCCCCCCCCCCCTCTTTCCATTGCAATACAACGGGCCCGCTCCCTGATCACACACCCACCCCTCCTAATTCAAACGCTCCAGACGGCAACACATAACCTTGATACCCAGGGACCCACTAATCACGACCAAGCTTAAAATGTCTCCCCTGACAAAAGCTACGTCCAACCTTATACTATTCAAATACCATCCCTGAAAGCACTTCCGTTTAAACACCATCACACAGACCATTAATTTTATTGTTTACACACCTGAGGCCAGCTTAAAGGTTTCCTCCCCCCCTCAATGTCCAAGAATTCTTACGCCTTTCAGACTGTTCCCCTGGACGTCCTTTGCCACAGTTTCCCCCTCCTTCCCAACCATCCCCCCCCCATTCTTTTAGTAGGCCCTCTCGCATAGTCACACTGGGTACCAGAACCCCATGTCTTTTTCCCCGCCCTTTGCGCCCGGTGACAGAACATCGTCCGAATACTGACGCGCCTGCCCTTTATTCCTTGTAGCCCTCGTTTTCCATATCAGAGTCCTCGGATCCAGCCAGCACAATGGACTTCACTCTACCACCTTAATCCCGCCTCATGCCCCCCAAGGCACTCAGCACTGTGCCACCACAGGTGCCACCTGATCCCATCTCCCTCCCCACACACACCTTTCTAACCTGATCCCAGTCTTGTTCGCTGTAACTCTCCCACGTCCCGTAGACTGTAACCTAAGCCTTTTATCACCGTCTCCCAACACCTCCTCAATAGCCTTCACCTGCTGCGCACCTCCTGTACCTCCTCACTTGACAACTGTACTGTGATGGGCAAGGTGATTCCATGATCACCACTTCTTCCGATTCCCCAGGAGAGGCCACCACCACTTCAACTCCACATGCGACCGACTCCCTCCTCACTAGCAAACCCGATCTTTCTTTAGGCAATTGTGTGCTCATGCGCAGTGCACCGCCCCTTGCCGGCCCAGAGCCACTAGTAAAGACATGGGCCAGGTTGATACATGGCTCACCACTTCTTGTTTTTCCTCTTCTTCCGATTCCACTGGAGATCCACTACCTCTTCCCCGCCACATGCTACCACGCCCTCCTCTTTCCCCCGTTCTTCCATAGGTACATCGGTGCTCATGCGCAGGTGCTCTCCGCCCCTTGCACAGGCCCAGGAGCCATAACTCCGCTTGCCACAGTCTGTGCCGCCATATGGTCAAAATTCGCCACACAGTACGCACTAACGCCTCTGCCCGCATACGCTAACCATTACCTGGGTCTAAACTCTTCGAGATACACATACGAGGGTATAGATGCCTAAGCGTCATCTTGAGATATAAAAGAACCCTCAGGAAATCCTGTGTAAGCACCTTTTAACCCATTTGCCAGGTTGGGCCAGATGTACATTCCTATAACGTTTCGAAACATTCGATAAAAAACCTCATCAGCCCTCAAAAGGCTGTCGTTGGCGGATTCATAACCCCACAATAATGTCGTGATACATCAATCAACTGACCTCAACCCTGCCGTGTTACAGCAATGCTGACACACATTCGCTGCCTGACCACGGTAGTGTGCGGTAAGCGCTCTCACCCCTCTGCTGTTGTTAGTCGAGCGCGCTTGTCAGTTACCTGCTGCAGTGGTGTGAAGTGGTGCTGTCACATCACCTCGGCTAACAACTTAGGTGCCGTATCGTCCAAGATGGCGGTTATTCTGAGACGAAGGATAAATACAGTAGCATCGAGCTACTTAAATGACCGATAACGACCAGTTCTGCGCAAGTCTTATAGCCAAAGATCAAAGAACGGTAGACTTATGGCGTACAGAATGTACTTTGTATGGTGTAGCATTGAACGGAGTACACGAATTTCGTCAAACTGCTATCACACGGTTTATGAATCGTGAACACCAGGTTTTCATGACGTGAGTCCTTAACGTCACACCACTGTCCACTGTAAGAATGAAATTTTCACGGTATTATACGTGGATCAAGTTACGCAACGTTCCCATTGAGTGCTGACGCGGCAGATATAAGGAAAGTTTTAGAAAGAATTGGACGTGCATTATGCTCACATGGTACTTGGGCGGCAGAGCCTATGCTGGAATTTCCAGAGGGTTCTTTCAACCTCAAAATGAACTTTGAGGCAACCAATACCATCCAATGTGTACATACAAGAATTCAGGACGCAGGTAATGGTAATGTAACCCAGGACAAACGACGTACGTGCCGCCTATGTGGTGATATGAACACATAGCGTCGACCCTTGACAAGCGAAGACAAGAGCCCTGGACCTGTGTGTGGACGTCGCAGCCCCTCTTCAAAGGAGGCAGGTGAGAACCAAACAATCGGATGAGGGCGTGGTGTTTTTGTGGAGCGGATAGTGGATCGGGCACACAGGACTGGTGGAGAGTTGAGTCCCCGCCCCCAACAGGCCTGATCATGTGTCGTCTCCAGTGGATAAGGGAGGAGCACAAGTACAAGAAAGGTTCTTGAGATTGATGAGGAATGGTGGAGTGGTTGAAGACGTTGTCCCACCAGAGAGGATGTTACATCTGAGCGTGGTGTCATTGGAGAATCGTCGCGACCATAAAAGTCTGAGACATGTACTTTGGGACGTGATGGTGGTTTGGAGTCCATCATTGACTCATTACTCCATTCACAAGTTGAGTGTTGGAGGTTTCATCGAGAGGTAACATCTGATCAAGATAAATGTGTAACATGACTGTCAACGAGAAAGAAAAAAGGGCGGCTACACAGATTCTGATGACGTCCATAACGCCAGCACAAAGGCCTGTGAAAAAAGACGAGGTGAAGTGTGGACATAGCTAGTGGAGTAAGGTGTGGTAGCCATGATAGGAGCACCGTAAAAGGGGAGGGAAAGAGAGCACTCTGAAGGTGTTTGAACTGAAATTTCAAGCTCTGAGTTGTAAATAAGGATGAGAAGGAAGCTGGGGTGGAAACTTTAATAGGCCTTAGTGTTGTCTGTAAATGAGTTAATGGTTATGAAGCGTTATGAAGAAGATTGGTTTCGTAATTTTTCTGAATAAAATCTAAAGTGGAATTTGTGTTCCTGCAGGAGCACAATTGTCAAAGAGGTAAGGGTGTTTGGAGGTGGCAGGATTACGTGTAGTTACCCTGCCATCTCCCCGTCTAAAAGGTGGTTGTGAGGGAATTTTAATAATGGATACGAGCCCGTTAGTTTTGCAAGAAGCGAGGTAGAGGGGGAGGGAGGGTGTTGGATGGGTAAGCGTGTGTCATTTTGTGGTGTGTAGGCGCCGGCAAAAAAACATAAAGGTAAAGAATGATTTTGTGTGTGAGGATCATGTGTTTTCTTAAGTGCACTGCCAGAGGTGGCGATAGTTGTGGGGACAGAATAGTTCATCAGTGTGGCGATGTGGACCAAGAGGACTGGAAATAAGTCCTGTGGCTCTTAGATTTATTAAGGGATGTTAGGTTACGTATGCTTTGGGGGAGCGGTGTGGAGACTGAATATACGTTGTAATGGAGTGGTTAAGCAGCGAGACTAGAAAAGGAGTGTAACTTTCTCGGAGTGAACGTGAAATCTTTCAGTACTGTTGAGACTACAATGTCAAATCATAGGCATTTGTGGTGGAAGGTTGGGTGGGGGACGTCTCGCGGACATATATAGAAATTATGGAATTAAATAATAAGTGTGTAAGGAGATGAAGGGGTTGGAGGGTTTTCGTCCTATGGAGGGAGCTTAGTGTGGGAAAGAAACAGAGTGGATGACATTGTGACATGGTGGGATAGTGACGAAGGAAAGGATTAGAAGTTTTGTGTGAGAGAAGGAAAACGTATTAAAAATTTAAAATATGACCTGGCTCACTCATTTAGAGGATAGTGTTAAGAGTTCTATGGGAGGGGGGTTGGAGGGAATAATTTTCCTAAGGAATGAAATAGCTTGAAATAAAATGGGAGGTTGAGGTTAGCAAAATGAAAGTTCAAGCTGTAAGGATGCAGGCCAGGGGAGGAGGAAGTGTCATTGGTGCGAACAAGCCGCCAGCGTGTGTTTTGTTGCGGCATCAAAAGCCAAGCAGGCGCTGACTGCTATACATGTTTGGATTGTAACGGAGAAGTTGGAATTATAAGATGAGCGTCAGGAGATATCGAACCACGAAGGGATGTGTAGCGTATCGAGGCTTGGTACGAGAAATACTGGAACAGTGGGGGGGTGGGTGACGGGGCCATGGACAAGGTGTGTACGTATTTGACGTGAACTTTAGGGAAATATTGATCGAAAGGCTTAGGTGGGGACATTACGGCGAGGAAATAGAAAAGCGTTAAGGAAAGAGTAAGGGGACAGCTCCTGTAGAAGGTCTCCCGGTAAATTTTATTTACAACATTGGCGTTGATAAAGGAAATTATATTTAGGTTAATTAATAGTATGAAGGAGAAGGGTAAAGTTGGGGGAGAAGCAGGAAACAGCATGTAGTAGTGCTGGTCCCGAAGGTCAAGGGCAGCCACATCCTACGGGAGTACCGAGCCATATCACGATGTGTGGCATACAATAAGGTTGATTGCAAAATTTTAGGTTAAAAGTTACAAATGAGTAGTGGAGAGGGTGGTGACAAAATCTCAGTTCGGGTGCCGGAAGGCGATGATTAGAGGGACAAGGGATTTGAGAAGTTTTTGTGGAAGCTAAGGGAGGGGGTGAGGGCGTGCTTTGTTGGCTTCTAACTGGCAAGGGAGCAATATGATATAGTGGAAAGGGACTTTGCAGATATACTTACGGATACAGGGTTTTGGGAGGAAATATCAGTGGGTAAATACGATTTACAAGGGGGCGAAATGAGGATACAGATTTAATGGGTGTATGGGAAGAACTTGCCAATGGGAAGAGGCCTTAACAGGATGCCCCCAAGTCCCCAAATATTGTTTGCGTGTTTCCAGGACCCCTTTTATAAATGGTTGACCGTAAAACTTAGGTACTCCCTGTGCCGTGGGAAGGTGTGGGGGTGGGAGGGCCTGGCCGGGTTAGAATGGATATGTATACGACACCACTGTACTCTTACGTGCGGGATGTCATGATAGTGATGACGAGGTGTGCAATTTGGGAAGTCCAAAACGGGTATTCAGGAAATAGTGCGAAGTCAAGGGCCCCATGGGTTGGGTTCTTGGGTGGGGGGTGTGGGGGGAAGATGTAAAGTTTGTTTAAAAGAAAGGGCGGTGTCCTTTAAAGAATAGTGGTTATTTATAGGGATGACAAGGATTCGGCGCGGAGGAAAATTCGGAAAGGTTATTGGAAAGGTAACGTGGTGCTTCAAGTGTCTGAGACCCCAAGCACCTAACTCTGATACAGCGAGTTGATATCGTAACATTTTATAGTATAAGTAAATGTTTGGTAAGTTGGCAGCTGTGTTACCCCAATTACAGGACGCGATTGCGTGGATACTAAGACGGGGTGTACAAAATTTTTTATGGTTCACGTTGTGATTGGTTAACGGAGGAGGTTGTAATGTTACCTGTAAGTCAGGGTGGGTGGGGTTGTTGGATTTGAGACGGAGCTAAATGTGTGTTCATTAAATGTGGATGTTGCGAGAGGGTGAGACTCGGGGCGTTTTGGGAAGGATACACGACAGGCTGGGAATGTGGTATCGAGAATGGAGTTGATGGACTGTGAAATATTTTTTGATGGCGTTAAGTTGGTTAGGGAACTGAGAAAGGTTCGTATAAGGGTATTGTTGTAGGTTACATGTAGGTAGGTGCGTTGTCCCAGTTGAGGTTTGTTCCCCTATGTAACGTGGAAGAGTATTTGGTTTAGATTATTAAATTGAAGTAAAACCTCGGCGGCGTGAGGTGATGTTTCGTTTCTGCATAGGGGAACCTTCCGTCTGGTGAGATATTACGGACAGACAAGGTTGTAGAGGGTGGGGGTGTGGTAATCAGTGGGAGGGGATTAGACAGCGTTCCTAGTAGTATTTACTTTTTTGAAGGCTATAGGAGGTTAGGTCTGGATATTAAGGTTGGAACAGAGTGGGGGGCCTTTAGGTGCGGTTTTTGGCGAGCTCTATAGTCTAGAAATGGGTGGGTTAGACTGGGTGCCCATACGATCTTTAGATTATATCATTGTAGATTATAAATATATGTCGTGGTGATGAGGGGAGAGGGATATGAGTATAGAAGAAAGGTTCTTGCGGTACGTTCTATAGTACGATGTTGTCGTAAACATAGATTATGTATGGGAGGAGGTGGGATCAGGCTTATCTCAGAGGGTAATAGAATGCTAACGAAAGGGATTCTCGTAAATTCATGTGTGATTGGATATGAAGTGAATGAAGGGTTTTCATAGGTTGGATGGATCAGGGGGCAACAGACGGGCTCGCCACCTGGGGGGGGGGTGGGGGGGGGGGGGCTCTAAGAGTGTTTGTGAATGTGGGTTTTGGAATGAATTCCTGGGTTTTCATAGGGACATTATGGCATCCAAGTGTGGATGTAGAGCTCAAGGTCTCGTTATGGTAATATAACACATTTCAGAATATAGGTATAATAAGTAGAATTTTTTATGTAAAATTATGAGTATCAGACTTGTATACATGATCTTGAGAAATAAAGAACTATGCGACAAGCAGTGTGTTTAGTTTGAATTTTAAGTTACGTGCTGTTTTATAGCACGATGTAGAGATACTTTAATCCTGTTTTGCATTGTGCAAAAACAGTGCAAAATGAAAATGTTGATATTGTGAAAATTACTGTGTACCGTGTGGGTGTGTAAGTGTATATATATAAATAATATCTCTTTTCAATTGTATAGATCCTTTGTCCTGTGGTCCAGACGGTTTATGTAATACTATATATCCGCAATGATTGATTCATTTAAAGTTAATAAAAAGGACTGTACCCTGACACCGGATTGGAGTTCATATGCAATTTTCTTGGATGTTAAGTTTTAGTCCTGTAAGTAAACAGACAATTCAAACAGTTTAGTGACGTAGTCCATTTGTCTGAAAGTTATATAATGGGTGTATTGAACATATAGAAGCTTGTTATTGGTGTTCAAATAGCTAGTTTTCATTTCTGTTTAATGTATGTTGGGATAGTTCCAGCTGTAATGTAAGGGATAAGTATGTAGATTATCTAGTCAATATGATGTTAGGTTTTTGGTTTTTGATTAAAGTGAAGGAATGGATTTAACTGATAAAACTTCATTGTAATAAATAAATGATCAAGATAATGACCTTTGGATCAGATGTCATTTAAATGTACAATTTATATAAATTCAAAGGTTTTTTAAAATTATGTCAATTCATGACCCTGTGACATGTAATTTTGTATTAAATATGATCTTGATGTAAGTTTTGTTTGTAATATCTTGCGAGCATTAAAGTACAAGCCGAGTCAGTTAATTTGAATAGTGTTCCATACTGTTTCTTTATTTTTATGTTAAACTGTATTGGTTTTAAATAAAATATAAAAAAAATGCTGACATCTTGGTAACGATCAACCAAAGCCTCGTATACTTGAGCAGTTAGCACTTTCACGAAAATTCTATATACACCGTTCAGTGCCACTCCATATAAATCCTCGTCTCTGATGCCATATGTCTCTCGTATAATTTTGGGCAATAACACATCGACTGACGTAGGTGTTAAAGCCCCACTAATAAGTTCAATGCCCACAGTATTCACTCTCCTGCGAACACCTGGCGCCATGTCGTTGAGTGATTAGCTCGTCTGGGAAACAGTAGAGGGATGCAAAGCACGTCCGCACTCTACCTCATCCAGGCAGCGAATGCACAACACCTCCTCGTACCACTGCTGTCAGGTTACTGAGGAGCGTCAGGCAAGGGGGTCTGCACGGCCCAATAGCGATGCAGACAATCCACCCCAAGGGAGCTAATGGGAATGACAGTCTTGTGAGCTGAAAGCTCCGGCTCAGGCACCTACCCTACCCTAGAAGGGCTGGGCATGGTGTCGATCACCCTCACATCATTTTCTAAACACCTATTAGGCACTATAGCTTCGGAAAATTAAAATATTTTCCACAATATATATATATATATATATATATATATATATATAATATATATATATATATATATATATATATATATATATATATATTATATATATATATATATATATATATATATATATATGTATATATATATGTATGTATATGTTATATATATGTGTGGATGATGTGTGTGTGTATATGTCCTACCTATCTATGTATTTTATATATACCTGTTGATGGTTTGTTTTCTGTGTTAATTATTATTCCGTGTACTGAAATATTTTAATAAAATATATTAAAAACAAAAAACTCATTTTTCGATTTTTTTTTCCGGGCGACGCGGCGTCACACACCCATTTATATTGGAGAATTTACATAAAAGTAACAACTTGACGTACAGTAAACATTGCCCTTTACTAAGCTTCACTGACTTTCTTGAGTTTTCTGTTATCAACTCTTAAAAAAGTTTGCAATAGAAAAAAATAACGAGTAATATGCAGGATAATGCAATTTACATTAGATACCCCTTATATTAAACAGGTTTTCTAATTTGTAAAGAAAAATTATATTGAACAGTTCAACATAAAATTTAATTCACTCCTAATTTAATTTAATAACATTTGGAGGAAGTTAGATTCACATTGTTTGTGAAAGTTTTTAGTAACGTTTACATAAAAGTAACAACTTGACATACAGTAAACATTGCCCCTTACTAAAGGACCCCAATTGAAATAAGTCACTCTGTCTGACTTTTTGGGTTATCCTAGGTGTTTTAAACATATGCTGCTATATATGATAATTCTATGTAACTGTATTTATGTATACCTGAATAAACTTACTTACTTACTTATTGTTGTTATTGACTTCTATGCCCTCTGACCTCTGGACAACATTTTGGAACCGTATTCTTCATTTACGTCTAAGTAAAATCAGTGTTTCTCTTTTTTTATTACTAACTTTGGTAATTTTTATACTGTAATTATTTTTCAAATTCATGAAGTAAATTATATTCAGATGCGTTTTAAATTTATTTTAACATAGAATGTTGAGGCAATAAAAATCAATAAATATAATTTTTTCGTCTTCACTTTTCACAATTTTCTTTTTGTCCATATATCTATATACCTGAGAGTCCCAACTATTAGGATTCTCTTACATTTTTTGTTGTCCCTGCGGGGATTAATAATAACCAAACATTTTCAGTGGAACGAAGTTACTTCACAATTTGTTAAATCTTAAGACTAAGTGCAGCTTACTGCATGCTGTTTCACTGGTAGTATTTAATCATCAAAACAGAAAGCATTTCGATTGTTGTGTCTGGCATCAAGGGAAAAAATGACATTAGCCTCTATACTGATGTGTATAATTTTTTTTTTTTTTTATATTTTATTTAAATTTTTTACAGCTTAATATTAAATAAGAAGATATAAAATGGGTACAGTAGGATCCTCAATCCTACAGAACATACACTAACAAGTTTTAACAACACATTGTAATTGACATAAAAGAGGTTACCCATATACACTCACAAATTTATTTATTTATTATTGAAGAATTGAGACACTTATGCAACACAGGGAATGTTTATTGAAGAAACGTTTCGCCACACAGTGGCTTCATCAGTCCAATACAAACTAGAAGTGGGTAAGGAGAGTAGAAGTTTGAGGTAATCAGTCCCTCAACCTGGAATCTATGTGTTCAGTCCATCACTCTTGTAGGAAGTGCAGCATAGGGCCAGAGAAAAAAAGGCCTGAGCTTGCTACCATCTGCAGCTCATAAGGCTGCCATCCCCACGAGCCCCTTTGAGGCGGGGTAGATGGCAGACCAAAGGCCTAGCTTCTCCCTACGAGCCCCGTGAGGGCGGGGAATGTGGCTAGGTCTGGGGACACTTGGTCCCAAAGATGAGGAGGTACTTGTGCCTCCTCCCATGGGAGACTTAGGTCTCGAGACACTCCCCAGATAGGGAGCCAAGGCCGGGTCACCACTACTTGGAAAAGACCCGGGCCGGGAGAATACCGGCGAATAAAAAAAAAAAAAAAAAAAGGGGCCAGAGAGGTGGCTTATATACTGCGGTGAGATTAGGTCTCAGACACTCCCTAAAGAGGGAGCCAAGGCCGGGCCACCACTTGGAAAAAGGCCCGGGCCGGGAGAATACCGGCTAATCTTTAATAATAAATAATAATAAATCCATCACTCTTATAGGAAGTGCAGCATAGGGCCAGAGAGGTGGCTTATATACTGCGGTGAGATGAGTTGAAGCAGGAGGAGGCGGGATCACAGTGGGACCTGCCACTAGTGTAAGTAGGTCGTCGTCCAAAGGTTGGGCAAGCGTTGAAGTCTTTGTACCAAGACTTCTTGTACCAAGACTGCAACATCATGGGATCTTGGTACAAAGACTTCAACGCTTGCCCAACCTTTGGACGACGACCTACTTACACTAGTGGCAGGTCCCACTGTGATCCCGCCTCCTCCTGCTTCAACTCATCTCACCGCAGTATATAAGCCACCTCTCTGGCCCTATGCTGCACTTCCTACAAGAGTGATGGATTTATTATTATTTATTATTAAAGATTAGCCGGTATTCTCCCGGCCCGGGCCTTTTTCCAAGTGGTGGCCCGGCCTTGGCTCCCTCTTTAGGGAGTGTCTGAGACCTAAGTCTCCCATGGGAGGAGGCACAAGTACCTCCTCATCTTTGGGACCAATTGTCCCCAGGCCTAGCCACAAGCTAGGCCTCTCTGGTCTGCCATCCCCGCCCCAAGGGGGCAAATGGGAATGACAGTCTTATGAGCTAAAGGCTCGGGCTCAGGCACCTACCCTACCCTAGAAGGGTTAGGCATGGTGTCGATCAAGAGTGATGGACTGAACACATCGATTCCAGGTTGAGGGACTGATTACCTCAAACTTCTACTCTCCTTACCCACTTCTAGTTTGTATTGGACTGATGAAGCCACTGTGTGGCGAAACGTTTCTTCAATAAAGATTCCCTGTGTTGCATAAGTGTCTCAATTCTTCAACTTGTCGGTTTCCAAAACCATTTATCATATTATTTATTATTATTAAAGTTTTTTTTTATTTTATTTAAAACTTCATGTACAAATATTTATAGGTACATATATTAATATGCAACACTGACACTGATGATGAGTAATAACATTCACTACACAATCTACTGAATAAGCACGTACATAAGGCCCTTAAAATAAACTTAACACAACCTACAGACTGCCGTACGTACATTGTTTCACAAGTACACAAGGGTTCATAGATATAATGGTACCTACCCATTATTACTTACAGTCCCCCCTCCCCACCAATGAATACAGTCCACATTCCCTTGTTCACTTAAAAAAAAAAAAAAAAAAAAAAAAAAAAAAAAAAAAAAAAACTTGAACAAGGACATCAATAAAACAATATATAAACACAAAACAATCCAGGCAACATCTGACAGTCTACTATATACAAGTTTTTATAACATATCACAATTTAAGCATCGACACCATGCCCAACCCTTCTAGGGTAGGGTAGGTGCCTGAGCCCGAGCCTTTAGCTCATAAGACTGTCATTCCCATTTGCCCCCTTGTGGCGGGGATGGCAGACCAGAGAGGCCTAGCTTGTGGCTAGGCCTGGGGACATTGGTCCCAAAGATGAGGAGGTACTTGTGCCTCCTCCCATGGGAGACTTAGGTCTCAGACACTCCCTACAGAGGGAGCCAAGGCCGGGCCACCACTTGGACAAGGCCCGGGCCGGGAGAATACCGGCGAATCTTTAATAATAATAATAATAACAATTTAAGAAGGAATAAAGGTATAATAACAAAGGCCATAAAATGGCTATAAATAAAACTCCTAGAATTACAACCTCAACACAATAATGCACCAAGCTTAATGACAATCACCCGTAATACAACTCGCAACAAATTACACCAGACCTACAATATACCTTATTAAGAAACCTGTGCTGCAACACAGGTGACCCATCATCCCTCCCCCCCATTCACACACACATTGAAAACTAACCCCGTCACCAACCTGAATAATCATGACATTAATTATCCTCAATTTAGGATTATTATGACACATGTCACTTGAGGAAACTTATTTACAACATGAATGGTACAGGGACTACCAAAATTACAATACCTAAATAAGAATAACAATAATAGGTAATTACGTCAAAACTGAGCTGGACCACGTTACAAAAAAGGCAAAAATAACTCAGTGGCTTCAAGGAACATAGTGAAAGGAAACCCTCTCAGAAAAATTCAATTCAATTGCAATACCAGTGCAAGTGGAACATAATACGCCACCAAAGAAATATACAAGTATATAATTTATAGGTTATACATTAATCATGTTTATATTTAATCTGCTCCTTACACCTTCCCCATCAAGGGAACTAAGCAAAACTAATCTTGCACAACCTCTCATCTGGTCACACACTAGTACCTCCAATCACACCCAACCACATCACTGCATACCCAAGGAGGTGAGCACGTTGAAATCCCTGAACCCCCCCCCCCTTTTACCAACCTACTCACCCCGGCAGTTAAAGCCCCTTATAACGCCAATAAATTCCCTATTGTTAGTCCTCTATAACCCTCAGAAAAATACTCTTCCCACCTTTTCCCAAAAATGTCTCTATTGCGACACAAAGTTCGATAAAACGTCGCCGCCAAAGTCCTTCTCATCACATCCCCACCCACCTTCCCCCTCATACCCCAGTTAGTTTTTTTAGTTTAATATGTTTATTATGCACCCCATACCCATCCTGTGGGCGGTAGTCAAAAGATTACAGAGGTACATAATTGGTCCAGGGACTGGACTCCAAAGTTTTGATAGCTGAGCAAGTTACAGAGGTAATGAACTCACAATTTACCTTTGTAAATTGTGAGTTCATTACCTCATACCCCATAAAACATATATGTAGTCCACGATGACATATGCTAAACCTCTTACCACACTCTCATCCACATCACTCATATCAAGACTCAACGCTCGCAATACTGACACACCTTGACCCCCCACCCTCACCACTACCTTACTCATCCATACCCTGATGCACTCCAAACCTTCACAAAAATAGACATGATAGGCAATCTCTTCCCCACTGCATCTCCCACACCCCCACCCTCAATAACCCACCTATCTCGGAGCATCGCTCCCGTTGGCAAAATCCCATGCAGGAAACGGTACATAACCTCACGCACCCTAGGTCGTATCCTTAATTTACTAAATCGTCGCCATATTACATCCCATGCATACATGGGGTAGATCCCTTCAACTGGCACCACTACATATCCCCCTAACGATTTACACAAAGTTCCTACCTTTACTTTTCCCGGTTCCCTGGCTAACATTAAGGCACGTAACACTGTTTCACATTCCTTCATTTCCGCCCCTCCATACCATTTCCTCATGTGAGCATGTACCTTATCTAGCTGACCCTCCCTCCATCCACCTGCACTCATCACTTCCCTCTTAATAAACACACATTTCACGCGCTTTCTCAAGTCCAACAAACCCAACCCTCCCCTACATACTGGCAATGTCACTACCTCCCTTCACAACCAGTTGCACCCTGAACCCCACAAAAATTTGAACACCATTCTAAGAATACTCGTGATCGCCGTTCCTGTTAACGGCATCACAGCCGAAACAAACCAGACTTTACTATATAGTAATACATTGATGACAATTGCACGTTGCCTAAGGGTTAAATGGTGAGGCCGCAGCATTCCCAAACGTCGCTGCACCTGTTCCACCATCCTATTCGAATTGCTAACCCTTGCAGCACTCAGGTCAGCCTCATACATGACACCGCAGATTTTCAGACTCCCGGTCCTCCGCTGCACAACATCACATCCCCAATCTAATCTCTCTGCCCACTCTCCCAGCCCCATGATCATTGACTTTTCCAGATTTACCTTCATCCCTGTAGCTCTCCAAAAGTGTGTACAACTTCCCCCAAAGTCCTAACGTGTCTCCTCACTTACCAAAATAGTGGTATCATCAACATAGCCCACCAAACCAGGCCACGGCTTCAGCTCACCATCCCTCCCCCCGTCCTTAGACGATCCTCCACCATCCTATAAAAGGGATCCTGAACACATGCAAACAATGTTTGTGATAAAGGACATCCCTGCCGAAGACCCCCGCTCCATGTTGACTCCCCCCCCACACCCCATTGATTTGCACCCTTACCTTCGCGTTTGAGGACAACGTATCCACCCACCCCACTATTTCTTCGCCAAACCCCTGTCGTAGGAGAATATCCCTCAAAGCCTTTCTTTCCACCCTAAATATAGCCCCTTGCCAATCCAACGCCACCAACGCCCCTCTTCCCCTTTCATGTCCTCCAGGAACCCTTGATAATCCCGTGGCCCTCGCCATTGACCTACCAGGTAACCCAAACTGAG
The DNA here is from genome assembly GCF_026875155.1 of Cherax quadricarinatus. Classification (NCBI taxonomy): domain Eukaryota; kingdom Metazoa; phylum Arthropoda; class Malacostraca; order Decapoda; family Parastacidae; genus Cherax; species Cherax quadricarinatus. The sequence continues at coordinate 43,778,174 of NC_069433.1, read as the reverse complement.
ACTCAAACACGACCCTCCCCACAACACATTTAAGCCGATTCCCAGGAATTTTCGCAAATAATTTATAATCAGCACAAAAGCAACGAAATGGCTCGGTAATCCCGAAGGGTACTCTGCTGTTTACCCTTTGGGACCAACACCACCACCGCCGTTGCCTGATATTCTCCCATCTTACCTCCGTCTTTCATGGCATTCATTAACCTTACTAGGAAACCCCTAAGCAGACCCCAGTGCTGTACATAAAATTCGCTTGGTAAACCATCGATCCCGGGTGCCTTACCCTTCCTCATGTCCATAAGGGCTCTCCATATTTCCCCTTCCTCAATGACCCCACCCAGTGCCTCCCGATCACTCCTCCCCAGTTTGCACGACACATACTCACATACCTTCCCAAGAACCTCGCCATCCACCCCACTACTTTTCCCGTATTCCTCAAACCATCTATCTACATATGCACTCATCCCCTTGGTGTCCCTTAATACCTGACCCTCTCTAAAACCCCCCACAGAAGATATGACTTGCAAACCCGGTATTGTAGTTGTTTGCTGTCGTACCTTCTGTCCTCGCAGCACACAAGCTGATGGCTTGTCGCCCCAGAGTACTTCGTCCAACCCCGCCTGTACCCGTACAGCTGCAAAACGTTCTTCTTGCAAATCCTGTATCCTGTCCTTCAACATGTGTATATCCTCCACCGGGTACACCCCGGCCACCGCCCCCCCCTCGTAACAATCCCATAATCTAGATTCTAAATAATTTGACAAACCATACTGCAATTGATTGATGCGTTTGCCCTCCCTCACATAAAATTGACATATTCTTAACTTAGCCACACTATCCCACCATCCTACCACATCTTCCTCAGTCCTTCTGTCGGCACAGAGCTGTTCCCAAAATATTGCAAACGCTTCCACTCCCTCCCTATCCCCCAAAACCATCGTGTTCAGTTTCCAATAACTTCCCTGCCTACGACCCAACGCATCCCATCCCACCTCCACTAATACTGCCCTATGATCGGAAGACACCATCTCAATAGTTTTAAAAGACTCTACCAAAACCCTATGAGATAAATATAACCTGTCCAAACGAGCCGCATATCCCCTTCTTATAAACGTATGTTCCACCCCCCACAGACCTCCCCCGAAAGCATCACGTAACTGAAGATCTCTAAGCAGGCCCCCCAAGACTGAGGAAAAATATCCCGCTCCTCTGGGTTCCACGTCTGTCCTCTTAATTACACAATTCCAATCCCCCCCACAATTGCCACAGACGGTAACGTGCGTAGGTAGTACACGATCTCCTCCCGCACAAAATCCATCTTCACTTTCACGTCACTTTCTGCTGGGGCATACACACACACAAACGCTACTCTCTCTCCCATCCACCATCCTTCCACACGTAATACTCTCCCCCCTCCCCCCTCCCCCCTCTTTCCTATGCAATACAAATGGGCTCGCCTCCCTGATCAACACACCCACTCCTCCATTTAAACGCTCAGACGGCAACACATAAGCCTGATACCCAGGCACCACTAATTCACGACCAAGCTTAAAATTGTGCTCCTGCACAAAAGCTACGTCAACCTTGTACCTATTCAAAAACATCCTGAAGCACTCCCGTTTAACACCATCACACAGACCATTAATATTTATTGTTACACACCTGAGGCCAGTTTAAGGTTTCCTTCCCCGCCTCATGTCAAGATTCTTCCCTTTCAGACTGTTCCCCTGGACTGTGCCTTTGCCACAGACTCCCCCCTCCTTCCCAACCATCCCCCCCCTTCTGTTGTGGCCCTCTCGCAGAGTCACTCTGGGTACCATAACCCCATGTCTTTTTCCCCGGCCTTTGTGCCGGCGTCAGAACATCGTCCGAATCTGACGCTGCTGCCCTTTTCCTTGTAGCTCCCTCAGTTTCCATATCTGAGCCCTGGGAGCCAGCACAATGGACTTCCACCTCTACCACCCTTAATCCGCCTCCATGTCCTTCCATGGCACTCGCACTGTCCACCACAGGTGCCACCTGATCCTCCCCTTCCCCACACACACCTTCTGCCCTGATCCCAGGTTCTTGTTCGCTGTAACTCTCCACCTCTGTAGACTGTAACATAGCCTGTATCACCGTCTCCAACTCCTCCTCAATAGCCTTCACTGCTGCGCCCTCCTGCACCTCCTCACTTGACAACTGTACTGTTGATGGGCCAGGTGATTCATGGATCACCACTCCTTCTGATTCCACAGGAGGAGCCACCACCTCTTCACTCCACATGCGACCACGCCCTCCTCCTTGCACCCGTTCTTCCTTAGGCATCGGGTGCTCATGCGCAGGTACTCCGCCCCTTGCCGGCCCAGGAGCCACTGTTGATGGGCCAGGTGATTCATGGATCACCCCTTCTTCCGATTCCACAGGATGAGCCACTACCTCTTCATTCCACATGCGACCACGCCCTCCTCCTTGCCCCCGTTCTTCCTTAGGCATCGGGTGCTCATGCGAAGGTGCTCCGCCCCTTGCCGGCGCAGGAGCCATACTCCGCTTGCCACAGTCTGCCGCCATATGGTCATATTCGCCACAGTCGGCACGTACGTCTCTGCCCCGCATACGCTACCATTACCTGGGTTATAAACTCTTCGAGATATACATACGAGGGTATAGGATGCCTTAGTGTCATCTTGAGATTAAAAGAACCCTCAGGAAATCCTGTGTAAGCACCTTTTACCCATTTGCCAGGTTGGGCCAGATGTACAGTTCCATTACGTTCGAATACATTTCGAATATCTACCTCATCAGCCTCAAAAGGCACGTTGCGGAGCTTAACCCACGAATAATGTCGTGATACATCCGTCAACTTGACCCTCACTGCCGGTGTTACGTTAATGCTGACATCTTGGTAACGATCAACCAAAGCCTCGTATACTTGAGCAGTTAGCACTTTCACGAAAATTCTATATACACCGTTCAGTGCCACTCCATATAAATCCTCGTCTCTGATGCCGTATGTCTCTCTTATAATTTTGGGCAATAACACATCGACTGACGTAGGCGTTAAAGCCCCACTAATGAGTTCAATGCCCACAGTATTCACTCTCCTGCGCACACCTGGCACCATGTTGTTGACTAGTAGCTCGTCTGGGAAACAGTAGAGGGGTGCAAAGCATGACCGCACTCTACCTCATCCAGGCAGTGAATGCACAACACCTCCTCGTACCACTGCTGTCAGGTTACTGAGGAGCGTCAGGCAAGGGGGTCTACATGGCCCAAGAGCGATGCAGACAATGAATATGAGGTAGTAATATGGACAGAGAAAGTATCAATTCAGCTAATGTTTAAGCAAACAATAGTAAATAAGAAAATTACATAAGGTGACTTATGCTTACTAGTAAAATCACAAAATGAGGTAGTTGATTATTTAATTACTAAGAGATTGTACAATGAAATTTGAACAATAATGGAGCATAACATACACTACACTATGTAGGCTTTTAAGTTGGACATTGTTTAGTTATTCTCTGTAAGATTAGTATCCCTGAGAAATCTTGATAGATCATTCTCGTTCGTGATTGTGTACAGTTGACCTACATTTGTTTTCCTAACAAGAATTTTCCCATCCCGTGTGAAGCATTGGTGTATTGTGTCGTTATTCTCCCGCTTAAGTTTTCTGACTCTATACAGGAGGGAAGTTGTAATGTTACCTGTAAGTCAGGGTGGGTTGGGGTTGATGGATTTGAGACGGAGGGCTAAATGTGTGTTTATTAAATGGGAAGTGTTGCATGAGGGTGTGAACGTGGGGCAGTTGGGAATGATACACGACAGGATGGGTGTGTGGTATCAAGGAATGGAGTTGAGGGAATGCGAAATCATTTTGAGGGCTGTGATGTTGGTTAAGGAACTGAGAAAGGTTCGTATAAGGGTTTTGTGTAGGTTACTTGTAGGTAGGTGCGTTATCCCAGTTGAGGGTTTGTTCCCCATGTATGCATGGAAGAGTATTTGGTTTAGATTTAGTAAAATGAAGTTAAACCCTCGGGCGCGTGAGGTGATGTTTCGTTTCCTGCATGGGATCCTGCCGTCTGGTGAGATACTACGAAACAGACAGGTTGTAGAGGGTGGGGGGTGTGGTATCTGTGGAGGGGATGAGACTGCGTTCCATGTAGTTTACTTTTGTGAAGGGCTAGAGGAGGTTAGGTGCTGGTTAAGTAGGTTGGTACAGAGAGTGGGGGCCGTGGGGTGTCGGTTCTGCGTGCTTTAAGTCTAGATACGGGTGGGTTAGACGAGGGTGTCATAAGAGCTTTAGATTATATCATGGTAGATTATATATATATGTCGTGGGTGATGAGGGGGAGAGGGGATAGTGAGGAGAGAAGAAAGGTTCTTGCGGTAATGTTCTCTCGTACGATGTGTCGTAACAGAGATTTGTATGGGAGGAGGTGGGATCAGGCTTTCTCAGAGGGGTATAGAATGCTAACGTTAGGGATTCTCGTAAATCTGTGATTGATAATGAGTGAGTGAAGGGGTTTTCATAGGTTGGAGGGAGTCAGGGGGTCACAACGGGCTCGCCTCCTTGGGGGGTGGTGGGTCGTGAGTGTTGTGAATGTGGGTTTGGAAAGGTTTCCTGGTTTTCATTCAGACTTTATGGCAGCCAAGTGTGGATGTAGAGCTCAAGGTCTCATTATGTTAGATATAACACTTTTCAGAATGTAGGTATAATATAGTAGATTTTTTTTATGTATAATTTGATGTGTATCAGTCTTGTATGACACGATTCTTGAGTAGTAAGTTATTTGCGACATGAAGTGTGTTTTAGTTTGTATGTATGTTACGTGCTGAGTATTTGCACGATGAGATATACTTAGATACGTGTTTTGCTTGTGATTGTAATGGAGTGAAACTTTTGTGTGTACGTGTGTGTGTGGATGTGTGTGTGTGTGTGTGTGTGGGTGTGTGTATATATATATCCCTTTCTATTGTATTGAGCCTTTGTCATGGGTCAGACGTTATGTAATACTTTATATATGTATGACTCGATTCTTTTTAAAGTTTATAATTATGGTCTGTACCCTGATACCGGTTTGGTGTCAATGCTAAGTTCTTGATGTTAAGTTTTAGTCTGTATGGTAAACAGACAGTAAGGCCTGAGTGGTTGAGGGGAGAGGACGTGTGTGTTGAGGTCCTAGGCCTTCTATATCAGAACTGCTTATCTCACCCGACTGATAACTCATCATGCAACAAATATCGTTGGAGCGCAGCTGATTTGCTGCTGGAACTCTTATGTGTGAACTGTGACCAGTGATATACCTAGTGAAACACAAATGTTGATTTGAAGTGGCTGTAGGAGGCCTTCCTTCACTCCACCTCGCCTGTCTCCCCTCCTTCCTCGATTTGGAACTCAGCCATTCGCCTCTATTTACTTATGGTCTAGAGGCGGTTTTTGCCAGACCACGTAAATGCTTGAGTGCCCGTGTCAGTCCTCTGTGCCGCACTCCATTCATCATACGAATATGTCTCCTGTGTGCCTACCTGCCTGCTGCAATCAAATATCCAAGTGGTTGACACGGGCTTAGCAAGCACATTCAAGCAAGCTTGAAAGCAGCACTCCAAGCTAGCCAGGAAAAGCTAAGGCAGCCTGCAGTTACAGCTCCTGACCCAAGCATGTCTACGTATAGGTTCTACAGTGCTGCTGGCGTACCAGTGTTTCCTGTAGTGGCTTAGTTAAGAACAATTTAACGAGCATTGCAGTACTTTTTAAGTGGGACATGCCAGAGGTTCACCTATAAACATAGTAAGTTTGTGCTAAGTGCATTCACCACAGAGTGAACATTCTTCTGTCATACGTGTGCTAGAAGTGTTAAGTGCTGCAGGTTTGTTGTAACTATTTGCACGAGTGGATTTCACTGACTTAGGACATTGTGCTACCATCAGTACCTACGTAGGCTTAAAATGAGTGAGGAATGTCTGGCCTGCTGGGTGACCTTGAAAATGGCACTATAAGACCCGCATGCCACTTACACCCATACTGCGTGTGTCTAGTGAGGTGAATGTCCCTTCCTCGACTTTCCTATTCACCGGTATCCCTTAGCTCGTCGCCATTATCTACATATGGGATAAGGGCGAGTTTAGCCGATCCAGGATAAACAGCACTCCAAGCCAGCCAGTGAAGGGCCCAAGTTACTGCAGTTACATTCTGTTCTGAACCCCAAAAGCCTTTGTAACGTTTACAGTTTTCCCGGGCGTACCTTCGGTGTTGTGGAACTCTTGTGTGTGGTTATGACTAGGTTCCCCTAGTGAAACACGGAATTAGTTTTTTTTTTTGAAGGCAGTCCCGGTAACTCCTTTGGAGTGGTTTTTAATGTAACAAGCCAAGGTTATCTAAAAACATATTAAGTTTGTGTGATTTTTTTTGTCCACAGTGAAAATTTGTCTGTATTCCGGACACGTGTGCTAGCTGTGTTAAGTGCTGGGGTTTGGAGAAATTAACGTAGGCAATATTGATAACTCCGAGACGACTGTGGCCCCGTAAATGACCTTTGAAAATCGCCTGCGACCCGCAGGCCATACACCCATATGCCTGTGTCTAGCGAGGTGAATACCCCCTTCCTTGTCCCTTCTTTTTCCCCGGTATCCTTTGCCTCGCCAGTGTGAAAAACCCTGTCAGCTATGATTAGTGTGGTGTTGACTGTGTGGTGAAGGCGATTTGAAACATATTTTAGTAAACATCGGAAAAAAGAACGAGGCTTCGAGAAAGCTTGCTGAAAGAAATCAGTGGGCGCACACCCTCCAAAGCTTTCGGGTTAGTTTCCCCCTAACAACACTATAAAGGAACCAAGTGAAATGGTTTTTCAAAGTGTACAAAACCTAGGAAAACGATCCGTTTGTCCCGATGGGGGAAAAACAAATCTTTGTCCCTAATGAATCAACATTTTAGACAAATTCTCACTCCGAATATGCCAACATCAAATCCGAGAACCCCACCAAGGGACATAAAGTGCTTATTAATCTAAAACTCAACAAGCACTTGAACCTAAATATCTGGTGTCAGAGCATTTTTGCAAGCCTCTTTGATTTCCAACGGTCTGTATTGCTAGTGGAGGGCCAGGGGATTTTGCCACGCTATATTCACTCCCGCGCAGCCCTAAACGATTTTTACATTGCATTGTACAGACCTCCTCAACGTCGAGTTTAGGTCAACGCTGGGGCCACATTGCCAGGAAATGCCCATCAAAAGTCACACTGGTGGCAGTGTGTCCCAATGTCATCCTTCTAAAACGGTGTTTGTTTTATAAAACAGCAAAGACTTTGCAAAAACAATGTATAAATTGAAAACCCTAGGAGTCCCCGGCTCAAATGCTGCAGTGTGAGGGTGATCGCATCGCACCCAAAACCGCACTTCACCCTGTACCCCTCATTAGACCCCCCGGGATACCAGGTACCTCGATTGAATATGGCTCTCCCCGCCTCGAAAGGGGGTTTTTGAGCACCTTCCCTGGGGAGCACGTAAAACGACCCCCATCACGTCGGCTGTCATCCCAGCCTAGCTGATCAGGACAGTCAGCAACGACTCAGTGACCGGGCTTCAGTCTCCAATGTTCCATGTCTTGCTCCTGTGGTTCAAGATGTCGCGTATAAAAAATGGAAACACAACAATTTCTCCTGAAAAAACAACTTAAAAACAACACAAGGAAAGATGTGTAGAGTGTCCCAATACGTTGTCACAATCTGTGAAAGAAGTATAAGGTTACTGAACAAGGTGGTGGTTTTTGTCTTAATTAAGTAAGGGGAGAATATAAATATTTGGGTTTTGAAAAACTATGTGAGCTTCATAAGAGGCTAGGGTGTCAATGTTTTGGGAATAGTGTGACCATAATATAAGGGGTGGTGAAGAGTGTGATGGGGGCTGGTGTTATAATGTTAGTAATGGATGAGCGTAAAATAAGGGGGTGAAGAGTGTGTTGAGAGCGGTGGTGTCTAAAATGTTATAATATATAGCGAAATATAAGTGGTGGTGAAGAGTGTGAGAGAGCGGTGGTGTCTATAATGTTAGTAATAGTGTGGGCGTAATATAATGGGGGTGAAGAGTGTGTTGGGCGGTTGTCTATAATGTTAGAATAGTGATGAGGGTTATAAGTGGGGGGGGGCAGAGTTGATGAGGTTAACCCTAGAATTAATGTTAAATAAAATACTGTGATAAATGTAATGACAAATGTTGGTAGTGGGTGGTGTGACAGTTTAGTGTTGCTGTAATGTTAGTGGGGGAGGGAATGGAGTGGTGGTGTCACCTATCATACATTCACAATAAACAACGTCATGCTTGGGTTTACAAAGACCCCCCACGAGGCCCCTTACAACTGGAAGGCACTTAAAAACTATGGACAAGGGTGCACGTTGACTTGAAAAGGGGTCTGCTATTTATATAAAAAAATTTTTTTTTTCATTATCTGGAAATCAAGATGATCCCACGATACTATAATGGATCAAAACTCGTATAAACTTTCTATTTAAAGTGGAATATTGCATCATTAGAAAAAGACTTCTGACCTTCATCATAAAGAAACCCCCGAACCCATTGTGTTGTTGTTTACAAGAGTGCAGAGCCCCTGAAAAACCCCAACCCCCCTAAATTTTACCATCTTTTTTTTGCATATAACCTCAAATCTATTAAACTCTTGTGTTCTATATTTTAAAAAAAATCGTTCCCCATAAATTCTTGCACACAAGAAAAAAGAGGGGCAAAAATATCACGGTTTTAGGTTTATATAGGGAAACTCTGCTCTAAACATTTTAAATTGTATGCCCTGTGATAAATTTAATTACTTGGAGCTAACTTGTGTTTATTCGGGCCCTACTCTTATTTTTTGGCGATTACTTTCGAGACACAAAAGAACTGGAAACTCAAAATTTTTGGTAATGTAAGGGAAATAAAACTGTTTCACTCTAAAAGTCATGATAAGTCCAAATTGTAGGTGACCTTGAACCCACACATATTATGGAGGCGCCCTTTGATCTGTCCTGGGCTTCAACTTACTTCTGCCAGCTGTGGTCTTCCATTGTAACAGAATAGGTCTGATCATTTCCTGGCAAACCCTCCTATTTTTTGGGTAATACTACCCCTTCCTGGGGGGATATTCAAAGGGAAACGTTTTTAATGTTCCCACTGATCGCTGAGAACTTTGTTGCAATGTGAGCGGGATAATTCCTATGAGTTTTCCTCTGTAGAGCCTTTAACAATGATCTTTGAGCAGTATTCAGAACTAATTGACCCCACTGAAACCTCTTGGTACTCTAAACCCCAAAAACTTCCATATAATCGTCCCCTTCAAAAACCATACTTATTCATGATTCTAAACTTCGTACACGAAACGTACTGCTCGCAGACTGGGCCAACCCTTTGAAAACATCGTACCCCCGGAATGTGAGGCTCTTCCCAAAACCCTTGCTCTGCCAGAGGCGTTGACAGAGCTGCGGGAACGGGAAAAAATTTGTCAACGGTCTTAATGCTCACACCCCACTTAACCCAGATGGGGGACTTTAAAAAGAAATTTAAAGGGGACCCGAAACTGGAAGATCGCCACCCTCACCCTACATAGGGCGAAAGAGTTTTGTCAGTGCTTTGGGGTGCTACATCTGTATGATAACTTCCCAGACCACACAGGGAAAATAAATGAAAATTGTCAGGGAGAGACTTGTTTGCTTTTTTGCTAGCAAAAGCAGATGATTGCAAAAATTCCTTTCACCAATTATGAACTTGATGCGCCTAACTGAGGGGAAATCCACGTCGCCTGGGGAGGGTGTTTATTACAACTACTCAGATTGTGGTCGAGTACCCGGTAAACCCTTTCTTTAATTTATAACATGACTATGTAACTGGGGAGTCCCTCAAACTGGACCAAAAGCCATCATTCCAATTCCTAAAACCCCAAACAACCCAAAAAGATTCGCCAATTTCTTCTAGCTGCTTTTGTAAAACTTTGAGAGAAAGATTCTTAATCGTCTCATGTACAGAACAAAAATTTTGTCTCCCCGGTTCATGTTTCTGCTGGAAGGAGCGTGCATCATTGCATACCACTTTTTTCATCTACATGACCCTCATACACTCCTTCCTTGACCTTTTTTTCCCTTTTTGATTAGCCAACCAATGTAATCATTTGGAACTTGCCAGAAAGGATGTTGGGGGATGGCTTTTTCCGCTGGATTAAAAGGGTACCTGTCAAACAGAAAATCGTTTTTTGTTGTTCCGGGACATAGAGGTGTAACCAAAGACTTTGAATTAGGGAAACCCCACGGGAGGGTCCGTCCCCCACTGTTCAATATTCTAATTAATGCATTACTTAATGCTATGCCTAGTCAGCCCCATCTTATGTATCAGTTTTTCTGATGAAAAATGATTCACACCCGGATTCTCCCACCCAAAAATTTTAATCATGTACAGCCCCGTGGGCAGGACCCGGGAAGGTAAACTCTTGTAAAAAAAAAGAACTCAATAGGGGGCCCCCTCGACAGAGAGGCACAGTTGTCGATCCAGTTGCATGATGGGTCCTTCTAGAAAAATGAAGCAGATCAGGATAGGCTTTTGAGGGTTTCCCCTACTTGGACTTTGTAACCGACTTTTTCCCAAACAAAGAAAAAAAACTAAGAGCACTTAGGTTGTGGCAGGGTTACCCCGGGTATGGTGTAATGTTAAAATTGTGAAAATGATGTTCTTTTTTATTTAGATCTTGGTTTATTTTTGCTGCGCCACATTGCTTTGTGTTGACTGGAAGCTTGGGGGCTGGGAAAAAACTGCGAACGAACAAAGAGGATCATTTTTGGATCCTGTACTCCAAAATTTTAATATGCAAAAAAGAATTTTTATTCCAAGCATCGAGATCGTGTTACGAAAGAAATATCCTTAATTAGGTTTAAAATGCCGGCAAGCCCATTCAACCTCTGCCAAAAGCCCTCCAAACTTTCCTCAGCACTGGTGAACACTCCTCCAGATGGATCGAAAAAAAGGGGAACCCACCCTCCCCATGAAAAATACATGATCTATGTCAAGTAAAGGGAACAGCGGGGCTTCTCCATTCCTGGGAAAATTTCCCCATTCCAAACTACCATTCCTCCATTTCCCCCAAACTATTCTTAATCACAACCAAAATTTGCCCTTTAAGCCAAACATGAGGCCTTTAATGTATTTATAAAATTGTACACGCACCACTCTCGCCAAAAAAAAATTTTTTCGCTATGGTTTTTGTTCACCAAAACCCTGGGGCATGGTATGCTGCTGTTGTCGTACAGAGTGATGGCTCTCTTAAAGAAAAAGGAGCACGCATCAATAATTGGGGCCCTACCTTCAAAAGAACTTTTTTCCTACCTTGCATGAAAAGCATTTTTTATCAAAAATTTCAGTTTAATTTTAATGATTCTCTTATCCATAAATGCTCCCCAAGTCATTTGCATAAATTGTTGCAGCTTGTTCAGAACCAGAACGGTAGGTGGATTTTGGACAGTGGAGTCAGAGTGCACATCTGTGGATTCCATTCACATTGGTCTTCAGAGCATGATAGAAACTAATTAAAATTTGGCAAGTTTTGCTTTCAAAGAGGGAGTAGATTACAATCTTGCTTGTCAGGTAGAGTTTTGGAACAATAATCGAAAAAAACTTCAACTGAATTTTATGGACTTAAGGTCAGGGGGATTTTACACCAGTATCCAAACATCACACTCTATAGCAGGAGGGACATGTTTGGTGCATCCCAAAAAAATAAGCAGACTTTGGATGTCACTATGCCCGGCTCCGCTGGGTTTCAAATTTTCTTTGGGAGGTTTTTAAAACACCCCCACCCGATGTAGCAAAAAGAAATGTAAACTTTTCCCGATGGACTATTGTCCCCCCTGCTCATTATGATGGGGGTGTGATAAAATTAAGAAATTTTGAAACAAATATCAGAAAAGTTCAAGAAATGGTAAAATTTTTTCCACAGTGGTTTATGCAGACCATTTTTGGAGAAATAAAAGACTTTCTAGCTTTAAAAAAGCATTCCACATGTATCCCCATTGTACTCATAGTTAGGTTGCAGGGGGCGAGTCCAAGCTCCTGGCCCCGCTTTCATGGCGCTAAGGTCTCTCCCTAACCGGCTTTATCGACCTCTGAAAAAACTATGTATGGATCCTGCCTCCACAATCGCTTCCCAAACATTCCCCTTCCACTTCTGTGGGTGAAAAATACTTCCCAACATCCCTTTGATTCTCTGTGTCTTCACCCTTCCAACTGTGTCCCCCTGTTGCTGTGTCCAGTCTTGGAACATCCCGTCTTTGCCACTTGTCAATTCCTTCCCCGTATTTTTTAAGTCGTTTTCATGTTCCCCCCATTTTTCTGTCCTCCATGTGTAGGTTGTTTCCCCCTTAACCTCTCCTCAAGGAAAAACCTTAACTCTGGGGCCAGTTTTGTTGCTAACCCTTTTCCTTTCTCTAGTTTCTTTACATGCTTGGCTGGGGTGGGTTTCCAAACTGGTGCCCCATATCCAAAATGGGCCTAACTACACGGGGACAGGGGCCCGAACGATTCCTTATTAAGATGTCGGAATGCTGTTCTGAG
>NC_069433.1:43760944-43765118 GCF_026875155.1 Cherax quadricarinatus | reverse complement strand
CAGACCTGGTTCCAGCAATTGGCTCCTGGAGTTCAATCCCACCAAGTGCAAAGTCATGAAGATTGGGGAAGGGCGAAAAAGACCACAGACAGAGTACAGTCTAGGGGGCCAGAGCCTACAAACCTCACTCAAGGAAAATGATCTTGGTGTGTGTATAAAACCAGGCATATCTCCTGAGGCGCACACAAACCAAATAACTGCTGCAGCATATAGGCGCCTAGCAAACCTCAGAACAGCATTCCGACATCTTAATAAGGAATCGTTCAGGACCCTGCACACTGTGAATGTTAGGCCCATATTGGAGTATGCAGCACCAGTTTGGAACCCACACCTAGCCAAGCACGTGAAGAAACTAGAGAAAGTGCAAAGGTTTGCAACAAGACTAGTCCCAGAGCTATGGGGTATGTCCTACGAGGAGAGGTTAAGGGAAATCTACCTGACGACACTGGAGGACAGGAGAGATAGGGGGGACATGATAACTACATACAAAATACTGAGAGGAATTGACAAGGTGGACAGAGACAGAATGTTCTAGAGATGGGACACAGCAACAAGGGGACACAGTTGGAAGTTGAAGACACAGATGAATCACAGGGATGTTAGGAAGTATTTCTTCAGTCACAGAGTAGTCAGGAAGTGGAATAGTTTGGGAAGCGATGTAGTGGAGGCAGGATCCATGCATAGATTTAAGCAGAGGTATGATAAAGCTCACGGCTCAGGGAGAGTGACCTAGTAGCGATCAGTGAAGAGGCGGGGCCAGGAGCTCGGACTCGATCCCCGCAACCTCAACTAGGTGAGTACAACTAGGTGAGTACACACACACACACACACACACACACACACACACACACACACACACACACACACACACACATTTCTTCAGTCATAGAGTCGTCAGGAAGTGGAATAGCCTAGCAAGTGAAGTAGTGGAGGCAAGAACCATACATAGTTTTAAGAAGAGGTATGACAAAGCTCAGGAAGCAGAGAGGGAGAGGACCTAGTAGCGATCAATGAAGAGGCGGGGCCAGGAGCTGAGTCTCGACCCCTGCAACCACAATTAAGTGAGTACACACACTCACACATACACATATTCACACGCACACGAAAAGTAGTGTAAATATAAATAGGGCCGGAAGTGGAATAGGTCGCTAGATAACGAGAGGGAAGAAAGGGAGATGGAGAGAGCAAATAAAACGCTAGGATAAACAGAGATGTATGATAGAGGGAGGGAGGAAGTAGAGGGTCTGGAGTGAAGGAAGATATAGGCTACATCCGCAGTGTGCTGCCACCATCTTCTGCACGAAGAGTATAGTGATGGAGGAGGAACACGAAAGATGGAGAACAAAGAGGGAGACTAAATGGGAGGGATGAAAACACCCAGATAAAGAGAGTGAGAGTTTCAGTAAAAGTCGATAACTCATCGATATGAAACCAGCTGTAGTCGGCACCAGCTGGCCAGTCAGTCTTTAAGACTTATTACTAAAACACTATGTTAGTTTCCGCTACCCATTCATCCTTTACTTAATTCTCCAGGTCCTTCCCTCACGCTCGACCTCTTGCTGGCTGTGTTGGAGCCAGCTGGCTGTGTTGGGTGCTAAGTGCTTTGGAGCCAGTTGGCTGTGTTGGGTGCTAAGTGCCTTGGAGCCAGTTGGCTGTGTTGGGTGCTAAGTGCCTTGGAACCAGTTGGCTGTGTGGGGTGCTAAGTGCCTTGGAGCCAGCTGGCTGTGTGGGGTGCTAAGTGCCTTGGAGCCAGCTGGCTGTGTGGGGTGCTAAGTGCCTTGGAGCCAGCTGGCTGTGTGGGGTGCTAAGTGCCTTGGAGCCAGTTGGCTGTGTGGGGGGTAAGTGCCTTGGAGCCATTGGCTGTGTGGGGGGTGCTAAGGTGCCTTGGAGCCGGTGGCTGTGTGGGGTGCTAAGTGCCTTGGACCCAGCTGGCTGTTTTGGGGTGCTAAGTGCCTTGGAGCCAGCTGGCTGTGTGGGGTGCTAAGTGCCTTGGAGCCAGTTGGCTGTGTGGGGTGCTAAGTGCCTTGGAGCCAGCTGGCTGTGTGGGGTGCTAAGTGCCTTGGAGCCAGCTGGCTGTGTGGGGTGCTAAGTGCCTTGGAGCCAGCTGGCTGTGTGGGGGGTAAGTGGCAAGTCCAGCTGGCTGAGACAGGTCGCTGGGGCCGGTATTTATTAAGTGGTTTGCTCCACTTATCCAGTGTTCACTGTAACCTCATTCTGGAATTTCGTTTTAGTTTGTATTTCTTACTCAGGTACTTCTTTTTTTCCAGTGGTGGAACTTTCTTTCAGTGTTGATTCTTTCTTTAATTATGACATTTCTTTGCAACTTTGATACTTTCTTCCAACTTTCACACTTCCAACTTTCACACTTTCTTCCAACCTTCACTCTTAATTAGTTGCACTCTTGCTTTCTCGTCTTCATAAAAACTTTCACTCTCTCACTTTCTCATTATCAAAACTCTGAGCCTCTCATTTTAACAATTTGTATAGCATCTTCTAAGCCCTCATTTTCACCCTCACGTTCACTCTCACTTTCACCCTCATTTTCACTCACTTTCACCCTCACTTTGGCTCTCAGTTTTACCCTCACTTTCACCCTCACTTTCACTCGATTTCATCCTTCCTCCTCACTTGTCTGAACATGACACATTATCGAGTCATGTGTATTGCATATTGCATATTCCTCCTCTCATAGCACTGTGCTGTGGATAGACTGTACACTAACGATAGACTGTGTGCACTAACGATAGACTGTGTGCACTAACGATAGACTGTGTGCACTAACGATAGACTGTGTGCACTAACGATAGACTGTGTGCACTAACGATAGACTGTGTGCACTAACGATAGACTGTGTGCACTAACGATAGACTTTGTGCACTAACGATAGACTGTGTGCACTAACGATAGACTGTGTGCACTAACGATAGGCTGTGTGCACTGAAGATAGGCTGCACGCACTGAAGATAGACTGTGTGCACTAACGATAGACTGTGTGCACTAAAGATAGGCTGTGTGCACTAAAGATAGGCTGTGTGCACTAAAGATAGACTGTGTGCACTAACGATAGACTGTGTGCACTAAAAATAGGCTGTGTGCACTAAAGATAGACTGTGTGCACTAACGATAGACTGTGTGCACTGAAGATAGACTGTGCGCACTAAAGATAGACTGTGTGCACTAGCGATAGACTGTGTGCACTAACGATAGACTGTGTGCACTAAAGATAGGCTGTGTGCACTAAAGATAGACTGTGCACACTAAAGATAGACTGTGTGCACTAACGATAGACTGTGTGCACTAAAGATAGGCTGTGTGCACTAAAGATAGACTGTGCACAAAAAAAGTTTAGACGTGTGCATAACGATAGACTGTGTGCACTAAAGATAGGCTGTGTGCACTAACGATAGACTGTGTGCACTAAAGATAGGCTGTGTGCACTAAAGATAGGCTGTGTGCACTAAAGATAGGCTGTGTGCACTAAAGATAGGCGGTGTGCACTAACGATAGACTGTGTGTACTAAAGATAGGCTGTGTGCACTAACGATAGACTGTGTGCACTAACGATAGACTGTGTGCACTAAAGATAGACTGTGTGCACGTGAATTCGTGCGTGCAATATTAAATATTATGCAACAGAGGTAACTATATTATGCAACAGAGGTAACTATATTATGCAACAAGGGTAACTATATTATGCAACAGGGGTAACTATATTATGCAACAGAGGTCAAACTAAAATTTTAATGCAACAAGGGTAACTATATTATGCAACAGGGTAACTATATTATGCAACAGAGGTAACTATATTATGCAACAAGGTAACTATATTATGCAACAGAGGGTAACTATATTATGCAACAGAGGTAACTATATTATGCAAAAAAGGGTTTAAAAAACTATATTATGCAACAGGGTAACTTATTATGCAACAGAGGTTTACTATATTATGCAAACAGATTTAACTATATTATGCAACAAGAGTAACTATATTATGCAAAAAGGGGTAACTATATTATGCAACAGGGAAACTATATTATGCAACGAAAAAAATAATTTATGCAACAGGGGTTACTATATTATGCAACAAGGGTAACTATATTATGCAACAGGGGTAACTATATTATGCAACAGGAGTTACTATATTATGCAACAGAGGTAAATATATTATGCAACA
>NC_069433.1:43725944-43755944 GCF_026875155.1 Cherax quadricarinatus | reverse complement strand
CCCCACCACACCCTCACCATCACCACCACCACCATCACCACCACCACCATCACCACCACCACCACCACACACCACCATCACCACCACCACCATCACCAACCACCACCACATCACCCACCACCACCATCACCACCACCACCATCACCACCACCACCATCCCACCACCACCCAACCATCACCCACCACCATCACACCATCCAACCACCATCACCACCACCACCACAATAACATCACCACCATACACCACCACCACCATCACCACCACCACCATCACCACCACCATCACCACATCCACCACCATCACCACCATCACCACCACCACCACACCATCACCACCACCACCATCACCACCATCACCACCACCACCACCATCACCCACCATCCCACCACCACCACCACCACCACCACCAACCATAAACCACCACCAACCACCACCACCACCACCACCCCACCATCACCCACCACCACCACCACCACCACCCACCACCATCACCACCACCACCATCACCATCACCACCACCCCCACACCACCACCAACCACACACCACCACCACCACACCACCACCCACCACCACCACCACCACCACCACCACCACTACTACTATACCGGTCCAGTCTTCCCCCGCCCTTATCGTATTTTCCTGTGGCCTTCTCTACTATTCCTGTCATCAGTTGGGACTTGACAATTGGTGAGGACAGACAGAAACGTCATCACAAGTTTCCTGTCCTAAATGCGGGTTTCTTGGTTAAATTCCAAGCCAGATACTTCTCAAATCCAACTTTCTCTAACTCATATTTCTCCATCTTTTCCAAAAATCCACATCAGCTTTAATTTTCGTCAAAGAATGTTGACAGCGTATGCAAAACATTGGATATATATTCCACTGAACGGATCATTTTATGGCAGAGATCCGTGTCAGGTGAATATATTTTCCTGACGATTGCAACACCCTCATCAAACCCATTCTTCACACAGCTCAAATCGATTCGCGAACGTCGAGAACGACTGGAAGCTATGATTCAAAGCCGACGCTTGCCTCTCATCGCTCCCAGCCCCGGCAGCACCCCCTCCAGCAGCCCCGGCAGCACCCCCGCCAGCAGCCACACTAACGACAAGCCCTCCAGGATGTCTCTATCCCCACACTGGAAGGAGAAAGAGAAGCTGGAGAGACACCCAACTAATCAACAGCCCAACACCTCCAGCGTCAGACTCTCGCCCCTCCAGTAAGTATCCAGTTCTCTTTATTAAACTAATTCCAGACTAGTACTGGAGGTCTAAGTAAGTAACTTTATTTAGACACAGGTACACATAACCACAATTACCATACATGTTTAAATTACCTAGTATAACCCCCCCCCCCCAAGAAAAAAAGTAAGACAAAGTGATTTATTTCCACTGGGGCCAACAACAAAATAAAATGCGCACACAGTTGGTGAATAAGATATAATGTGCGACACTCTGGTGTCTTCATTTACGAAACGTTTCGCTTACATAATAGGTTTCTTCACTTGAGTAGCGAGGTGACTAAAACTGAAGACAGAAGCCTTCATTATCAAGTCGTCTTAATCTCTCAGGACGAACCCAAAACTTCTTTAGTTTCAACTTTAAGTTTGCAGAATGAACGTGAATTGCTCCTGTCAAGGTATTATGGGTTAGTTGTGAATTGTTCCTGTCAAGGTATTATGGGTTAGTTGTGAATTGTTCCTGTCAAGGTATTATGGGTTAGTTGTGAATTGTTCCTGTCAAGGTATTATGGGTTAGTTGTGAATTGTTCCTGTCAAGGTATTATGGGTTAGTTGTGAATTGTTCCTGTCAAGGTATTGTGGGTTAGTTGTGAATTGTTCCTCTAAAGGTATTGTGGGTTAGTTGTGAATTGTTCCTGTGAAGGTATTGTGGCTTACTCGTGAATTACGATTTATTGTTCTAGTTTGCTTTTGTCTCATTATTATTATTATTATTATTATTATTATTATTATTATTATTATTATTATTATTATTATTATTATTATTATTATTATTATTATTACCAACAGAACCCACAAAAACAGCATTAATCGTCTGCCGATGATCAAAAAACTTCAGCCTCAACAACAGCAGAAGCAGCAGCAGCAGAAGCAGCAGCAACAGCAACAACAGAAGCAGCAGCAACAGAAGAAGCAGCAGCAGCCGATGAGACAGGACACTCACATCCAGCAGAGACGGCAGCAGCTGCAGGAAAAGCAGCAGCAGAGGCACGAGCAGAGACAGCAGCAACAGCAGCAGCTTGAGCAAAAGAAACAGCAACATCAGCAACAAAAGCAACAGCAGCACGAGCTGAAGCAGCTGCAGCAGCAGCAGAGACAGCAGAAGATTCAGCAGCTGAAGGAGGATAAGGAGGGGCAGCTGTCCAGCCCAGCCACAATAGAACACCTCAACCAGATGCACAAGCAGATGACCATGGAGATACATCTGTTGATGCAGCAGCAGATGCAGCAGATGCAGCAGCTGCTGCAGCAGAAGAAGGAGCACCAGCTTCGGAAGCAGCAGAAGCAGGAACACCTAGAGCAACAAAGAATACAGCAGAGGATGCAGGAGGCGATGGAGGAGACGCTGAAGGTGAGGTGGACCTGAGAGAGGCCAGGTCCTTGATTCACAGTCCCTTGATTCACAGTCCCTTGATTCACAGTCCCTTGATTCACAAACCCTTGACTGAGGTCCTTGATTCAAGGGTTTGGCCCTGAACTCCCCTTCCTCGGATCGCACCTGCATGCTTCCCATTTCCCGGGTAGCTACTTTCTTTGGGTCCAAGTGACTTGTGTCGCACTCTACCATACTTTCTTCTCTGTAAAGCGACTTATGCCTCCCCTTCACCCGGCAGAAACCTGCGCAGGAAGACCACGACGAGAAGGAGGAACAAGAGGCGACAATAACACCTCAGAAGAAGCACTCACCTCCACCTCACGTGGAGGAGCCGACGCTCCGACCACAAGACAGGCAGCCTCCGGACACCACTGACAACCCTCAGGTGTGTGTGTGTGTGTATATATATATATATAATATATATATATATATATAAAATATATATAAAATATATATATATATATATATATATATATATATATATATATATATATATATATATATATAATATATATATATATTATATATATATTATATATATATATATATATATATATATATATAAATCAGGGTTACGTTAGTTATATTCTCATACAAAGAAAACTACGTAATTTTTAATATTAGAAGAAAATGCAGAAAAGGAGCTTGTGGGTAACTTGCAAAAAAAAAAAAGTGTAGCGTAAACTAAACAAAAGCATAGATGAGCCAGTAACTGCACTATCTTGCAGACAAGGAAACATGGATTGAAAAACCTGAGTATAAATGATGGGATTCCGCGTAAGGGGATTAAATTCTCAGTAAAATTAACAATTGCAGATAAGATTTCGTTCGTATTTTTTAACCCCGAAGAGTTAGCCACCCAGGATAACCCAAGAAAGTCAGTGCGTCATCGAGGACTGTCTAACTTATTTCCATTGGGGTCCTTAATCTTGTCCCCCAGGATGCGACCCACACCAGTCGACTAACACCCAGGTACCTATTTGCTGCTAGGTGAACAGGACAACAGGTGTAAGGAAACGTGTCGAAATGTTTCCACCCGCCGGGAATCGTACCCGGGCCCTCCGTGTGTGAAGCGGGAGCTTTAGCCACCAGGCCACCGGCCACCGGTCAACTGTTATTGATATGTCACGTTATCTTTAGATGATACATTACTTACGAACGATATATACACTGAGAAGTGGAAGACTGAGGCACATGTGCAACAGCTGGGTAACTTTATTGATGATACCAGCTGTTGTCGGTAATACAATTTTCAGCAACACTCAGAAGTGTTATGTCGATCAGCGAATGTACACTGAGAGGTGTGTGTCTATCACCTTATACACACTGATAGGTGTGGGTGTCTATCAGCATATAGACGCTGAGAGGTGCATGTCTATTAATATAATACACTAAGAGATGTATATCTATCAGCGTAATGCACTGAAAGATGTATATCTATCTATATACACTGAGAGTTTACCTAAATCCCTGTTTTAGTGATGAAAGTATTCCTGACTGGTACTGCACAGCCTATCGTGTAGCCGATAGGCTTTAAACTCCCCCATTAGCCAACCACTCCTCCATATTAATCGCTGCTTGTGTTCTCCTGTGACAGGATGTGGAAGCAAGAGAGAGTCTCCCTGCTGATGACGGCAAGGTAAAGTGTGAATAAGGAAGGGCGTGGCCCCTGTCATTTAACTTATTTCTGACGATAACATCCTTCAAGGATGTTAGGTAAGACACATATGCAACAGTTAGGTATCTTTATTTTGAAACGTTTCGCCTACACAGTAAGCTTCTTCAGTCGAGTACAGAAAAGTTGATAGAAGCAGAAGAGACTTGAAGACGATGTAATCAGTCCATCACCCTTAAAGTTTTGAGGTGGTCATCCTTTCCCCGGATCAACATATAATAATGAATATATAATGTTGACTATATGATGATCATGCAATACAAAAAGCAATGAATATGAGTCATTTTTTTCTTTATCGGGTTATCCTAAATAATTTACACATATTTACTATGTACGATAATTGTAAATATCTTAAACTGTGTAATGTACCCGAAGAAATTTTCTTTCTTGCTTATTTACGTATTTTTCAAAACACTGACATACCAAAACAACTTTCAAGGTTAAAGAGGAAAACGAAGAGGCAGTGGGAGAGGAAGAAGCTGGAGAAGAAGAAGTGGAGGAGGAAGAGGATGACATCTCTGATGAAGTGGATGACATCGTGGAAGGTATCCGTAGCGGAGATCGTCGTCGACAGCTGGCCAACACGGAGAAGGCGAGGGTGTTGCTCTCCTCTGACAAGCCTCCCATCAGCCAGTTCATCAATGCCGGCATATTGCCTCCCTTAGTCGAGTGCATGGGCAAGAGTGAGAAGTAAGAGATTTAAAGAGCTGGGGGATAGGGTAGATAAGAGCTAGGTATAGCAGGAGAAGGCTAGGGTGAACAAATAAGGGATGGAGAGGGCTAGAGTGAACAAGAAAGGGATGGAGAGGGCTAGAGTGAACAAGAAAGGGATGGAGAGAGCTAGAGTGAACAAGAAAGGGATGGAGAAGGCTAGAGTGAACAAGAAAGGGATGGAGAGGGCTAGAGTGAACAAGAAAGGGATGGAGAAGGCTAGAGTGAACAAGAAAGGGATGGAGAGGGCTAGAGTGAACAAGAAAGGGATGGAGAAGGCTAGAGTGAACAAAAAAGGGATGGAGAGGGCTAGAGTGAACAAGAAAGGGATGGAGAAGGCTAGAGTGAACAAGAAAGGGATGGAGAGGGCTAGAGTGAACAAGAAAGGGATGGAGAAGGCTAGAGTGAACAAGAAAGGGATGGAGAGGGCTAGAGTGAACAAGAAAGGGATGGAGAAGGCTAGAGTGAACAAGAAAGGGATGGAGAGGGCTAGAGTGAACAAGAAAGGGATGGAGAAGGCTAGAGTGAACAAGAAAGGGATGGAGAGGGCTAGAGTGAACAAGAAAGGGATGGAGAAGGCTAGAGTGAACAAGAAAGGGATGGAGAGGGCTAGAGTGAACAAGAAAGGGATGGAGAAGGCTAGAGTGAACAAGAAAGGGATGGAGAGGGCTAGAGTGAACAAGAAAGGGATGAGAAGGCTAGAGTGAACAAGAAAGGGATGGAGAGGGCTAGAGTGAACAAGAAAGGGATGGAGAAGGCTAGAGTGAAACAAGAAAGGGATGGAGAGGGCTAGAGTGAACAAGAAAGGGATGGAGAAGGCTAGAGTGAACAAGAAAGGGATGGAGAGGGCTAGAGTGAACAAGAAAGGGATGGAGAAGGCTAGAGTGAACAAGAAAGGGATGGAGAGGGCTAGAGTGAACAAGAAAGGGATGGAGAAGGCTAGAGTGAACAAGAAAGGGATGGAGAGGGCTAGAGTGAACAAGAAAGGAATGGAGAGGGCTAGAGTGAACAAGAAAGGGATGGAGAGGGCTAGAGTGAACAAGAAAGGGATGGAGAAGGCTAGAGTGAACAAGAAAGGGATGGAGAAGGCTAGAGTGAACAAGAAAGGGATGGAGAAGGCTAGAGTGAACAAGAAAGGGATGGAGAGGGCTAGAGTGAACAAGAAAGGGATGGAGAGGGCTAGAGTGAACAAGAAAGGGATGGAGAGGGCTAGAGTGAACAAGAAAGGGATGGAGAAGGCTAGAGTGAACAAGAAAGGGATGGAGAAGGCTAGAGTGAACAAGAAAGGGATGGAGAGGGCTAGAGTGAACAAGAAAGGGATGGAGAGGGCTAGAGTGAAAAGAAAAGGGGTGGAGAGGGCTAGAGTGAACAAGAAAGGGATGGAGAAGGCTAGAGTGAACAAGAAAGGGATGGAGAAGGCTAGAGTGAACAAGAAAGGGATGGAGAAGGCTAGAGTGAACAAGAAAGGGATGGAGAGGGCTAGAGTGAACAAGAAAGGGATGGAGAGGGCTAGAGTGAACAAGAAAGGGATGGAGAGGGCTAGAGTGAACAAGAAAGGGATGGAGAGGGCTAGAGTGAACAAGAAAGGGATGGAGAGGGCTAGAGTGAACAAGAAAGGGATGGAGAAGGCTAGAGTGAACAAGAAAGGGATGGAGAAGGCTAGAGTGAACAAGAAAGGGATGGAGAAGGCTAGAGTGAACAAGAAAGGGATGGAGAAGGCTAGAGTGAACAAGAAAGGGATGGAGAGGGCTAGAGTGAACAAGAAAGGGATGGAGAAGGCTAGAGTGAACAAGAAAGGGATGGAGAGGGCTAGAGTGAACAAGAAAGGGATGGAGAAGGCTAGAGTGAACAAGAAAGGGATGGAGAGGGCTAGAGTGAACAAGAAAGGGATGGAGAAGGCTAGAGTGAACAAGAAAGGGATGGAGAGGGCTAGAGTGAACAAGAAAGGGATGGAGAAGGCTAGAGTGAACAAGAAAGGGATGGAGAGGGCTAGAGTGAACAAGAAAGGGATGGAGAAGGCTAGAGTGAACAAGAAAGGGATGGAGAGGGCTAGAGTGAACAAGAAAGGGATGGAGAAGGCTAGAGTGAACAAGAAAGGGATGGAGAGGGCTAGAGTGAACAAGAAAGGGATGGAGAAGGCTAGAGTGAACAAGAAAGGGATGGAGAGGGCTAGAGTGAACAAGAAAGGGATGGAGAAGGCTAGAGTGAACAAGAAAGGGATGGAGAGGGCTAGAGTGAACAAGAAAGGGATGGAGAGGGCTAGAGTGAACAAGAAAGGGATGGAAGGGCTAGAGTGAACAAGAAAGGAATGGAGAAGGCTAGAGTGAACAAAAAAGGGATGGAGAAGGCTAGAGTGAACAAGAAAGGGATGGAGAAGGCTAGAGTGAACAAGAAAGGGATGGAGAGGGCTAGAGTGAACAAGAAAGGGATGGAGAGGGCTAGAGTGAACAAGAAAGGGATGGAGAGGGCTAGAGTGAACAAGAAAGGGATGGAGAAGGCTAGAGTGAACAAGAAAGGGATGGAGAAGGCTAGAGTGAACAAGAAAGGGATGGAGAGGGCTAGAGTGAACAAGAAAGGGATGGAGAGGGCTAGAGTGAACAAGAAAGGGATGGAGAGGGCTAGAGTGAACAAGAAAGGGATGGAGAAGGCTAGAGTGAACAAGAAAGGGATGGAGAAGGCTAGAGTGAACAAGAAAGGGATGGAGAAGGCTAGAGTGAACAAGAAAGGGATGGAGAGGGCTAGAGTGAACAAGAAAGGGATGGAGAGGGCTAGAGTGAACAAGAAAGGGATGGAGAGGGCTAGAGTGAACAAGAAAGGGATGGAGAGGGCTAGAGTGAACAAGAAAGGGATGGAGAGGGCTAGAGTGAACAAGAAAGGGATGGAGAAGGCTAGAGTGAACAAGAAAGGGATGGAGAAGGCTAGAGTGAACAAGAAAGGGATGGAGAAGGCTAGAGTGAACAAGAAAGGGATGGAGAAGGCTAGAGTGAACAAGAAAGGGATGGAGAAGGCTAGAGTGAACAAGAAAGGGATGGAGAGGGCTAGAGTGAACAAGAAAGGGATGGAGAGGGCTAGAGTGAACAAGAAAGGGATGGAGAGGGCTAGAGTGAACAAGAAAGGGATGGAGAAGGCTAGAGTGAACAAGAAAGTAATGGAGAAGGCTAGAGTGAACAAGAAAGGGATGGAGAAGGCTAGAGTGAACAAGAAAGGGATGGAGAGGGCTAGAGTGAACAAGAAAGGGATGGAGAGGGCTAGAGTGAACAAGAAAGGGATGGAGAAGGCTAGAGTGAACAAGAAAGGGATGGAGAAGGCTAGAGTGAACAAGAAAGGGATGGAGAAGGCTAGAGTGAACAAGAAAGGGATGGAGAAGGCTAGAGTGAACAAGAAAGGGATGGAGAAGGCTAGAGTGAACAAGAAAGGGATGGAGAAGGCTAGAGTGAACAAGAAAGGGATGGAGAAGGCTAGAGTGAACAAGAAAGGGATGGAGAGGGCTAGAGTGAACAAGAAAGGGATGGAGAGGGCTAGAGTGAACAAGAAAGGGATGGAGAGGGCTAGAGTGAACAAGAAAGGGATGGAGAGGGCTAGAGTGAACAAGAAAGGGATGGAGAGGGCTAGATGAAACGTAGGTATTTTGTGTTTACATCCATTCATATTTAGCCAGGAGAAAGAAAACATAAGAAAATGGAAAAAAAGGGAAAGGAAATTAGGTATAGAAAGACAGAGAAGAAAGGATCAAGTTAAGTCACGAGTGTTCTGAAGTTTGAAACACTGATAATCAAATGAGAAAAGAAGGCATTTGCAGCGACCAAGTTAGGATTAATATTTACGCAAGGAAAGCTGTCTATAAGGAATGCATTCTTTATACACAACTTTCCTGGTATGAATCCTTTTTCTACCTCTTCTTTACTTTTTCTTTCTTCTGCCTATGTATGTACTGTCCTTCAGTTTTTTAACCCTGTGTTTTTGATCCATTTATGTTGCAAAATGTGTTGCTGTTGATGCTGTTTAGGGCCTGCGCCGGCTTACGCCGTGTGAGCTCAGCTTCCACGGTAATATTTCAGTGACGCTTGCGTTCATGTTTCAGCCCGGAGTTGCAGGTGGAGGCAGCCTGGGCTGTGACCAACATCGCTTCTGGACCTTCTCAGTACACACGCGCCCTCGTCGGTACGTTGTTGACACTGTGTCTCATAAACTTGCAAGAGAAAGTATCCTGGAAATAATTGGCTATCATTAGTTCCAAGTTACTATCTTCTGGCCAGTCAAAAGAATCACTTCCTAGTTATAATTAATGATTGGTTCGTAAATGAGGGTTTACGACTCCTTTACTTACGACTTACGACTCCTTTACTTACGACTTACGACTCCTTTACTCTTGATACAAAATTCAAAGACTGAAACGCCTTCAAGAAAGGGCTCTTAAGTGAACAAAATTCCTGTTCACTCAATCATTTTTCACCCTGACAGATGCGGGGGCCGTGGGCGTGCTAGTACGTCTACTCTCCTCCCCGGACGTGGCCGTCAAGGAGCAAGCAGTGTGGGCGCTGGGCAACATCGTGGGCGACGGAGCAGAGTACAGAGACAGGGCACTGAAGGAGGGCATCGTCAGGCCCCTGGTCAACCTCCTCCACACTACCATGCCAGTAAGAACGAGGGAGTGCACTCTGCTGTATCTCACGAAGGGCTAAACCCGTATGGGTTAGTTACGATGTTGTTGATCCGATCCGTGAGATCAGAGTGTGCAGTTTGAGAAGAGGGAATGTTTATGTACTAAATCCAAACACAAAGTAATCAAAAATGCAGGTTATGAGCTGAGGTTGGACGACAACTCTTACCTTGTAAAACTGATCTATGTAAAAAAAAAAAAAAGGGAGGGGGAGTGTGCTTTCTCAGAACCACTTTAACCCCCCAAGAATAACCCCACAACAACCTCCCACAAATTAGAGACAAAATATACGACATTTCGATCCGCCCTGGACAGAATCAGTGATTTGTTTCAAGGTAATGAATTGTTTTGACTCTCCTGCCTCATCCCTCCTTGTCAATGCATAACTAACTTCCCTCTCACTCCTACCCTCACTAACTTCCCCTCATTAATTCCTCTATTCACTAAATCCCCTCTAACTCCTTCCCTTCAGCTAGCACTGCGCCGTCAGGTCTGCTGGGTCATTACCAACCTCTTCCGTGTGAAGAACCCAGCCATCAGTCTTGAGGATCGCAAGGAGTGTGCCCGTGCCCTCAAGGAGATGGTGGCACACCTAGATACCCAGGTTCAAGGTAATTCCTGGAGAATTAGACGCATGTGCAACATCTGGGTATCTTAATTGTAGACGTTTCGCCCTCCAGTGGCTTCATCAATACAAATTCAAGGACATAACTGGAAGACAGTAGAACTATATACAAAAGATGAGATAATCAGTCCCTCAGTCTTGGAGTTGGTGTACAGCACCGTAGTCCTGAAAAATCTGGAGCATAGGGATAAAGATTGGCGCATATATACTTGACGTCAGGTGAGGGACGGGAAGCAGATGAAAACATTGTCACTGGTAGGTGGGATATCCCAGTGGCAGAGGTCATACCCCAGGGATGGGCTCGTAGTACTTAAGTTTGTGAAAATGTCCTCCGACAATGCCTTCGTCTGCTACACGTCCTTTACTTGACGCCAGTATTTAAGCACCAATCTGTGCTCCAGACTCTTTACAACTACGGTGCTCTTCACCAACTCCAAGACTGAGGGACTGATTATCTCATCTTTTATATATAGTTCTACAATCTTCCAATTATGTCATTGAACTTGTATTGATAAAGCCACTGGTTGGCGAAATGTCTACAATTAAGATACCCAGATGTTACACACGTGTCTAATTTCTCATCTTGTCGGTATTGTATACCATATATTTACAAGGTAATTCCTATTTCCAGATCCAAGGTAACTCATATTTAATATTAACAGGGATTAAACACAGTCGCAGCTTGCGACTATTAGTTTCTATATGATAGTCACTTTGTAGGGGAGAAAAGTTTGCTATGCTTCCCTGCTCCATTACACATGATAGCATTTTTTATTTCAACACCATCAGACAGGATGGGTTGTCCTCTTATTCTTCGTTACACAAGATGGTTTTTTCATGCTGCGTCACACAAGATGGTTTTACGACGATGGATAAAATAACGTTCCACTTTACGCTCCAGGGTGGTGCGTTACCAGTTGTACAGTAGATAACACGCTGGTCTCCTGTTTGGAGGACTGAGTGGCCGTGAGTTCGAGCTTATTACATTACGTTGTTTTGCTTGAGTACTTTTCAGCAACGGTAAGTACTCTTTTATCAGGAAAAAGAGTACCCTTATAGCAGCAGTAAGAGCACTCTTGTAGCAGCACTAGCAACAACAAGGGAATGCTTTTAACAGCAGTCAGATTAGTCTTTCAGTAGCATTCAGAATAGTCTTGTGGCATTAGAAGCCCCCAGTGATCACCGGAGAAAGCACGGAGACTTGCTACTGCTACAACACTGCAGTAAAAGTAGTGTTGTAGCAGTAATCAGGATACTCCTGCAGGAGCGGTCACTTCACCACCTGTGTCTCCCTCTGGTGCAGCTGACGCACTCTGGGGCGTGGCCTACTACGCTGATATGGGACCTAAGGCCGTTGACGAGCTGGTGGAGTGTGGTCTGGTGAGAGATATGGTCCAGCGTCTCTACTCAGACCAGGAGAAGGTGGTCATTGCCGCTCTCAGGGCCACCGGCAGCGTGGCAGCAGGAACCAACGAACAGGTAAGCTACTGACGGAGGTAGACTAGGGTAGTAAGCTGCTAATGAAGTAAGGAAGATACTAGTTGAGAAAATGCACATGTAAACAACGGACACTATATTTCGATGTCTGAGATCGTCTTCAGACGAGGTTCTGAGACAGACTTGAAATCAACAGCCTCTTTTTACACTGTTTCTGTGTTTAAGTTTAGTTGATCAGTTCGTCAACAAGTGTCCACGGCACACTGCTGTCGCATTAGGGGAGACATGAGTGCGACGTACTGAATTGAAAGAGAAATTGATAGGGCTGATAAGCATGGACGATGTTAATTAAAGTGTCCTGGATCCAGGGGGATACAGGTGGAAACTGAAGACACAAATGAGACATAGGAATGCAAGGATGTACTTCTTTAGTCTCGGGAACAGGTTATTAGCGGAATGAGTTGTATGAGGAAGTGGAGAGGGCTAAATACATACGCAGCTTCAAGAATATGAATTCAGCTAAAACCTTAATAATATCTACAAAATAAAAATTATTAATATTTTGCTACATTTTTACGTTTTTTATTTATTTATTTTTTTTTTTTTTTGAGTATTTTCTAAAAAGTATTTTTTCCGATTTTAAAACCAAATATTGAAAATTGGCGAATATTGGCACTATTAGGAAGGGGAAGGTAGCTCCGGTTCCTTGGACCACGAGTCCTTCGCCAGTATGTATAGAACACCTTTACTGTCAAGGTGCATGCCATTCCAGACGGACGCTGTGGTACAGGCGGGTGCGCTGCCCATCTACAGAGAGATGTTGAACAATCCAAACCTAGGGGTAAGCAGAGAGGCTGCCTGGATACTCTCTAACATCACCGCTGGCACCACCAGACACATCCAGCTGGTCATTGATGTTCAGGTGGTACCAGCTCTCATCGCTGCCGTCGAGAAGGTCAGTCCTGGGTCATGATTACACGTTACGGGGCCTAGTATTCAAGGGTGAGGTATTCAAGATAGTCATCCTTGTATTCAAGTTGGTGGACTTACGTAGTATTGAAGTTAGTGGACCTAGTATACAAGTTAGTAGACCTAGTATTCAGGTTAGTGGGACTAGTATTTAATTTTAGAGAGGTCTGGCGTTTAGATAAAGGGGTCACGTATTCAAGTTGAGCAGAGTATTTAAGTTAGGGGGCATAACATCCAAGTTAAAGGGTTTAGTATCCAAGTTAAGGGGCCTAGCATTTAAGATAGGGGATCTAATATTCAAGTTAGATGCCTAACCTTTAAGTTAGGTCGGCTTAGGATTCAAGGCCTGATGTTGACGTTTGTGGATGTAAACTTAAAAGTCGAAATAGTGAAACGAAATTTCACTAAGAGGTATTCAAAGTCTTGACTGACGTGTATGTGAGAGACTCTTACTGCCTTAGGATGACGAGGAGCTGAGGAAGGAAGCGACATGGGCCTTATCTAACCTGACCTCTGGTTGTACGACGGAGCAGGCAGCAGTGTTGGTGAATACTGGCGTGATGGCCTCCTTCTGCAGGGTGATGGCTGGCGACGACCCTGGCATGGTGCTTGTGGCCCTCGACGCTGTCAACAACATCTTTAAGGTATGAGTGTATGTTCCATGGTCTTACCTGCTCAGTGAAGTGGATCATTGCCCATCCGGGATGTCAGAGGACTGAGCCTCCTGTGTTACCAACAGTTAATGCAGTAAGGCTTCGTACAGAGCCTTGGACAATGGGAAACAATCAATTACGATACAAGGAATGGAAAGTTAGCTATAATTCCCTGCTTAAATCGATCATGGGTCCTTTTGATTATGTGCCGGACACTCTACTGCTGAGTTCCGAGTTACTTCTTAAGAATAATACTTTTTTTTGTTACAAGTACAATTTACACAGACCTAGTTACATCAGTGACACAAAGACATACATGTACTTGTTATGCAGAGCATTTCGGGCATCTTAGGTTAATTTTGTCTCAAGGATGCGACCCACACCAGTTGGCTAACACCCAGGTACCTACTTACTGCTAGGTGAACAGGGACAGCAGGTGTCTTCAGGAAACACACCCAAACGTTTCCACCTGTACCAGGAATCGAGCCACGGACCTCAAAATGTGAGCCGACTGCTCTACCAACCAAGCTACGAGACACCTGATCAAAGAAATCGTCTCGAGGTTGATTCTGGATTATGTATATATATATATATATATATATATAATATATATATATATATATATATATATATTATATATATATATATATATATATATATATTATTAACACATCGGCCGTCTCTCACCATAGTAGGGTGGCCCGAAAAAAAAAACTTTCACCATCATTCACTCCATCACTGTCTTGCCAGAGGCGCGTTTACACTACAGTTATAAAACTGCAACATTAACACCCCTCCTTCAGAGTGCCGGCACTGTACTTCCCATCTCCAGGACTCAAGTCTGGCTTGCCAGTTTCCCTGAATCCCTTCATAAATGTTATCTTGCTCACACTCCTATCAACATGCTCGCGCATGCTTGCTGGAAGTCCAAGCCCCTCGCATAAAAACCTCTTTTACCCCCTCCCTCCAACCTTTTGTAAGCAGACCTCTACCCCACCTTTTCTCCACTACAGATTTATATATTCTCGAAGTCATATTATTTCGTTTCATCCTCTCTACATATCCAAACCTCCTCCTAATTTCCAAACTAAGAATTCTCTGCATTATATTCATGTTGCAACCCATGAATGGGTTACAATGATTATTATGTATATATATAATGTATATTACCTTTTCATTTAATTTTATATTGCTTATATTTGCGATAATAGCTAAATCGTAAATATATTGCTTTATATTGTTATTTGACGTAGCTTATGTTGTTAGGATGTTACATATTACATATTGTTAGGATGTTACATATTAAGTGCTCAGTTCAAGTCTTGATTGTCAAACTACTGTAATTATCGCTTGTCGCTCGTTATACTGCCGGCTTCCGAGCTGTGCTGTCCACGGGGCTATCACGTGATCGAGGGACGGGGGGGGTGTCCTCACCTCTCGTAAAGTATTGAGTCTGCTCGAGACTCGCTTGGTGGTTGGACAGATTGTTTGTCTCATTATTCTTGTTAGTTCTGTAGAACTCTGTTCACAGAACATTGTATAGACTTAGTGATTTTCGACGTTGTACTGAGGTTGTGTGTCACTTAGACACTCTGAACATCTCAGGTCCTTAGCTATAGCTTATGACCTAATTTGTACTGGTTTCTGTGTATTGTCACAGTCTGGGTTTTTCCTATGCTGAACTTAGATTCAGTAGTTTTAAATTCAGGGTTTTAAATTGTTCCAAGAAGATAGAAGTATTGGGAGGGGGGTGGGGTGGCATTGTATGTCCGAGATCGCTTGAACTGTTGCATAAAAACGGGTATTAAGTCTGAAGTAACACATACAGAGTCTGTTTGGATAGAATTTTCAGAGGGGCATGAAAAACTGATTTTAGGAGTGATATACCGTCCCCCTAACTTAGATAGGGACCAAGGGAAACTACTATGGGAGGAAATTGTTAAGGCCACAAGGCACGATAATGTAGTAATTCTAGGAGACTTTAACTTTAGTCATGTTGATTGGAATTTCTTGACTGGGAATTTAGAATCGTACGACTTCTTAGAAGTATTTCAGGATTGTTTTTTGAAGCAGTTTGTGACAGAACCTACAAGGGGAAATAACCTGCTTGACTTAGTTATGGCAAACAATGAATCCCTTGTTAATAATTTAGAAATTTCAGAGGAACTGGGTGCTAGCGACCACAAATCAATTACATTTAGCATTGAATGGAAGTACGATAGTAGCGATAACTCAGTAACAGTCCCAGATTTTCGCTTAGCAGATTACGATGGGCTTAGAGAACACTTATCATCTGTTGACTGGGGTAACGAAGAGAGCTATCAATATGACAGTTTTCTGAACACTATACATGCTGCTCAAAGAGCGTTTATCCCATATAAAGAAATTAGATCAAATAGAAATGACCCAAAAATGGATGAATAATAGGCTCAAATATCTACTAGGGCATAAGAAAGGAATTTATAGGCGTATCAAAAGAGGTGAGGGTCATCTTATGAATCAGTATATTGACATTAAGAGGGACATTAAAAAGGGGATAAGAAAAGCTAAAAGGGACTATGAAATTAAAGTTTGCTAGGGATTCTAAAACTAACCCAAAAAGTTTTTTCCAGGTCTATAGAACAAAAGTTAGAGATAAGATAGGTCCCTTAAAAATAACTATGGGCACCTTACTGACAATGAGAATGAAATGTGCTTGATTTTAAATAATTATTTTCTCTCAGTTTTTACACAGGAAGACACTAACAATATTCCAGTAATTAATTTTTACAGTGGGCTAGAAGAAGATAAATTATGTAACATCACAGTCACTAGTGAAATGGTTGTGAAGCAGATAGACAGACTGAAGCAAAATAAGTCGCCGGGTCCTGATGAGGTTTTTTCAAGGGTTCTTAAGGAATGCAAAATGGAACTCTGTGAACCATTAACTAATATTTTTAATTTATCTCTTCAAACAGGTGTAGTGTCTGATATGTGGAAGATGGCTAATGTAACTCCTATTTTTAAAACAGGGGACAAGTCTTTACCGTCAAATTACCAAATTACCGCCCAATAAGCCTGACCTCAATTGTAGGCAAATTACTAGAGTCAATTATAGCTGAGATTATAAGAAGCCATCTCGATAAGCATAGCTTGATTAATGATACTCAGCATGGATTCACAAGAGGCCGGTCTTGTCTAACTAATTTATTAACTTTCTTCAGTAAAGCTTTTGAGGCTGTTGACCACAATAAAGAATTTGATATTATTTACTTAGATTTTAGTAAGGCTTTTGATAGAGTTCCGCACCATAGACTGTTAAAGAAAGTGGCAGCTCATGGCATTGGGGGAAAAGTGCTCTCGTGGATCGAGTCATGGCTCACTGACAGGAAGCAGAGAGTGTCCATAAATGGGGTTAAATCCGAGTGGGGATCTGTAACAAGTGGCGTTCCACAGGGATCAGTCTTGGGCCCGTTGTTGTTTATAATATATATCAATGATCTTGATGAGGGAATTACTAGTGATATGAGCAAATTCGCCGATGACACAAAGATAGGTAGGATAATTGATTCAAACGTAGATGTTAGGGAACTTCAGGAGGATTTAAACAAACTCTATTCTTGGTCAGAAAAGTGGCAGATGCAGTTCAATGTAGATAAGTGCAAGGTTCTGAAGCTTGGGAGTGCCCATAACCCTAGTACTTATAAATTAAATGATGTAGAACTTAGCCATACAGATTGCGAAAAGGACTTGGGGGTTATGGTGAGCAGCAACCTTAAACCAAGACAGCAATGCCTAAGCGTACGTAATAAGGCAAATAGATTACTGGGATTTATATCAAGAAGTGTAAGCAACAGAAGTCCAGAGGTCATACTGCAGCTTTATACATCATTAGTAAGGCCTCACCTTGATTATGCAGCTCAGTTCTGGTCTCCGTATTACAAAATGGACATAAATTCGTTAGAAAACATTCAGCGTAGGATGACTAAATTAATACATAGCATCAGAAATCTTCCTTATGAAGAAAGATTGAAGACTCTTAAGTTACATTCACTTGTTAGACGAAGAATGAGGGAAGACCTGATCGAAGTGTATAAGTGGAAGATAGGTATTAATAAAG
This sequence comes from Cherax quadricarinatus, assembly GCF_026875155.1. Taxonomy (NCBI): domain Eukaryota; kingdom Metazoa; phylum Arthropoda; class Malacostraca; order Decapoda; family Parastacidae; genus Cherax; species Cherax quadricarinatus. The sequence goes on along the minus strand of NC_069433.1, from coordinate 43,738,495 downwards.
GGGATATTAATAAGGTCTTGAGGATGTCTCTCCAAGAGAGAACCCGCAGTAATGGATTTAAATTAGATAAGTTTAGATTTAGAAAGGACATAGGAAAGTATTGGTTTGGAAATAGGGTAGTTGATGAGTGGAACAGTCTACCTAGTTGGGTTATTGAGGCTAGGACTTTGGGTAGTTTCAAATCTAGGTTGGATAAGTACATGAGTGGGAAGGGTTGGATTTGAGTGGGACTTTCACATCAGAGCTTATTTCTTGGGTAGCATTGAAAATTGGGTTGGGTAAATGTTTTGTTAGTGGGATGAATTGTAAAGGACCTGCCTAGTATGGGCCAGCAGGCCTCCTGCAGTGTTCCTCCTTTCTTATGTTCTTATGTTCTTATGTAGTATGGGAGTTTTGTAACTTTTGTGGAGGATCTGCTGATGGTCCCTACTTAGTGTCGTTATATTATCTCCTTGATCCTGATTGTGTCGCAGTCGCTTGTTATATGGCTATTGGGCTTAGCATTCTTTTCATTGTTCAAGCAGACTGTTCTGGTTGCCAGTCGGTCAAGAAGTTAGTTTATGTGAGGACTTTGCCAGTCACTTGTTTAAGTCTAGTCGAGTCGTGAGACATATTGAACTACTTAGAGCACTTACACGCATACACAAACTTACTTGTACATATTTGTAATATCTTATTAAATGTTAATGTACCAGACGGTACTTAAGAATTATAAATGTGATATGTGCTTTCAGCACAATAATATTGAACTCGAGAGATTGATATTATTTTCATTACTGTGATTGATTAATTTAATTTGATAATATACCTCTAGACAACTTAATGATTAATAAATTTATTAAATTTTAATTTCTCTAGTTAGTAGCCTACCAGTTGTAATCCTGAAGAACTATTGAATAATACTGAATTTTAATGGATAATTGGACAAGGATACTGACTACTTGTTACGAAAACCCAGTAACAGGCTGGATGCTAGAAGGGCAGTCCTTTCTAGTATTCACTGGAGATCTCTAAGCTTTTAGAATCGCGTTTTTTGTAACAATTCACACCACACATTGCCCTCAGACATGACATCTCCACTGCCTCCAACCTTCTCCTTGTTGCAACATTCACCATCCATGCTTCGCACCCATATAAGAGCGTTGGTATAACTATACTTTCATACAATCCTTTCTTTGCTTCCATGGACAAAGTTCTTTGTCTCCACAGACTCCTTTGTCTCAACACTCACCTTTTTCCCTTCATCAATTCTATGATTCACTTCATCTTTCATAGGCCAGTCAGCTGACACGTCCACTCCTAAATATCTGAATACATTCACCTCCTCCATACTCTCTCCCTCCAATCTGATATCCAATCTTTCGTTACCTATTTTTATCCTCATCACCTTACTCTTTCCTATATTCACTTTTAATTTTCTTCTTTTACATACCCTACCAAATTCATCCACCAACCTCTGCAACTTCTCTTCAGAATCTCCCAAGAGCACAGTGTCATCAGCAAAGAGCAACTGTGACAACTCCCACTTTATGTGTGATTTTTTATCTTTTAACTCCACACCTCTTGCCAAGACCCTCGCATTTACTTCTCTTACAACCTCATCTATAAATATATTGAACAACCACGGTGACATCACACATCCTTGTCTAAGGCCTACTTTTACTGGGAAATAATCTCCCTCTCTCCTTCATACTCTAACCTGAGCCTCACTATCCTCGTAAAAACTCTTCACTGCTTTCAGTAACCTACCTCCTATACCATATACTTGCAACATCTGCCACATTGCCCCCCTATCCACCCTGTCATATGCCTTTTCCATATCCATAAATGCCACAAAAACTTCTTTACCCTTATCTAAATACTGTTCACCTATATGTTTCACTGTAAACACTTGGTCTACACATCTCCTACCTTTCCTAAAGCCTCCTTGTCCATCTCCTATCCTACTCTCCGTCTTACTCTTAATTCTTTCAATAATAACTCTACCATACACTTTACCAGACTCGAACCCATGCTGCTTTGGCCTGCCTCATGGTGGGCGAAAACACATGACGCCCTAATCCACTGGACCATACGATCCTTAAAAGTAGCGCATCCAGCGGAACTGCATGTTGTACTCGCTAGGTGGCCCGGTGGCCTGGTGGCTAAAGCTCCCACTTCACACACGGAGGGCCCGGGTTCGATTCCCGGCGGGTGGAAACATTTCGACACGTTTCCTTACACTATTGTCCTGTTCACCTAGCAGCAAATAGGTACCTGGGTGTTAGTCGACTGGTGTGGGTCGCATCCTGGGGGACAAGATTGAGAACCCCAATGGAAATAAGTTAGACAGTCCTCGATGACGCACTGACTTTCTTGGGTTATCCTGGGTGGCTAACCCTCCGGGGTTAAAAATCCGAACGAACTCTTATCTTATCTTACCCAAGGACACACGATGGTGTGGATGACTCTAGGCTAATTTCATTCTAGTCCCTGTTTGGTGTACTAGTACAACGAGAAGTATTTTATATTATTGTGACCACGAACGAGTGGTATTGATCAATAACAACACTGCACTAGCCAAGGACTCGAACCCATGCTGCTTTGGCCTGCCTCATTGTGGGCGAAAACACATGACGCCCTAATATATATTTAAAATGTTTATTCCTTCAAGCTTACTGTTTTCCCACTTTCTTCCACAGAAAACGGAGAAGGTTGATACTCTGGTGCGTATTATGGAGAGTTATAGCGGCCTCAATACCTTATCGTCACTGCAAAATCACCAGGAAGCTCAGATTTCCAAGATGGCCAAGTATCTTCTGCAGACGTATTTCCAGAAGAGCGGCTAGCAGAAGCAGAGACGAATGAAGAAGGAGGAGGAGGAGAAGGAGGAGAAGGAGGAGAAGGAGGAGGAGGAGGAGAAGGAGGATTTGAATCTCCAAGTCTGTGTACTTGAGCCATAGACTCCCAGACGAGACTACAAACTGACTATATCAACCAGACCATAGCGTTCCACAAACAATAAATATTTGTGAAACGCTATTGGGTTCGAACCTGTGAATTCCAAGGAAGCAGAGACAGTCTCGACCAGGCTATGGCTAGTAGGAGCAGGCATTTGTTTTTGCTTTTTTTTGTTAATAAAAACTCCGTACATGAACAGTGTGCTTCTACCCTATTCTGTATGATAACTGCACAGTGGGAACAAAAGCTGGGTATGTAGGAGCTGGACAAAATAATAAGAACACCTTATTCCATAACTTTTTTATTTTCAGTAGGGAGTTGGTCCTCCATTTGTAGTTAAAAACAACACCAGTTCATTGAGGAATTGATTCTTATAACATCTGAACAGCATCCAGGGGAATTTGGAACCATTCCTCAAGCAAAACCTGATCTAACTCTTCCAGAGACGACAGTGGAGGAAATCAGTTTCTGACTTGCTGTTCCAACTGACCCAACAGATGCTCGATAATATTTATATCCGGCGATTGTGAGAGCCAATCCAAGTGATCGACTTCACTTTTATGTTCTTCATGACAATTTTAAACAACTCTAGCGATGTGAATTGTTGCATTATCGTTTAGGAAGATGGCGCAACAAGGGACCTGTAATACATTTAAATTGATTTTTCAGTCCTTCAACAGTTAAGTCAGCAGGTGTTCATATTATTTTGTCTTTCCCAGTCATATTTCACCACGCTGGGTGGGGCTCGTACAAGGTGGGTAACTTCAGTAAAACAATGAGAGTTCATTGTAGACATTAGTGATGAGAAAGAGTGAAAAGAGCTGGGAAATACGATGGGGGTCAGCGGAGAATAAGAACTGCACAAATACGGAAGAGGAAAGGTGTAAAGATATGGAGGAAAAAAAATGAGAGACAGACGTATGAGGAGGAAGAATTATGAATATTTTAAATCATGTGCATATTGGCGTTTCTCATATTCCATAGATGTGCCTCATCCAAGTGTTCTTTATCCTACGACATCATTCTGATCCTCCGAAGCGTCCCTGATTCTTTAAATGCGCTCTCAATCCTCCGAAGGCGATGCCGAGCCTCCAAAATCACTCCTGATCATCCAAGGCGTTCCTGATTCTCTGAAAGCATTTCTAATCACCCTTTTAGGTAATCATTGTATCTCGAAGCTGCCCATGATGCATTGTATGCGTTGTTGATCCTTCTCAGCGTCTCCCGAGCCTATCTAGGAGTTCTTGATACTATGGTGTGAAACTAAGTACTGCTTAATTAAGAGCGCATAGTGCTTTGTCGTAATTAGTGCGTTTCGCTTACATGAATCTTCATCAAAGTTTAATAAAGTCTCGTATGAGTAAAATATCGATACTTAAAAGCTTCGTCAGCTATGCAATATTTCTGCAACGTTTCGTGAGTGGTTGTGACACAGGTGTCTTGCAAGACTGGTACCGGAGCCGTGAAGAAAGACACAGGTGATGTAATTAGGATACACTATAAAGGAAACGTTTCGCCTACGATGGCTTTTTCAGACCTTATCTTCCCCTGGTACCAAAGGTGAGGTTAGATAAGACTTATCAGGGTCTCGGTCATATACAGATAGATAAAGACATAGATACAGACAGATATAGCGATAGATATATAGATTGATATAGGGAGGGATATATAGATAGAAGCGCCTCATATAAGGACAAACAAACACCTCACTTAAAAATTAGCATTTAATAATTGACACAAATAATTTACACATTAATGATACACAAACACAATGATGGAATATACATGAGTATACATGAGTATACATGAGTATACATGAGTCGCCGTAGTGGTATGTATGAGTCGCCATACGTTGTATGAATTCTCACAATGGTAAAAAGTGTTTTTTCGGTCTTGTGTAAGAGAATCATCACGTTAATGGAAAGCAACACCTGCGAGTTGATGAATAAGACACATGTGCAACACCTGCCTATTTTTATTACACATGTATTGTACGTGTGTTTTATCCATTTGCAGAATAAATATAACACGTAGTGAGGAAATGAAAACACGTGTGAGATATCGCTGAGAGAGAGAGAGAGAGAGAGAGAGAGAGAGAGAGAGAGAGAGAGAGGAGAGGAGAGGAGAGAGAGAGAGAGAGAGAGAGAGAGAGAGAGAGAGAGAGAGAGAGAGAGAGAGAGAGAGAACACAGACAACGAACAAGAGCATATTAGTACAAATGGAATTATGGCTCACATTCATTATAAATTTAGTTCACAGTGTATGGTACACAATGTATGGCTCACACTGTATGGCTCACACTGTATGGCTCACACTGGCTCACACTGTATGGCTCACACTGTATGGCTCACACTGTATGGCTCACACTGGCTCACACTGTATGGCTCACACTGTATGGCTCACACTGTATGGCTCACACTGTATGGCTCACACTGGCTCACACTGTATGGCTCACACTGTATGGCTCACACTGTATGGCTCACACTGTATGGCTCACACTGTATGGCTCACACTGTATGGCTCACACTGTATGGCTCACACTGGCTCACACTGTATGGCTCACACTGTATGGCTCACACTGTATGGCTCACACTGTATGGCTCACACTGGCTCACACTGTATGGCTCACACTGTATGGCTCACACTGTATGGCTCACACTGTATGGCTCACACTGTATGGCTCACACTGGCTCACACTGTATGGCTCACACTGTATGGCTCACACTGTATGGCTCACACTGTATGGCTCACACTGTATGGCTCACACTGTATGGCTCACAATATATAGCTCACACTGTATGGCTCACACTGTATGGCTCACAATGTATGGCTCATAATGTATGGCTCACACTGTATGGCTCACAATATATAGCTCACACTGTATGGCTCACACTGTATGGCTCACACTGTATGGCTCACACTGTATGGCTCACAATGTATGGCTCACAATGTATGGCTCACACTGTATGGCTCACAATGTATGGCTCACAATGTATGGCTCACACTGTATGGCTCACAATGTATGGCTCACAATGTATGGCTCACAATGTATGGCTCACAATGTATGGCTCACACTGTATGGCTCACACTGTATGGCTCACAATGTATGGCTCACACTGTATGGCTCACACTGTATGACTCACAATGTATGGCTCACAATGTATGGCTCACAATGTATGGCTCACACTGTATGGCTCACACTGTATGGCTCACAATGTATGGCTCACAATGTATGGCTCACAATGTATGGCTCACATTGTATGGCTCACAATGTATGGCTCACAATGTATGGCTCACAATGTATGGCTCACACTGTATGGCTCACACTGCATGGCTCACAATGTATGGCTCATAATGTATGGCTCACACTGTATGGCTCACACTGTATGGCTCACAATGTATGGCTCACACTGTATGGCTCACAATGTATGGCTCACAATGTATGGCTCACAATGTATGGCTCACACTGTATGGCTCACAATGTATGGCTCACACTGTATGGCTCACAATGTATGGCTCACACTGTATGGCTCACAATGTATGGCTCACACTGTATGGCTCACAATGTATGGCTCACACTGTATGGCTCACAATGTATGGCTCACACTGTATGGCTCACAATGTATGGCTCACACTGTATGGCTCACAATGTATGGCTCACACTGTATGGCTCACAATGTATGGCTCACACTGTATGGCTCACAATGTATGGCTCACACTGTATGGCTCACAATGTGGAGGAACGACCACCACACACCACCGTACTTGACAAACACCACCACACACACCGTACTTGACAAACACACCACCACACACACACCGTACTTGACAAACACCACCACACACACACCGTACTTGACAAACACCACCACACACACACCGTACTTGACAAACACCACCACACACACACCGTACTTGACAAACACCGCCACGCACACACACCGTACTTTACAAACATCACCACACACACACACCGTACTTGACAAATACCACCACACACACACCGTACTTTACAAACGCCACCACACACACACACCGTACTTGACAAACACCACCACACACACACACCGTACTTGACAAACACCACACACACACACACCGTACTTGACAAACACTACCACGCACACACCGTACTTGACAAACCCACCACCACACACACACACACCGTACTTTACAAACACTACCCCACACACACCGTACTTGACAAATACACCACACACACACACCATACTTGACAAACACCCCCACAAAAAACACCGTATTTGACAAACACCACACACAACACACCGTACTTGTTTAAACCCCACCACAAAAAACCCGTATTGAAAAACACCCCACACACACACACCGTACTTGAAAAAACACCACCAAAAAACACCCGTACTTAAAAAAAAACCCCCCACAAACCGTCGCACCGGGAAACCCACCAAAAACTGAGAATGGACTTGACGAATGTTTGGAACATGTCGGTGTCTTATTTTCAGCAAGAATCGAATTAATATAAAAAAAGCAGAAATTTTTTTTTTTCCATCCTGAGATAAAAAAAGGGGAAAAGATGTATGAAACGTCAGGGGAAAAGGGAGCTCGTGTAAGTTTTTCTTGTACCGGGGGTTTCATTTGCTTTTGAAGATTGAAGCCCCTGGGCACAGGTAAAAAAACTCGAGAATTTATGTAGTTTTCCCCTTTTCTATGAAATCTCCGTACCCCGATCAACAAACTGATGAAAAATAGCTCAATTTGCCAATGCCTATCCTGTGGGAGCGTTAAAACCCAGGTAAAAATCAAATAGTGGGATTTTTTGGGTTTTCATTGGGTTTCCATAAAATGCGACCCACAACAATTAACTAATCCTGGGTATCTTTTTACTCATAGCCAAAAAGGGTCATAGGGTAAGGAGACTTATCCTTGCTAAATCCCTGTATCAGTGACTGGCAAAATTAAACTGACGCTATACATCACCGTCTATTTCTTCATCGTCGTTATTGTTTTCATACCCTTTTAAAGGGGCCCCTAATTTTAATTTTAAAAACACCCCACACCCAAAAAACAAAAAAAAAAAAATTTAAAAAACACAATCTCGCCCCCTGTGTTTACGCTTTCCCCTATGATCCTTAAAAAAAACTTTCAATTTAAAAATTTCTAAAAAAACTGGTTTCCTTTTTTATGGCTTAAAATATAAAAAATCCCCTTTTTTTTTTTTTGGGGACACAGGAAAAAAGGGGAAACAGTGTCCGGAATATAGCAGAAAGATGGAATAATGAAATTAAAACCGGTTGGCGTGCGTAGTGCAAACACTCTGCGCCTCGAAAATTAATCAATTCCTTTAACCCAATCTAATCTAATATAAATAAAAATGGTCTATGGTACAACCCTTTTCTTTCTTTCCACATAAACACAAAGATTTGCTAAGTCGTGGGAGAAAATTATACTGGCTTTGGATATTGTGAGTTAAAAATTAGTTAACTAACACTCTTTTGTGACCTGGGACCCCTCTTCACAAGATTATGAGAGTGACCGGAAGACGTGGTGGGACCCTAGGCCTGCTGAAAAGGGTTAGGCCTCCGAATTTAAATGAGGATTTTACTTTCTACGGTTGTGTCTATCAGTACAGCCTTGACGTGATAGAAGCATCTTCAAAAACAGTTCTAACACGTCAGAGAAGTTCTTTACGAAAGGGGGATACGCCGTAGAAGAAATTTTTTTTTTTTTCATCCGAAGCATGTCCGTAGAAGGAAAATTTTCCCTTTTTGGGGTTAAATTTTTTTAGGTTAACAGGTTCGTCCACCAGTCACACTCAGTAGGCCACGATGGCCACATCATTGAGCAAAGATATTTTGGCCATATTTTTTAACACGTCAATATACACGAAACATTTGTACACCGCGAGTTCGGGCATCATACACCTGCACAACACTAGTTCACACATCACACACACCTCTGACTTATTAGGCTTAGAAGCAGCAACTTCAATAGGCTTCACAAACAGACCAAATCAACAGATATCCAGCTGTTCCCTTCAATATCAAGATTGATATATCTGATATTGATATATCTGCTATCGGTCCCCGGGAATCATGGCCTCTGCGGCCCGGTCACAGACCAGAGCTCCAATGACAAAATGCCTCAGGAAAATCAATAATTTCCGTCACACAAGAAGTATCATTGCCTCCCTGAGTCTTCTCTATTTCAAGATGAATCCAGAAGAATGTTAATTTGTAAGCTTAATCAGCCTACTGACCACAGGTTGGTCATTAGGGCAGTAAATTCACCTGTAGACTAACATCAAGGATATTTGGATCCCCCAAAATAGGGATTAAATGGAATTTTTAATGTATGTACATTGAGAGATTTACGTCTCTCTTTGTAGCCTATCTTCACTTTGGTCATTTTTATGAGCAAGAAATAAGACACCCAAATGTGTCTAAAATATTCAATAATAAATAATAATAATAATAATAATAATAATAATAATAATAATAATAATAATAATAATAATAATAATAATAATAATAATGAAGATGCGATGCTTCACAGTATTTGATTTCCAAAATAACCATTAAGTCACACTTGGTTTTTACAAAAAAAAAAATCATTCATACATAGTACATTTTCCAGTACTGAGGAAGGAAAAGAGATTATAAATTAACACTCATACAACTCTCATACAGCGACAGTCATACGTCATACAACTGACCGTATGAAGAAAAAGTAATCTAAATTTTTTTCCATCAATGACGGCTGAGATGCTCTTTTTTTTTTTAGTTTTAGAAGAGTTGAATCCCAAAATTAAAGCTTCCGGGGAAGGGACATAATATTGGATCTCCTCTTCCGGTAATGCCTTTCAAATATGGCCGCCAGGAGAGCGGGAGCTATGGCGGCCGTCATCATCTTTTGGTGTACCAGTACTGCTTGATGATGTCTGATCCTCGCTCGCCGATCATGATGACAGGAGCGTTAGTGTTACCGGAGACCAGAGTGGGCATGATGGAGGCGTCGACCACACGGAGACCAGAGATGCCGTACACTCTGAAAGTGACAACAATGTTGCAGTAAATGTGTATGAGGGCCGGGGAACTAACACAAACTGTAATAATGTAGCTTGAAATAGACTGTGATAATGAGGGATGAACAGTTGTAATGATAATTGAAGGGGGAGTGGAGGCTAGGGGCTGGATCTCTACCCATGTAGGCATGATATTTACGGGCACACATCACAGTCAACAGGATTCGAAGTCTCGTTAGGAAAGCTGGCAAGGTTCCCAAGTGACGCTCTATGCCACTCGGCCAGAGATGCATCAAAAACTGGGTAACCTTGCTTATAAGCCATGTTTCGCCAGTCCGGGCACGCCTCAAGCATGGATTCAAATAATTTTTTCCTGTATGTTTGGACCTCACAAATTAATTTTTTTATGTCAATGCATTTGTGGTGTAGAGCGTCACTTGGGAACCTTACCAGCCTTCCTAACGTGGCTTCGGATTCTGCTGATTGCGATTATTCTTTGTATATACTCGCTTGTTTTTGCGTGGTGTATTAATGCGCACAGTTCCGTTCCACTCCTACAGCTGTAGTTAATAAAACAAGAAAACACACACAAACCACAAAAATCATGCATATGTATCAATACAGAGCTGGAGAAGAGCTCTTGATCCGGGAACTGGAAGCATCCTTCTCTTCCAGGGAACAAACCTGATCACTTCTCATGCACCATACAATGAATTACCACCTTCCCACAAATTTTAATTAAGTCAATGTAAAAAATTCAAGATAACTTATCCATACTTGAGTTCTGGGTCGACTACAGCTCCTGGGTCCCAGTAGGGTCCCATCTTGCAGGTGCCCACGGGGTGGTAGATGGTAGAGGTGTAGTGCCGTGCCAGGCACTCCCAGTAAGTGTCGGTCCAGAGAGGAGCGTACTCACAGCCTGGCATGGGACGCGTGTAGAACCTGGAACCAAACTTCTTGAACGCTCGCGTCTCCGTCAGCGCCAGGGCGATCTTGATGCCTGAACGGAAGGAATAGTGGTTAGACGAGGGAAAAGGCAAGAGCAAAGATGCGAAGGACGGGAAATCAGAGGAAAAGAAGGAGGAGGAGGAGGAGGAGGAGGAGGACATAGCCAATTGACATAATGTGTGTCCAAGGTGAGAGGCTCTTGACTCAAGGAACTGGATCTGACCCTTCTCATTCCTAGAATCGAATCTGATTGCCTCCCATTCCCAAAAGCAATGCATAACCTCTATGAGTTTAGCGCTTTCCTTTAAATAAAATAATAATAATGTGTATCCATCTCTTCCCCGAAAACATCAGGATATTTATCCTGTTTACACCTCTATGAGCGGTGTCGTAATGTTAGTACAGGGCTTTTAATCCAAGGAATTATAGCAATCTTCCCTTTTTTTCGATCAAACCTAGTTACCTTCTATTCCTCAGAAGCTGTATGACCCTGCCAGCGTGTGTTGGTATCCCGTGTGTTGGTATTCAATGTGTTGGTATCCCGTGTGTTGGTATTCCGTCTTCCATCATCTCAATTACTGTGTATTTTGCTATTGTTTTTCTGTCTTGTGTAACCTTTTGTGTGACGAGGTGTAATGTTCGCTGACGTACCCAGCTTCCGCAGCCCCGTGGCAGTATCTCTCTCTCTCTCTCTTTCTCTCTCTCTCTCTCTCTCTCTCTCTCTCTCTCTCATGCTTCCCAGAACTGAGAGATACTGAACTGGGAGTTCTCAAACAGCTGCTTCTGCTGGGACCACTCTAGGACCTGCCTTGCATGGGCCCGTAGGCCTTCTGCAGTGTTCCTCTATTCTTATGTTCTTATGTTCTTATCTCCTTTTCTTGGATCCAATAGCTTCTCCAGAGGCTACAGGAGAAATGAGGAGGTCCTGTCTCCTTTTCCTGGAGGCCTATAGCTACTCCAGGGACTAGAGAAAAGAAAGGTCTTGTGTTCTTTTCCTGGGGTCTAAGACACTCTAAGGTCTGTAGAAAAACAAGGGACTGTTCTTTTTTTCAATGGGGCTTATAGCCCCTCCAAGAGCTACAGAAACAAGCGGGATTAACACAGAGGTATATTGTAATTTATATCTTTGCCTTTCGGTCGACCCCAAAGACTGTCAAAGTTTTTCAACATTACTGTTCAAAGTGTAAACTTTAGTACACATGAGAAAGTATATTTGAAATAACCTCCGATTGATCAGGAATATACACAGATGTCCTGGAACTATGAGAAGCAAAATGAGTGGGAGAATTATAATCGGGGGGTAAATAGTGTTAAATCGGATGTAACTGAGGAAATAAAGATAAAGAAAGAGCTGAGATAATAATAGAGGAGAGGGTACATATGATGAAATTGAATAATTATGTGGTATTAAGGTTTGACGTGAAAATAGGGTTAAAAAGAGCGTTTATGGTGGGTTTGAGCACCTAGCAAGCGTGTGTGTGAATGTCTTAGATCGGGACGGAGACAAAGGTTTTTTTTTAGGGTTTGACGTGCTATTGTAGTGTGAGCTAGGTAATATATATGAAAGGAATCAGGGAAAACCTTCTCGTCGGACTTGAGTCCTGGAAGTGGCAAGTACAGTACTTGTACTCAGATGGTTGGTGTGTGGATACTACAGTTG
>NC_069433.1:43710944-43723444 GCF_026875155.1 Cherax quadricarinatus | reverse complement strand
GAGAGAGAGGAGAGAGAGAGAGAGAGAGAGAGAGAGAGAGAGAGAGAGATAGAGCTCTTGGAACCAGGGAGAGAGAGCTTCATCAATAAAGGAACAAAAGCTCTTCCCCTCCTCCCACAGACGTACTCAGGAGCCTAGTAAGGGTCACCTCCCACAGACGTACTCAGGAGCCTAGTAAGGGTCACCTCCCACAGACGTACTCAGGAGCCTAGTAAGGGTCACCTCCCACAGACGTACTCAGGAGCCTAGTAAGGGTCACCTCCCACAGACGTACTCAGGAGCCTAGTAAGGGTCACTCGACACACGCATTTTGGGCTGCCAGAGAAAAACGAAAATGAGTTTTTTTTATCAACGTTAGAGACTCATTTATTTTTTATTTAGACCTAATAATTAAAAATGTTATTAAAGGGTAAAGAATTGCTCACACACACACACACACACACACACACACACACACACACACACACACACACACATACACACACACACACACACACACACACACACATACACACACACACATACACACACACACACACACACACACACACACACACACACACACACACACACACACACACACACACCACACACACACACTAGGTGAGTACACACACGGAAATATACCTCCCCAAATATACCTCTGTTTTAAATAAGATCGCCTCGGATCAAACCTGTTTTATCCCGCCACTGTACCATTTCCCAGTGGTTATATGACACTTATAAAAACCTATAAAACCACCTATTCCCAAATTATAAACTAATTTTCTATATTCTGAAACATGCTAGAAGAAGTGGTGCTCGAAACGAAACAACAGAAACGTGCAGGAATTAAAACTGTAAAAAGAAAGAGAGACTTTCCCAGAAATAAAAAATTCCTAGATCTACGTCACAGGAATCAATTGAAACCTTGTTGCAAGCAGTTAGTTGCATAGATTAAAAAAATATATTGGTTACTGTATTACGTAATTCCAGTGGGTCGTAGAAAAGGTAAATACATGACTTAAAAATGTAAAATATTTTGTTAAGTGAATATGATGACTGTGAATGACCATGAAAATGAATATGATAACTTTGTAAGTGCCTTTTACTTATATATATATATATATATATATATATTATATTATATATATATATATATATATATATATATATATATATATATATATATATATATATATAGATAGATAGTTTTGAACAGGTTACATGCAGTAGGATTTAAATCCTTTAAATGAACCAAACTAGTGGGCTGGAATAGTGTTGGATAGTCTGGATGGAATGTTTAACCGTGAAGACAGAAGCTGCAGAATGAGTTTTTGTGACTGGGACAACGTTTCGCTCTTGATGGAGCCTTATTTGTTGGATTTGTGAAGGACCTGCCTAGTCTGCCAAGAGGTCTATTGCAGTGTTCCTCCTTTCTTATGTTCTTGTGTTAGCATACATATAGAGCGAAACGTTCGTCCCGATTATAGTTCGTGGTGCAACATACGTCCTCTCATTGTAGAAGTATAGAAAAGGGGAGAAGGGTGAAGGGAAAGTGTGAGGCTGCAAGTGGTGATAAACAGCAATGTAAAGACGTAGATTAAACACGTAAAGTGAAGACGTAAAGTCGTACAGTAAAGACGTGCAATAGAGACGTGCAATAAAGAGAAAATATTACAGGCATAATCTTGAAAGTTAAGACACTTGTGCAACATCTGGTTATCTTTATTGTAGACGTTTCGCCATCCAGTGGCTTTATCAATGCAGATTCTTGGACATAATAAGAAAACGGAAGAACTATATACAAAAGATGAGGTAATCAGTCCCTCAGCCTTGGAGGTGGTGTTTAGAGCACCGTGGTTGGTAGAGATTCTGAAGCAGAGGCAAGGAGACTGGCGCTTATATAGGCGTCAGTGAAAGGGACGTGTAGCAGACGAGGGCATAGTCACTGGTAGGCGGGATTCCCCAGCGGAAGTAGGTCCTACCCAAAGGGATGGGTTAGTTGTAGCAGCCGTGAAGAAGGTCTTGTAGATGTCCTCTGAACCAAGATTCCATGATGTTGCAGTGTCAGATACTAAAACAATAAAGATATCCAGATGTTGCACATGTGTCTTAACTTTCAGGCATAATCTTCAGCAGATATTACAGTGCTGAGGGAATATTATTGTGTTAGGTGCTTGGTTAGTGTACCGGGTGGTGGCAGACGCTGAAGGTGCGCGGAGTTACAGTACTAGGTTACAACAAGTACCGGATTACTGTACCGGGGAGTGGAAGAAATACAAGCAGTCGTGTAGGTTTAAGTGCAGCGAGGACCGAATTAGCAGGTGTCGGGGAATGTGCTCCTGCAGATGTGTTATGCCAGGATAGGATAGGGTACTCCCAGGTAAGACCCATGTGGGTGAAAGGGAGAGTGAGGGAAAGAGCCTGGGCTAGACCCAGCTGCATAGCGTTGGTTGTTACGCTATAGTGAGTGCGGTATTAATGCTAACACAGCTGTAGCATACGCAAGCAGTGAGTGCAGGTGTTGGAGAGATTAGGGAGGGGCAGGTGTGTAAGAGCTGGCCGTTACCTTCAACTATAATCTTGATATCTCTTGGGTCGGTTAGGTAGTTGTGGATGATGTAGGGTTTGTCGAAGGGACTGGCTGAACGAAGGGTTATGTACCCGCGGGAGTTGGGCCGTAGCAACATGGGGTATATGGACCAGCTGTCCCGGAACGATATGGGCTTAAACATTTGCTGCCACGTCTGAAAATCAAGAATCAGTGCCAAAGGCTTTCTAAACAAAGATATAAAGTCGATCGTCGAGGGACATGAGTTTGGAAGTCAATAAAGTTTGGCGTCTCTACATACTAGTTCTCAGTCTATAAGCTAGCTCTTACTCTAGAAGTGTGGTGCCTCTCATAGTCTATAAGCTAGCTCCCAGTCTAAATCTAGCTCACAGTCTAATGTTAGTCTAAAGCGTCCAGGGCGTCCTCTACCTAAACTCTTCTTGACCTCCACTCAGGAGCAGGACGAAGAGGTGGCTGTCAAGTGTTAGAAATAAAGCTCTTAGCGGACGGAGCATCGAACCTTCACAGCAGGATCAAACCGTGCAATGAATAACCCACGCGAGTTTAGCGTTTTACATAAAAAAATAATCTTGAAGATCCTAATAATACTGCAACCACCAGTTCGTCAGCTCGTGTCCACTTCGACGTCAACTGCTAGTTGGCTCGGGGAGTCCTACCTTCCACTAGCACCCTGACGTCGTGCTCGTCAGTAAGGTAGTTGGGAAAGATCAGAGGTTTGTGGAAAGGGCTGGCACTCCTGAGAGCCACGTAGCCGCGACTTCGTGGCCGCAGGAGGGTAGGAAGGACACTCCAGTTGTCTCGGAAGGACACGGGCTGTAGCATCAACCTCCAGGTCTGTCTGGGGGTCAGTCAGTAGGTCGTGATTTCTACGTCTCTAGGAATAAGGTAGTACATCACTTTGTGAGGGAGTAAGTTAGCTTTTATACCACAAAATCAGAGATAATTCATAGCTGACAATAAAACTCATTTACTCTATAACAGAAATGGAAAAAAAATATATTGACTGCTTACTGTTGAGATGGATTATATTAATTCCCGCACAAAATATTAGTTATTTCAGAAAAAGCATAAAGTAAGAGCTATATCTGAAGAAAATAATATATTATATATATATATATATATATATATATATATATATATATATATATATATATATTATATATATATATATATATATGCCGAATAGGTAAAACTTGCGATTTTGGCATAAATAATAACGTTCTTCTTGCCGAATAAGGCAAGCGAAAATTTGTGTACACAATAATTTCGCAAAAATCCTTCTGAACCTGACGAAAATAATGTATTTCATTGTGTTTGTTTATTATTAAATTACTGTAAACTTATCTAAAATATAATTAGTTGGATTAGGCTAAATTAAGTTGCGCTTGTTATAATAAGGTTAGGTAAGTTTTGTAAGGTTCTTTGGGTACAAAATTGTAAATTTTTGCACTAATATATAAATGAAAAAATATATCTTTAAACGTATAAGAGAAAATTTTAGAAAGGACTTAATTTGAATGAGTTTTTGCTAAATGACCTATTCGGCACGACACACACACACACACACACACACACATATATATATTATATATATATATATATATATATATATATATATAATATATAACAACACTGCGCTAGCCAAGGATTCGAACCCATGTTGTACTGGCCTGCCTCATGGTAAGCGAGAACCACATGACGCTTTAAACCACAGGACCACCCAGCCCTACAAGAATGGCGCAGCCAGCACAGAGCTAGCTGTTGGGCGGCCATCCGAGGGCATACGGAGGTGTGGGAGCTTCTAAGCTAATTTCATTCTCATCCTTGTTTGGTGAACTAGCCTCACGAGCAGTATTTATATATTATTGTAACCACGAACGAGTGGTATTGATCAATAACAACACTGCACTAGCCAAGGATTCGAACCCATGTTGTACTGGCCTGCCGCAGTGTTGTTATTGATCAATACCACTCGTTCGTGGTTACAATAATATATATATATATTATATATATATATATATATATATATATATTATATATATATATATATATATATATATATATATATACACAACACACACATATATATATATATATATATATATATATATATATATATATATATATATATATATATATATTATATATATATTGTTAAGACAAAGAATATATAAATGGACACACAAAAATGCAATTCTAAAATAAGTATTGAATAAATGTAATACTACAGTAAACTACAGTCCTACAAGACTATGAATAACTAACCTAAGATGTAGATAACTAACCTAGATTCTAGAACACTAGGTTCTATGAAGGAGGCGCCTTGAAAGCGGTGAAGTTCTCTTGATTCAAAGAATTAGTCCGAAACTATAGTACCTTGACAAGTTGGGAGCGTCGCAATGCTCTGCTCCTTAAAATATTCTCGATGTCACATTCGGCAAATTTCCTGGAGATTTCAATGAACTCGTAAGTAGTTAACCGCAATTAAATTGCTCTGAAATTTCCGGAAAATACTTTTAATTATTTTTACGGTACCACTGAAATCACCGTGAAATAATTGTCTCTGACAGACAATTAAGATTCCCTTATAATCGCCGAGAAATATCTCTTCGGATATGAAATTACTTCTTTATTCCCCAGAAAATTCTTATCTAAAATAAATATTCACTATTTCTCAGAAATTTTCCAGAAATACCTATATATACCTGTCGTGGACAGGTATCTTCAATGGCCTATTGATTGATTAATGGGTTGAAATCCTATCTACTGCACGAGGGTCATCAGAATAACTGCCACCCTGTTCTATACTGTCTGACACCCTGTGCTACTGTGTGTGTCTGACACCCTGTGCTATACTGTGTGTCTGACACCCTGTGCTACACTGTGTGTCTGACACCCTGTTCTTCATTGTGTCTGACACCCTGTTCTACACTGTGTGTCTGACACCCTGTGCTACACTGTGTCTGGCATCCTGTTCTATACTGTGTATGACACCCTGTGCTACACTGTGTGTCTGACACCCTGTTCTACACTGCGTGTCTGACACCCTGTGCTACACTGTGTGTCTGACACCCTGTTCTACACTGTGCCTGACACCCTGTGCTACACTGTGCCTGACACCCTGTGCTACACTGTGTGTCTGACACCCTGTTCTACACTGTATTTGACAACCTGCTCTACACTGTTTAACACTCTGTGTTTCACTGTGACTTGGACACCCTCTTCCACACTGTGTATCTAACACTGCTCAACACTGTGTCTTTCACCTTGTGCTACACTTTGTGTCTGACACCCTGTGATAATGACACCGTAAACCTTTGCTGCCTTACACCCTTGGGAACTTTTACTGCAGACACCGAGTGTCCTTAGCACCCTATACTCTTTAACATTCAGCCCTCTCTAGCACTCAGTATCCCTTAGCACCCAGCATCCCTTACACGTTCGGAGAGGCCGTGAACTTTACGGATCTGTCTGCCTCCGTCAGAGGCCGGGGAACCTGAGATGAAGTGGAACTCGATGTCTGGCCAGTCGTCAGAGTGATTAGCATACTTGGTCTTAACAAAGCCGAGACCTTCCACGCCTCCCAGCACCGTCAGCGGACCTGCAGGAAGGAACCAGCACTGCTAATGAAGGGTGTGTAGGATAGGGACTGAAGGACTTTAGTGTGGTTAAGGTGGACTGACAAAGATTAGCTTAGATTTTGCCTCCGAAGTGGCTAGATTATTGCCCTTCCTATATCCATCCTATGGAGGGAAGTGCAAGAGAAAATGGATACACAAAAGGCCTAGGATCTAGGCTCCATGAAAAGTGTTAAAACAAGTACATCTGGATTTATATCCGCACTATCTTATCTGCTGCAAGTAAATTTAGGATATTTTCTAAATATATCCGATATACTATTTTCATTAATAAAATACCTTGACATATCACATAAGTTCTTATACTCTCTATCTCTACATTCTTCAATAACTGGACAATGAAGCATAGTGTTCAAGAAGGCGGCCATGAGGCTGACCCGGTACTTTGCATTTCATCTGATCATCGTCTGTGGAATATCACAAAAGAAGAGAATTTGTTGAATTTTGTATTTAACTTCTGGTCTGGACTCAGAGGTGTCTTCGCCCAGCTACAGTGACTCACGCACTAACTTTCACTGTACTGCTTCAATACATTAGTAAGAGCGTCGACAAAATCGCAGTTGACAATTACAGTTGTAACGCCGAAAAAAAATCAGCGACTCTTGTAACATAAAGTATTAATGTTAAACTAACATAAAATATAACAATGAGCTTAATTTATCCCATAAATCAAGAGAAGTGAGCTTAAATAAGAAAGCTTAAGCTGAAGATGAGAAATGTTTTAGACCATGATGTGTACTTACCCAGATGCATCTGCAAGGGTTGAAACATAGCTCTTGGCACAGTCTTTTAAACTTCATTAACCAGTATTACATGTGTTAGGTTTTCGGAACTTTATCATAATATATATATATATATATATATATATATATATATATATATAATATATATATATATATATATATATATTATATATATATATATATATATATATATATAAGTGTTTGTGTGTGTGTGTGTACACTCACCAGAGCCAAACATAGCATACTTGAGGACACTGGGTAGGTTCTCGTAACGGGTCTGAACCAGTGACACCTTCTTGTCTATGAGGAAGACCAATCCGCCTACGCCGATGTGATCCTGAAGGTTGTGCCCCACAGGCAGGTCCTCCAGCACAGGGATCTGCAGGAGGGATAAGCATGTGTCAGCAGGAACTGTTTCCTTGTCATAGTCCATAACGCAGGATGGGGCTCGTACAAGGTGTTGAAATGTGTCAGCCTGAACTGGGAGACTTCAGTAGGGCAATGAGGATATCCTCAAGTAATCTCAGCTGCCTCAGCGTCAAAGATATCGTCGTAGCATAGCTGGAGTTGCTATCATTTAGGGCAGAAAATGTACATAGACTTGTTCATACGTCACTGATTAGATATCAAACTCGTGTTCTTTCGTTTGTGAGCCTAATGCTCTATCCCTAAGTTACAAATTACTCTCGAGGAACCCCTCTGCAGGTGTGTCAGTAAACTCTTGAGTCCCTCGACATTGGTATTTATGGTGTTGTAACTGCGAGTAGCCAGCCACCAGACGCATAATAGCCCCTGAAATCGTAGTCTGATAGTCATAAAGAGGCCCAGTGAACCCCGCGGGGAAGGAGGGAAGGGATGGAGGGAAGGAGAGTAGGGTAGAAGGAAGGGATGAATGGAAGGAGAGTAGGGTAGAAGGAAGGGATGAAGGGAAGGAGAGTAGGGTAGAAGGAAGGGATGAAGGGAAGAAGAGTAGGGTAGAAGGAAGGGATGAAGGGAAGGAGAGTAGGGTAGAAGGAATGGATGAAGGGAAGGAGAGTAGGGTAGAAGGAAAGGATGAAGGGAAGGAGAGTAGGGTAGAAGGAAGGGATGAAGGGAAGGAGAGTAGGGTAGAAGGAAGGGATGAAGGGAAGGAGAGTAGGGTAGAAGGAAGGGATGAAGGGAAGGAGAGTAGGGTAGAAGGAAGGGATGAAGGGATGGAGAGTAGGGTAGAAGGAAAGGATGAAGGGAAGAGTAGTGTAGAAGGAAGGGATGAAGGGAAGGAGAGTAGGGTAGAAGGAAGGGATGAAGGGAAGGAGAGTAGGGTAGAAGGAAACGATGAAGGGAAGGAGAGTAGGGTAGAAGGAAAGGATGAAGAGAAGGAGAGTAGGGTAGAAGGAAAGGATGAAGGGAAGGAGAGTAGTGTAGAAGGAAGGGATGAAGGGAAGGAGAGTAGGGTAGAAAGGAAGGGAATGAAGGGAAGGAGAGTAGGGTAGAAGGAAGGGATGAAGGGATGGAGAGTAGGGTAGAAGGAAAGGATGAAGGGAAGGAGGTAGTGTAGAAGGAAGGGATGAAGGGAAGGAGAGTAGGGTAGAAGGAAGGGATGAAGGGAAGGAGAGTAGGGTAGAAGGAAAGGATGAAGGGAAGGAGAGTAGGGTAGAAGGAAAGGATGAAGGGAAGGAGAGTAGGGTAAAAGGAAAGGATGAAGGGAAGGAGAGTAGGGGGGGGAAGGGATGGAGGGAAGAAAGGTATAAAATAAGGCCAGGAAATTCACTCCAGAGGGGAATTAAATAACTTGGTTGACAGTATCAACTCTTCACAGTAAAGTTCCGTGAAGTGCATTATGTGTCTTATTCCTTGGACTCTTCTAAGTGATCGTCTTCCATCTTCGTCCACATGTTCTGGAACTGTACATGTGTCAGAACATGTTAATACCCATATGTATCATGCACGTCGCGATCATGTCTCCTCTAATCCATCGTTCGTCTAGTGGCGTAAGCTTCAGCTCCCTCAGTCTTCTCTACCAGATCATGCTCATTAACTCCAGAACTCGAATTGTGGTCATCCAATTGTAGTTGCCGGGAGTCAAGACTTAGCTCCTGGTTCCGCCTGTGGTGCATGACTAAACGTCAGCTTTTAAGGACCTACCATAAAATTAAGAACCAAGAATGGTTTTATCGGAACGTCGTACTGTAAAGAAATAATTGAAAAAAAGAATCTTGGGACACGAAAAATGATTTCTGTGTTATATTTTAAGTTGTACAGAGAAGTATTTATTAGAAAACGTTTCGGTTCTGGGACCTTGATTGCTTAGACAGAGAGGGATGCCCATTCAACTGAGCGGGTCAACCCTCTCAGTGGGAGAAAGAGTCCTATTTCTCCTAACAAAATACATATCCTTTTGAGAGAGAGAGAGAGAGAGAGAGAGAGAGAGAGACAGAGAGAGAGAGAGAGAGAGAGAGAGAGAGAGAGAGAGAGAGAGAGAGAGAGAGAGAGAGACAGACAGACAGACAGACAGACAGACAGACAGGCAGACAGAGAGCTCGGTACCTACCCCGTGTGACTGGAGTTGCTTGGCTGGACCTATCCCAGACAACATGAGCAGCTGGGGCG
The DNA here is from genome assembly GCF_026875155.1 of Cherax quadricarinatus. Taxonomy (NCBI): domain Eukaryota; kingdom Metazoa; phylum Arthropoda; class Malacostraca; order Decapoda; family Parastacidae; genus Cherax; species Cherax quadricarinatus. The sequence goes on along the minus strand of NC_069433.1, from coordinate 43,713,920 downwards.
AGTTGATGGAGCCAGCTGACAAGATGATCTCCTTCTTCGCCAGTACCACCTGCGTGTGCCCATGGCGAAGGAACTCCACACCGTAGGCTCGCTTGGTATGCGGGTCTATAAGAATCTGAAAGATAAGGAGACAGAGCAAGTGAGATAGTTGTCGGCCACTGGGGAGTCATTAGGAAAGAAATTAGTCACTGAAGAATAAGACGAGTGTGGAACACTTGCGTATCTTTACTGGTGAAATATCTCGCCTCTGCAGCAGGCTTCTTCAGTTGAATACATAAGAACATAAGAAAGGAGGAACACTGCAACAAGCCTGCTGGCCCATACTAGGCAGGTCCTTCACAAATCAAATCCACTAATAGAACAAATGCTACACGAGAGAAAATAACACTGGAGGCAACAGAAGTAATTTTAAGGGATCAGTCCCTTAGCCTTGATAGGAGGTTGTCAGTCTTGATAGGAGAGTATCACTCCCTCAGCCTTAATAGTAGAGTGTCAGTCCTCAGCCTTAATAGTAGAATGTCAGTCCCTCAGCCTTAATAATAGAATGTCAGTCCCTCAGCCTTAATAATAGAGTGTCAGTCCTTCAGCCTTAATAGTAGAGTATCAGTCCCTCAGCCGTAATAATAGATTGTCAGTCCCTCAGCCTTAATAATAGAGTGTCAGTCCTCAGCCTTAATAATAGAGTGTCAGTCCCTCAGCCTTAATAATAGAGTGTCAGTCCTCAGCCTTAATAATAGTGTCAGCCCCTCAGCCTTAATAATATAGTGTCAGTCCTTCAGCCTTAATAGTAGAGTGTCAGCCCCTCAGCCTTAATAGTAGAGTGTCAGCCCCTCAGCCTTAATAGTAGAGTGTCAGTCCCTCAGCCTTAATAGTAGAGTGTCAGTCTCTCAGCCTTAATAGTAGAGTGTCAGTCCCTCAGCCTTAATAGTAGAGTGTCAGTCCCTCAGCCTTAATAGTAGATTATCAGTCCCTCAGCCTTAATAGTAGATTGTCAGTCCCTCAGCCTTAATAGTAGACTGTCAGCCCCTTAGCCTTAATAGTAGAGTGTCAGCCCCTCAGCCTTAGTAGTAGAGTGTCAGCCCCTCAGCCTTAATAGTAGAGTGTCGATCCCTCAGCCTTAACAGTAGAGTGTCAGCCCCTCAGCCTTAATAGTAGAATGTCAATCCCTCAACCTTAACAGTAGAGTGTCAGTCCCTCAATCCTGATAGGAGGTTATCTGTGTATCATTCTCTAGGTTGAGGGACTGATCGCCTCATCTTACACTGTCCTCGTATATCATCTCATTAAACTGTAAGAGCCGTGTCAACATCTCCAAAGATACACAGGTGTCACACACATGTGTCTCATATCTCAGAAACGAGTATCCCACCCTACTGGGATTGATAGAGAATGCAGAAGAGAGAGAGAGAGAGAGAGAGAGAGAGAGAGAGAGAGAGAGAGAGAGAGAGAGAGAGAGAGAGAGAGAGAGAGAGAGAGAGAGAGAGAGAGAGAGAGAGAGAGAGAGTACCTTAGTGACGAAGGAGTGCATAGCGACGTGTAGGTTAGGTCTCAGCCTGACGGGACGGATGAAAGCCTTGCTGGTGGAACATCGTGACCCCCGTCGCAACGTACCCTGTGGGATCATGAACCCTGGGGGGGGGAGAAAAAAGGAGAATATTAACATGGCATTTTAAGGGAAAAAATGATCAAAATTCTAACATTTATACGAAAAGGGAAAAAACTTTAATATTTCGCAGTATTTTCACGTTTTGGGAAAAAAATTCAAGATTTGTTTTGGAAAATTTCAAAGTTTATATAAAAAACATTAATTTAGAGTAAAATTAATTTAGAGTAAATTTGATGTATATACGCTGAGGTGCTCACTTCTCGGCGTATATACGCTGAGGTGCTCACTTCTCGGCGTATATACGCTGAGGTGCTCACTTCTCGGCGTATATACGCTGAGGTGCTCACTTCTCGGCGTATATACGCTGAGGTGCTCACTTCTCGGCGTATATACGCTGAGGTGCACACTTCTCGGCGTATATACGCTGAGGTGCACACTTCTCGGCGTATATACGCTGAGGTGCTCACTTCTCGGCGTATATACGCTGAGGTGCACACTTCTCGGCGTACATACGCAGAGGTGCTCACTTCTCGGCGTACATACGCTGAGGTGCACACTTCTCGGCGTACATACGCTGAGGTGCTCACTTCTCGGCGTACATACGCTGAGGTGCACACTTCTCGGCGTACATACGCTGAGGTGCACACTTCTCGGCGTACATACGCTGAGGTGCACACTTCTCTGCGTACATACGCTGAGGTGCACACTTCTCTGCGTACATACGCTGAGGTGCACACTTCTCGGCGTACATACGCTGAGGTGCACACTTCTCGGCGTACATACGCTGAGGTGCACACTTCTCGGCGTACATACGCTGAGGTGCACACTTCTCGGCGTACATACGCTGAGGTGCACACTTCTCGGCGTACATACGCTGAGGTGCACACTTCTCGGCGTACATACGCTGAGGGTGCACACTTCTCGGCGTACATACGCTGAGGTGCACACTTCTCGGCGTACATACGCTGAGGTGCACACTTCTCGGCGTACATACGCTGAGGTGCACACTTCTCGGCGTACATACGCTGAGGTGCACACTTCTCGGCGTACATACGCTGAGGTGCACACTTCTCTGCGTATATACGCTGAAACACATCAATGTGTTAACAATGAGGGATTCCTTTTATTGTATATACACCGAGAGTTATACAACCCTCGGTGTATATACACTGAGAGTTATACAACCCTCGGTATATATACACTGAGAGTTATACAACCCTCGGTGTATATACATTGAGAGTTATACAACCCTTGGTGTATATACACCGAGAGTTATACAACCCTCGGTATATATACACTGAGAGTTATACAACCCTCGGTTTTACACTGGAGTTATACAACCCTGGTTTTTAAACACCGGGGAAAAAGGT
>NC_069433.1:43631389-43710444 GCF_026875155.1 Cherax quadricarinatus | reverse complement strand
CCAGTCCCTCATCAAAAAAAGGTTCTGTTCCATACACTATGGGTCTGCCTATTTTCTGTACTCGACTGAAGAAGCCTATGTGTAGGTGAAACGTTTCGGAATAAAGATATATAACTGTTACCAACCCGTCGGTATTGTGTATCATTTTGTTATATATACTGTCTTTTAACCTTTGTATGCTAGAAGTGATCAAGGTCCCAGGACCGAAACGTTTTCTAATAAATATATCCTAGTGTTTGCTTACGTATTTTTCAAAACCAACTTGTATTTATTGCCAAGGTTTAAGTCACCTTCACTAGTAAAACCTCACTTAGATTATGCAGCTCAATTTTGGTCGTTATGCTAGAGAAGAATGACACACGAGGATAGACTGAGAGCCTTAAACCTTCACTCTCATGAGACGTAGAATGAGCATAGATATCATTGAGGTTTATAAGTGAAAGACAGACATAATCAAAGGCGATGTAAGTAAAGTGCTGAAAATATCTTGTCAAGTAAGAACTAGAAATAATGGATTGAAATTAGATAACTTTAGATTAAGAAAGAACGTAGGAAAGTTCTGTTGGCAAACCAGTACAGGTCATTAGGCCTGTACTGGTTTGAAAACAATTCTTAGGTTCAGAGTTGTCGATGAATGGAATAATCTCCCAAGTAAGGTAATAGAACCTTGGGTAGCCTTCAAAACAGATTAAACAAATAAATGAGTAGGAAGTGCTGGGTCTGATTAATACCTAACTGAAGCAAATTCTTGACTGACTTTGGAAAAAGGTTAAACAATTAGGTGGGTAGGAGTGGTTGGCTCTGAGAAAAACACATGCCCAGTATGGGCCAGTAGGCCTTCAGCAGTGTTCCTCGATTTTTATGTTCTTATGCTCTCTCTCTCTCTCTCTCATTTCCTCTCTCTCTCTCGTCTCTCTCTCTCTCCTCTTCCATCTCTCTCTCTCTCTCTCTCTCCTCTCATCTCTCTCTCTCTCTCTCTCTCTCCCTCTCTCTCTCTCTCTCCTCTCTCTCTCTCTCTCTCTCTCTCTCTCTCTCTCTTTTTTTTTTTTTTTTTTTTTTTTTTTTTACACCGGGTTTGACAAGGTTAAGGATCCCTAACTTTATTGACAAGCTATTTACAGGTTAAGGATTCCTAACTTTATTGGCAAGCTAAGAGCTGTTACCTACATCAGCTCATTTGAAAGCATTTTTATTGTTATGAGACATACAAGTAGGGAACAGGATGAAGTTGGAGCCATCTGTGAGCCAGCATTTTCATTGATCAACTGACTTTCTCTTTCTCTCTCTCTCTCTCCTCTCTCTCTCTCTTCTCTCTCCTCTCTCTCTCTCTCCTCTCTCTCTCCTCTTTCTTTCCTCTCTCTCTCTCCTCTCTCTCTCTCCTCTCTCTCTCTCTCTCTCCTCTCTCTCCTCTCTCTCTCTCTCTCTCTCTCTCCTTCCTCTGCAATACCAGGACATGGATGGTTTAGCGTTTACAGTATTTACGTATAGAGTGTGTTTGTAGGGTGTGGTGGGTTTATGTGAGGTGAAGGTGTGGTGTGGTTCCGCAGTGCAGCAGCAATACTGCTGGTTGCAGAAGTTGCAGTCAATACCTCCCTGCTTCACATCGTCCAGCCTGCACCACCAGTTTTGTATCGTGATAAACACGATGTGATGGGCGTCATTTTGAGCTCTAGATTAATGCTCTCCCTTCATCTCTGTCTCTGTCTGTCTGTCTGTCTGTCTGTCTGTCTGTCTGTCTGTCTGTCTGTCTGTCTGTCTGTCTGTCTCTCTCTCTCTCTCTCTCTCTCCTCCTCATCTCTCCTCTCCTCTCTCTCTCTCTCTCTCTCTCTCTCTCTCTCTGTTGCTGAGAGGAAGAAATGATGGACTTTTTTTGAGGGAGGCTGGCAGGAAAGAAGAATTTTGAGGCGACCATGAAAATGTGTTCATCTGCCCTAAGTGTGTGAGAGATGGTGGAGGAGGGAGGTGTTCATCTAGCCCAGGTGTAGGAGTGGAGGAGGGAGGTGTTCTTTCTAGCCCAGGTGTAGGAGTGGAGGAGGGAGGTGTTCATCTAGCCCAGGTGTAGGAGTGGAGGAGGGAGGTGTTCATCTAGCCCAGGTGTAGGAGTGGAGGAGCGAGGTGTTCATCTAGCCCAGGTGTAGGAGTGGAGGAGGGAGGTGTTCATCTAGCCCAGATGTAGGAGTGGAGGAGGAGGTGTTCACTAGCCCAGGTGTAGGAGTGGAGGAGGGAGGCGTTCATCTAGCCCAGGTGTAGGAGTGGAGGGGGAGGTGTTCATCTAGCCCAGGTGTAGGAGTGGAGGAGGAGGTGTTCATGTAGCCCAGGTGTAGGAGTGGAGGAGGGAGGTGTTCATCTAGCCCAGGTGTAGGAGTGGAGGAGCGAGGTGTTCATCTAGCCCGGGTGTAGGAGTGGAGGAGGGAGGTGTTCATCTAGCCCGGGTGTATTAGTGGAGGAGGGAGGTTCATCTAGCTCAGGTGTAGGAGTGGGGAGCGAGGTGTTCATCTAGCCCAGGTGTAGGAGTGGAGGGGGGAGGTGTTCATCTAGCCCAGGTGTAGGAGTGGAGGAGCGAGGTGTTCATCTAGCCCAGGTGTAGGAGTGGAGGAGGGAGGTGTTCATCTAGCCCAGGTGTAGGGGTGGAGGAGGGAGGTGTTCATCTAGCCCAGGTGTAGGAGTGGAGGAGGAGTGTTCATCTAGCCCAGTTTAGAGTGGTGGAGCGAGGTGTTCATCTAGCCCAGGTGTAGGAGTGGAGGAGGGAGGTGTCATCTAGCCCAGGTGTAGAGTGGAGGAGGGAGGTGTTCATCTAGCCCAGGTGTAGGGTGGAGGAGCGAGGTGTTCATCTAGCCCAGGTGTAGGAGTGGAGGAGGGAGGTGTTCATCTAGCCCAGGTGTAGGGGTGGAGGAGGGAGTGTTCATACTAGCCCAGGTGTAGGAGTGGAGGAGGGAGGTTCATCTAGCCAGGTGTAGGAGTGAGTAGCGAGGTGTTCATCTAGCCCAGGTGTAGGGAGGAGGAGGGAGGTGTTCATCTAGCCCAGATGTAGGAGTGGAGGAGGGAGGTGTTCACTAGCCCAGGTGTAGGATTGGAGGGGGAGGCGTTCATCTAGCCCAGGTGTAGAGTGGAGGAGGGAGGTGTTCATCTAGCCCAGGTGTAGGAGTGGAGGACGTAGGTGTTCATCTAGCCCAGGTGTAGGAGTGGAGGAGGGAGGTGTCATCTAGCCCCAGGTGTAGGAGTGGAGGAGGAGGTGTTCATCTATCCCAGGTGAGGAGTGGAGGAGGGATGTGTTCATCTAGCCCAGGTGTAGGAATGGAGGAGGGAGTGTTCATCTAGCCCAGGTGTAGGAGTGGAGAGGGAGGTGTTCATCTAGCCCAGGTGTAGGAGTGGAGGAGGGAGGTGTTCATCTAGCCCAGGTGTAGGAGTGGAGGAGGGAGGTGTTCATCTAGCCCAGGTGTAGGGGTGGAGGAGGGAGGTGTTTCATCTAGCCCAGGTGTAGGAGTGGAGGAGGAGGTGTTCATCTAGCCCAGGTATAGGAGTGTGGAGGAGGGTGTTTCATCTAGCCCAGGTGTAGGAGTGGAGGAGGGAGGTGTCATCTACCCAGGTGAGGATGGAGGAGGGAGTGTTTCATCTAGCCCAGGTGTAGGAGTGGAGGAGCGAGTATTCATCTAGCCCAGGTGTAGGAGTGGAGGAGGGAGGTGTTCATCTAGCCCAGGTGTAGGAGTGGAGGAGGGAGGTGTTCATCTAGCCCAGGTGTAGGAGTGGAGGAGCGAGGTGTTCATCTAGCCCAGGTGTAGGAGTGGAGGAGGGAGGTGTTCATCTAGCCCGGTGTAGGGGTGGAGGAGGGAGGTGTTCATCTAGCCAGGTGTAGGAGCGGAGGAGGGAGGTGTTCATCTAGCCCAGGTGTAGGAGTGGAGGAGCGAGGTGTTCATCTAGCCCAGGTGTAGGAGTGGAGGAGCGAGGTGTTCATCTAGCCCAGGTGTAGGAGTGGAGGAGGAGGTGTTCATCTAGCCCAGGTGTAGGAGTGGAGGAGGGAGGTGTTCATCTAGCCCAGGTGTAGGAGTGGAGGAGCGAGGTGTTCATCTTGCCCAGGTGTAGGAGTGGAGGAGGGAGGTGTTCATCTAGCCAAGGTGTAGGAGTGGAGGAGGGAAGTGTTCATCTAGCCCAGGTGTAGGAGTGGAGGAGGGAGGTGTTCATCTAGCCCAGGTGAGGATGGAGGAGCGAGGTGTTCATCTAGCCCAGGGTGTAGGAGTGGAGGATGGGAGGTGTTCATCTAGCCCAGTGTAGGGGTGGAGGAGGGAGGGTGTTCATCTAGCCCAGGTGAGGAGTGGAGAGGGAGGTGTTCATCTAGCCCAGTGTAGGAGTGGAGGAGGGAGGTGTTCATCTAGCCCAGTGTAGGAGTGGAGGAGGGAGGTGTTCATCTAGCCCAGATGTAGGGTGGAGGAGGGAGGTGTTCACTAGCCCAGGTGTAGGAGTGGAGGAGGGAGGCGTTCATCTAGCCCAGGTGTAGGAGTGGAGGAGGGAGGTGTTCATCTAGCCCAGTGTAGGAGTGGAGGACGTAGGTGTTCCATCTAGCACAGGTGTAGGAGTGGAGGAGGGAGGTGTTCATCTAGCCCGGGTGTAGGAGTGGAGGAGGGAGGTGTTCATCTAGCCCAGGTGTAGGAGTGGAGGAGGGAAGTGTTCATCTTGCCCAGGTGTAGGAGTGGAGGAGGGAGGTGTCATCTAGCCCAGGTGTAGGGGGAGGAGGGAGGTGTTCATCTAGCCCAGGTGTAGGAGTGAGGAGGGAGGGTTCATCTAGCCCAGGTGTAGGAGTGGAGGAGGCGAGGTGTTCATCTAGCCCAGGTGTAGGAGTGGAGGAGGGAGGTGTTCATCTAGCCCAGATGTAGGAGTGGAGGAGGGAGGTGTTCACTAGCCCAGGTGTAGGAGTGGAGGAGGGAGGCGTTCATCTAGCCCAGGTGTAGGAGTGGAGGAGGGAGGTGTTCAATCTAGCCCAGGTGTAGGAGTGGAGGACGTAGTGTTCATCTACGCCCAGGTGTAGGAGTGGAGGAGGGAGGTGTTCATCTAGCCCAGGTGTAGGAGTGGAGGAGGGAGGTGTTCATCTATCCCAGGTGTAGGAGTGGAGGAGGGAGGTGTTCATCTAGCCCAGGTGTAGGAGTGGAGGAGGGAGGTGTTCATCTAGCCCAGGTGTAGGAGTGGAGGAGGGAGGTGTTCATCTAGCCCAGGTGTAGGGGTGAGGAGGAGGAGTGTTCATCTAGCCCAGGTGTAGGAGTGGAGGAGGGAGGTGTTCATCTAGCCCAGGTATAGGAGTGGAGGAGGGAGGTGTTCATCTAGCCCAGGTGTAGGGGTGGAGGAGGGAGGTGTTCATCTAGCCCAGGTGTAGGGGTGGAGGAGGGAGGTGTTCATCTAGCCCAGGTGTAGGAGTGGAGGAGGGAGGTGTTCATCTAGCCCAGGTGTAGGAGTGGAGGAGGGAGGTGTTCATCTAGCCCAGGTGTAGGAGTGGAGGAGCGAGGTATTCATCTAGCCCAGGTGTAGGAGTGGAGGAGGGAGGTGTTCATCTAGTCCAGGTGTAGGAGTGGAGGAGGGAGGTGTTCATCTAGCCCAGGTGTAGGAGTGGAGGAGGGAGGTGTTCATCTAGCCCAGGTGTAGGAGTGGAGGAGGGAGGTGTTTCATCTAGCCCAGGTGTAGGGGTGGAGGAGGAGGTGTTCATCTAAGCCCAGGTGTAGGAGTGGAGGAGCGAGGTGTTCATCTAGCCCAGGTGTAGGAGTGGAGGAGCGATGTGTTCATCTAGCCCAGGTGTAGGAGTGGAGGAGGGAGGTGTTCATCTAGCCCAGGTGTAGGAGTGGAGGAGGGAGGTGTTCATCTAGCCCAGGTGTAGGAGTGAGGAGGGAGGTGTTCATCTAGCCCAGGTGTAGGAGTGGAGGAGGGAGGTGTTCATCTAGCCCAGGTGTAGGAGTGGAGGAGGGAGGTGTTCATCTAGCCCAGGTGTAGGAGTGGAGGAGGGAGGTGTTCATCTAGCCCAGGTGTGAGGCAGCAAGTAAATATATCACAGCGTAGGGGGAGAGGATCAATCTTACAAGTGACTTTCCGGAAGACAAGCCTTCTCGAGTCTCCGTCTTGAGAACACCTGTACGCCTTGTGTATGTACAGTGTTAGTAATACAACTTCAGAGAACTGTATACCTTGTGTATTGCATAAAGCGCATATGCGGTGTATGTGAATTAAGGTTGTGTGAGAAGACACTGGAACATTGGTTTTCTACCTTACCTGGTCTAATATTTATACAGGGAAAGATAGAGAAAGAGAGAGAGAGAATGAGTGGGAGAGAGAGAGAGAGAGAGAGAGAGAGAGAGAGAGAGAGAGAGAAGAGAGAGAGAGAGAGAAGAGAGAGAGAGAAGAGAGAGAGAGAGAGAGAGAGAGAAGAGAGAGAGAGAGAGAGAGAGAGAGAGAGAGGAGAGAGAGAGAGAGAGAGAGAGAGAGAGAGAGAGAGAGAGAGAGAGAGAGAGAGAGAGAGAAGAGGAAAAGTTGAGGTGTTGGAGGGGAGACGGGATGCTGACGAACAAAGGGAAATGGTGGAGAAAAGAGAGGAGGAGAAAGCTGAGAAGTATGATGATGAGGGGAAAAGGAGGGTGTGGAAGAACAGCAGAAACAAAAGCAAAGCAGGAGCAGGAAAGGGAGGAGCAATATTAAAAGGATAAAAACAATGGAAGAAAGTGGATAAGGAAGAACAGGAGAAATAGAACAGAAGAATATAAGAATCACAATAATCTCCTAATAACCTTTGATATATCGTTGATATACCTTTGATGAGTTTCGAGAGTTTTTCTACTACCGGAACACTGTCATGGGGCGGGCTTATCTGGTGGTAGCCTGGTCAGTCAGGCTGTTGCTGCTGGAGGCCCGTCGCCGAACATATCCATCACAGCCTGTTTGATCTGGCACCTAGTGAAGGTACTTATACAGTTTTCTCTTGAAGACGTCTACAGCAGTGTTTCTGATATCTTCTGGTAAGATGCTGAATAATCTGGGGCCACGAATGTTGATACACTTTTCTCTTACTGTGCCACCGCACCCCTGTTCTTCAATGGCTTTATCTTGCATTTTCTTCCATATCTCTCGCTCCAGTATGTTGTTATAGCAGTGTGCAGATTTGGCACCAGGTCCTCGAGTACTTTCCAGGTATGTATTATCATGTATCTCTCTCTCCTCCGCTCCAGTAGTACATATTCAAGACTTTAAGGCATTCTCAGTAATTTAAGTACTTTACTGGCTCTATGCGTGCCGTAAGCGATCTTTGTATATGTTTAAGCTCTGATATTTCTCCTGTCTTGAACGAGACCGTCAGCACTGAGCAATATTCCAAATGGGGGAGCACTAGCGATTTGAAAAGTGTCACCACTGGTATTATTTCCCTAGTTTTAGTTGGAACTTTTCACCACTGAACGTCATGTTGTTCTCCACTGCCCATTGGAAATCACTGCTTCTATGTTCCTGTAATTTTTCAGTGTCTTCCACCGTAGTGACTTTCATCCTTATTTTGGTGTCATCTGCAAATTATTTTTTTTTATTATCACACTGGCCGATTCCCACCAAGGCAGGGTGGCCCGAAAAAAGAAAAACTTTCACCATCATTCACTCCATCACTGTCTTGCCAGAAGGGTGCTTTACACTACAGTTTTTAAACTGCAGCATTAACACCCCTCCTTCAGAGTGCAGGCACTGTAACTTCCCATCTCCAGGACTCAAGTCCGGCCTGCCGTTTCCCTGAATCCCTTCATAAATGTTACTATTACTCACACTCACAACAGCACGTCAAGTATTAAAAACCATTTTGTCTCCATTCACTCCTATCAAACACGCTCACGCATGCCCGCTGGAAGTCCAAGCCCTCGCACAACAAAAACCTTATTTACCCCCTCCCTCCAACCTTTCCTAGGGCGACCCCTACCACTACAGACTGATACACTCTTGAAGTCATTCTGTTTCGCTCCATTCTCTCTACATGTCCGAACCATCTCAACAACCCTTCCTCAGCTCTCTGGACAACAGTTTTGGCAATCCCGCACCTCCTCCTAACTTCCAAACTACGAATTCTCTGCATTATATTCACGCCAACATTGCCCTCAGACATGACATCTCCACTGCCTCCAGCTTTCTCCTCGCTGCAACATTCATCACCCATGCTTCACACCCATACAGGAGCGTTGGTAAAACTATACTCTCATACATTCCCCTCTTTGCTTTCAAGGACAAAATTCTTTGTCTCCAAAGACTCCCAAGTGCACCGCTCACCCTTTTCCCCTCATCAATTATATGATTCACTCATCTTTCATAGACCCATCCGCTGACACGTCCACTCCCAAATATCTGAATACATTCACCTCCTCCATACTCTCTTCCTCCAATCTGATATCCAATCTTTCATCACCTAATCTTTTTGTTATCCTCATAACCTTACTCTTTCCTGTATTCACTTTCAATTTTCTTCTTTTACATACCCTACCAAATTCATCCACCAACCTCTGCAACTTCTCTTTAGAATCACCCAAGAACACAGAGCAAAGAGCAACTGTGACATCTTCAAATTCAAAGTTTATTCTCTATAAAGATTACAATGTTGAATTTACAGAATTTGGTTGTTGTGTGGTTTACATGTAGTTAAATAATTATTACAGAGTGTACCACTAGAACGCCTAGCATGGCTAGGCATTTCGGGCAGACTTAGTTTAATTCTTTATTTTAAAATATTACAAATTATGAGGTAAGTTGGTATTATGGCTAAGTGACTAAATACTAGTTTGTGAGTTTAGCAATGTGAATGCTTTTGTTTTGGAACAGTACATAGTTTCAGTATTGGAGTATCATAGGATTCATTATTTTAAGATTGAGATTAATATTTTTGTTTATGGTCAAATGGGTGAGTGAGTGTAAGTGTGAACCACCAGGTGTATTCGTGTAGTTAGTTGATGGGGTTTTATCAGGGAGATAAGATGTTTTTCTAATGGAGTTTTGAAGGTGATGAATGTGTCTGCAGTTCTAGAGTTCTCAGGTAGGTGTTCCAGATTTTAGGGCCTTTGACATACATTGAATTTTTGTAAAGGTTTAGTCGGACATGGGAATGTCGTAGAGATGTTGTGTCTGTGTTATGCCTGTGGGTTCTGTCACAACTATCAAAAAGCGTTTTAGGTCAAGGTTGATATTGGAGTTTAAGGTCCTGTAGATGTAGATTGCACAGTAGTAAGTGTGGATTTACTGAACAGGGAGTAAGTTTAGATCTATGAAGAGTGAATGGGTGTGTTCCAGGGATGGGATTTAGTGATTATTCTTACTGCAGCTTTTTGTTGGGTTATTCTTGGCTTTAGGTGTGTTGCTGCAGTTGAAACCCCAAGCACAAATAGCAAAGTGAGGTAGGATAAATAAGTGAGTGGTATAGTGTGAGAAGGGCATTTTGCGGCACGTAGTATCGTATCTTGGAGAGGATCCCAACTGTTTTGGATACTTTTTTGGTTATGTGATGGATATGGGTGCTAAAATTCAGGTTGTTGTCAAGGGTAAGGCCTAGGAATTTGCCCTAAATTATTCTGGTAATTAGAGTTTTTGTCCCTTTTGTTAATTTGTGAAATTTTCCTCTCTGCAAACCAAACATAATATAGTAGGTTTTGTCAGTTTTTAAGCGTAAGTTTTTTGGTTTTGTCACCCAAAATTTCAATTTTTTATAGCTCCCGTTAAAAAGGGTGTTGAGGGTGGCAAAAATTAGGGTGAGAGATGACGTAAGTGGGTGTCGCAGAAAAAGAGAAGGGGTTTTTCGGGGGTTTGGGGATTCGTTTGGAAGATCATTGTGAATAAAAGGAAGAGCGGGGAAAAAGGGAACTTCCTGGGGGAACCCCCAGTATCAAGGGGCCCGTGTTTTTGGTTTGCGGGGGTTTTTAATGGTAACAAATGATACCTATTAGTAAGGTAAGATTTGAAAAAAGCAAGGGCATGGCCTCTTTTTTCCGTAATGGTCAAGTTTGTGGGTGGGAAAATGTCGTGGTCTCTGGGTCAAAAGCTTTTCTTGGGGCCCAAAAAAAATTCATATTGGTTTTCCCTTATTTTCCAATGCTGTGAAAAAGAGATTTTTTATTTTTGAAATCTTTATCCTTTTTTTTTTTCCCTAAATCCAAATTGGGCCGGGGGTTGAGTATTTTTTTGTGCTGTTTTTAAATAAATATAGCTCCTGTGCCGATTTTTCTCAAAGTTTTTGGTAGAAATGGTAATTTTGGTATTGGCCATAGTTTTTTAAGTCGGGAAAGGGCCCCACCTTTATGTATTGGTGAAACCCCTTGCCTCTTGAGTAGTTTCGGGAAGGTGCTTTTTCTAGTGACTTTTTAAAAAAGGGAAATGAAATAGCATGCAAAAAGGTAGGGCCGCTCGTTTGGGTACAGAAAAGGGTTTGGGACATTGGGACAGATTCCCTGGTTTTTTTTTAAGGGGATTTTTTATCCCCCCCCCTTGGTACTTCTGGGCCCCTTTGGGTTTCAAGAAAAAAGGGAAATTTGGGAAATTCCCATCAGGTGGGCCCCCGGCGGGGCATTAGTTTGTGGGTTTTATTGGCGAGATTAATCCTATGGTTGAGAAGAAGTTTTTAAATCGTTTTAGCTTTTTGCCCAGTGGGATGTAGTGGTGTTTCATTAGGGTTTTGTTTGGACAATATTCTTGCTTTTTTTCAGTTTGTGGGTCCCTGAATTTAGGGGAGTGTTTTCCAAAGGGCTTTTTTATATCTCCCCTAGTGTCTGTGAAACAATGGGGTAGTATAGTTGTTTTGGGTTTTTTTATTACTTTGGGGAGAACTGATGAAAAGTTTTTTAAAATAAAAATTTTTGTATTTAAACCCTTTCCCATATTGCCCTTTTCCCTATTGGGGTTTCTTGTCAATGGATTTCCCGGGAAAGGTGCTGGTTAGCCAAAGGGGAACCCCAAACCGTTTTTTTGTGATCGTTTCGTTTTTTTAATGACAAAGTTTTTTTTGTAAGTCTAAGTAATTTTTTTAAGAAAAATGTCCTGTCCAAACATCAAATCCATTGGCCTTTGGGGGAATTCTGTAGGGCCCCTTCCCAAAAATCTCTAGGTCAGTTGTGAACTTCCTTTTTGAGGGGCCCCGTCTGGGGGTCAAAAAGAGACCCCTTTTTTGTATTCAATTTGGGGGTTTATTAAAGTTTGTTAGGAGGAAGGTAGGGTAGTGGTCTGTAGTGCTACTGTGATTATCCCTGATTTAAGGGGGGCTAGTATATTGGTCCATATGTGGTCTATTATGGTTGCACTTGTCTCAGTGAGCCTGGTTGGTTTAGTTATTGTTGGTATGAGAAGTGTGTTGTTCATATTGTTGATGAAATCAGTTTACAGGCTGATCATCTAGTAAGCCAAGGTGATGTTGAAGTCTCCAGCTAAGAGAAGTGGTGCTTATTCATTTGTCTGTTTGTTATTAGTGACTTTAATTTCTCACTGAAATTTGGGATGTTTGTGTGAGGTATCCGGTAAATGGCACCGATTGTTATAGGTGTCTTAATGTTTTTTACAGTAAAATTAGCAAAAATGTATTCCCCATATTCATCACTAAAACAAGTGGTGCTAATACAAGATAATTGGTTAGAGTAATAGATTGCAATACCACCCCAACTTGGTTTGGTCTGCAGTTGTGAATTGCTGTGTATCCTAGTAGAGGGTAGATATCTATTGTGTCCTGCTTAAGCCAGGTCTCATTAAGAATAATGCAGGAGAAGGGTGTCTTTAGTGATTCAAGGAGTGCCAGGAGGTCATCATAGTGTTTGCTTAAGGACCTGATGTTGTAGTTAAGTACTGATAGGCTTTTAGCATTGTTTAGGATAGTGCTGGCTTGTGATGCTGTGTAATAAAGGCAGTTACTTTCCAATAGGTTTTGATTGGGTGTCAGATTATTTATGTGTGATTCTTTATCTTTTAACTCCGCACCTCTTGCCAAGACCCCCGCATTTACTTCTCTTGCAACCACATCTATAAACATATTAAACAACCACGGTGACATCACACATCCTTGTCTAAGGCCTAGTTTTACTGGGAAATAATCTCCCTCTTTCCTACATACTCTAACTTGAGCCTCACTATCCTCGTAAAAACTCTTCACTGCTATCAGTAACCTACCTCCTATACCATACATCTGCAACATCTGCCACATTGTCCCCTATCCACCCTGTCATACGCCTTTTCCAAATCCATAAATGCCACAAAAACCTCTTTAGCCTTATCTAAATACTGTTCACTTATATGTTTCACTGTAAAACACCTGGTCCACACACCCCCTACCTTTCCTAAAGCCTCCTTGTTCATCTGCTATCCTATTTTTCGTCTTACTCTTAATTCTTTCAATAATAACTCTACCATACACTTTACCAGGTATACTCAACAGACGTATCCCCCTATAATGATGATACAAAACTGTGATGGGTGTTTTTATCTATAACTGCTATGAGGATGAGGAAGTGCAGCGGTGCCAGGACAGTGCCTTGGGGAACTGAGTTTCTTACCTCACTGATGGTGGATTTTACTCTGTTTTCTACTACTTTTTGTGTTCTTCCCCGTAATGCCTATTTCCCTCATTTTGTATATTATCACCCCATGATCACATTTGTCAAATGCCTTTGCCAAGTTTGTGTACATCACATCTGCGTTTTGGAGGAGAAGGAAGAAAAGGAGGAGGGGGACACAACTCCCCTCCCCCACAACGCGGTAATATCACCTTGCCTCCTCTATTTCTAGATTCTATTAGCCATTTCCTCCCTCATCCTTATGCTTATTTATATTCTCTCGTTCGGAGTCATCGTCTTCTCTGGTATAGTCAACAGAACACAGATAATAAAGACCATTATAGAAAAACACTGATGAATAACAGGAGAACACAATTAACAAAGCAGGAGAATACAGAAAATGAATAACAGCGGGAGACAGATGAAAATATAGCAGAACACGGAAAATGAAGAGCACGGCAGGAGGACACAGAGGAAACTGCAGAACACGGCAAAGAGGGAAGTTGAGTTTTGATACTACTTTTTCTTTCCTCTCTAACAAAGGACAAGTTCTCGTAGTTGACTTAGCTGCTCAAGCAAAGAACATTGCGTAGCTGCTCAAGCAAAGAACATTGCGTAGCTGCTCAAGCAAAGAACATTGCGTAGCTGCTCAAGCAAAGAACATTGCGTAGCTGCTCAAGAAAAGAACGTTGCGTGTTTACCCCTTTCCTTTCCAGCAATAGCAAGTGTGGCATTTCTTTGGCCCTGGGACCAGTGTTTCTATGACTTATGGTTTAAAATGTACTTTGCTCGTCATGTTTAATAGTCAGGGAATGTATTTATGAGGCACAAGGTGTTGGTGGACCAGAGTGAACACACTCCCTTGTATAATGCACACACTCGTACACATATATGTACACATAGTTACGCACGCGCACACGATCCTAAGTAAAAATGGCGCATGCACAGATGGCACAAGCGATAAGCAAGAAAAGAAATGGCGCACCTAGCCTACCCTTAGATAATCTTACAGCATCCATCCATATGGATGGATGGATGACTATTACAAATACAAAAATAATAATCTCTAGGCTAGATGTTCTGATGTCTTTTCTGAGCATTAGCAGCTAATGCTCAGAAAAGACATCAAAATATCTAGCCTAGAGACCATTTTATATATATATATATATATATATATATATATTTTTTTTTTTTTTTTTATTATCACACTGGCCGATTCCCACCAAGGCAGGGTGGCCCGAAAAAGAAAAACTTTCACCATCATTCACTCCATCACTGTCTTGCCAGAAGGGTGCTTTACACTACAGTTTTTAAACTGCAACATTAACACCCCTCCTTCAGAGTGCAGGCACTGTACTTCCCATCTCCAGGACTCAAGTCCGGCCTGCCGGTTTCCCTGAACCCCTTCATAAATGTTACTTTGCTCACACTCCAACAGCACGTCAAGTATTAAAAACCATTTGTCTCCATTCACTCCTATCAAACACGCTCATGCATACCTGCTGGAAGTCCAAGCCCCTCGCACACAAAACCTCCTTTACCCCCTCTCTCCAACCTTTCCTAGGCTGACCCCTACCCCGCCTTCCTTCCACTACAGACTGATACACTCTTGAAGTCATTCTGTTTCGCTCCATTCTCTTACATGTCCGAACCACCTCAACACCCTTCCTCAGCCCTCTGGACAACAGTTTTGGTAATCCCGCACCTCCTCCTAACTTCCAAACTACGAATTCTCTGCATTATATTCACACCAGACATTGCCCTCAGACATGACATCTCCACTGCCTCCAGCCTTCTCCTCGCTGCAACATTCATCACCCATGCTTCACACCCATATAAGAGCGTTGGTAAAACTATACTCTCATACATTCCCCTCTTTGCCTCCAAGGACAAAGTTCTTTGTCTCCACAGACTCCTAAGTGCACCACTCACTCTTTTTCCCTCATCAATTCTATGATTCACCTCATCTTTCATAGACCATCCGCTGACACGTCCACTCCCAAATATCTGAATACATTCACCTCCTCCATACTCTCTCCCTCCAATCTGATATTCAATCTTTCATCACCTAATCTTTTTGTTATCCTCATAACCTTACTCTTTCCTGTATTCACCTTCAATTTCTTCTTTTGCACACCCTACCAAATTCATCCACCAATCTCTGCAACTTCTCTTCAGAATCTCCCAAGAGCACAGTGTCATCAGCAAAGAGCAGCTGTGACAACTCCCACTTTGTGTGTGATTCTTTATCTTTTAACTCCACGCCTCTTGTCAAGACCCTCGCATTTACTTCTCTTACAACCCCATCTATAAATATATTAAACAACCACGGTGACATCACACATCCTTGTCTAAGGCCTACTTTTACTGGGAAATAATTTCCCTCTTTCCTACATACTCTAACTTGAGCCTCACTATCCTCGTAAAAACTCTTCACTGCTTTCAGTAACCTACCTCCTACACCATACACTTGCAACATCTGCCACATTGCCCCCCTATCCACCCTGTCATACGCCTTTTTCCAAATCCATAAATGCCACAAAGACCTCTTTAGCCTTATCTAAATACTGTTCACTTATATGTTTCACTGTAAACACCTGGTCCACACACCCCCTACCTTTCCTAAAGCCTCCTTGTTCATCTGCTATCCTATCTCCGTCTTACTCTTAATTCTTTCAATAATAACTCTACCATACACTTTACCAGGTATACTCAGCAGACTTATCCCCCTATAATTTTTGCACTCTCTTTTATCCCCTTTGCCTTTATACAAAGGAACTATGCATGCTCTCTGCCAATCCCTAGGTACCTTACCTTCTTCCATACATTTATTAAATAATTGCACCAACCACTCCAAAACTATATCCCCACCTGCTTTTAACATTTCTATCTTTATCCCATCAATCCCGGCTGCCTTACCCCCTTTCATTTTACCTACTGCCTCACGAACTTCCCCACACTCACAACTGGCTCTTCCTCACTCCTACAAGATGTTATTCCTCCTTGCCCTATACACGAAATCACAGCTTCCCTATCTTCATCAACATTTAACAATTCCTCAAAATATTCCCTCCATCTTCCCAATACCTCTAACTCTCCATTTAATAACTCTCCTCTCCTATTTTTAACTGACAAATCCATTTGTTCTCTAGGCTTTCTTAACTTGTTAATCTCACTCCAAAACTTTTTCTTATTTTCAACATATATATATATATATATATATATATATATATATATATATATATATATATATATATATATATATATATATATATATATATATATATAATATATATATATATATATATATATATATATATATATATATATAACAGTATCACGTCTGAGTGTCTTGGATACATAATGTCACCATCAGAGCTAAACATTGTTCTACTAGATACAAGCCCTTAAAACATAGAAGCCTCTTTATCTAGTTCTAGTCCCTTACATCTGAAGAGCCTCTTCGGCTCCACTTAGACGACAGCGGGAAGCAAGTTTCTATACTACAAGACGGGCAGAAAACAGCAACTTCACTCTAGCTGTATCCTTCTCCAGAACAACACTCCATCTGAGATCATTTATCCCCAGGATGACTCGGGTCTGGAACACATTCGTACAGCATTATGATGTCATCGAGATAAAGTCAGTTGATCAAATGAAAATGCTGGCTCATAGATGGCTCCAACTTCATCCTGTTCCCTACTTGTATGTCTCATAACAACAAAAATGCTTTCAAATGAGCTGATGTAGGTAACAGCTGTTAGCTTGCCGATAAAGTTTGGAATCTTTAACTTGTCATTAGTTTGTCAATAAAGGGAGGGAGGGAGGGATCCTTAACCTAACCTTGTCAAACCCTGTGTAAAAAAAAAAAAAATATTCCAGTCCCATATAACTGAAGAGCCTCTCTAGTTCCAGTCCCTTATATCTGAAGAGCCTCTCTAGTTCCAGTCCCTTATATCTGAAGAGCCTTTCTAGTTCCAGTCCCTTATATCTGAAGAGCCTCTCTAGTTCCAGTCCCTTATATCTGAAGAGCCTCTTCATCTGGTTCCAGTCCCGTGTAACTGAAGAGCCACTTTATCCAGTTCCAGTCCTTTATAATTGAAGATCTTTTTCATTTAATTCCAGTCCTTTATAACTGAAACGCCTCTTTATGTAGTTCTGTAATAAATAATAAATAGTAACTTTTACTTGCGCATTTATTTATTTATTTATTTATTTATTTATTTATTTATTTATTTATTTATTTATTTATTTATTTATTTTTGGAGAGAGAAACATAGCCATAGATTTTCAGGTTACTTACAAGGGCCATTTGATCACTACTCTACAAAGACAACATTTCAGTATTTCTACTACGATAGCTTTACTACCAGAGCAGTGTTACTATCACGGATGTCATTCGGTGTAATATTGCTCGAATTAATGTGTTAGGTATATATATGTCTTGACGTTTAAAGAAATTTGATTATTTTGTAAACTCAGACTCTTTCAAGGCATTCTTTAACCAAAACGTCTGGCCGGTTGTTGCAAGACAACCATGTACATTATTTCGGAAAGTAATTGATAACTGGAATAATGGGACTGGTGTGAATTGGGTGGTGAAGAAAGCACAGCTTCTGTTCTAAGAATACTTAAACACACTAAATGGGAAAATGGGCTAACACATCTTCTCAGCATACTTTTTTTTTTAACTCGACAGCCGTTTCTCACTGAGGTAGAGTGAGTAAAGTCGTCGACACTATGCCTAACCCTTCTAGGGTAGGGTAGGGTAGGAGCCTGAGCCAGAGCTTGTAGCTCACAAGACTGTCATTTCCCATTAGCCCCCTTGGGGCGGGGATGGCAGACCAGAGAGGCCTAGCTTGTGGCTAGGCCTGGGGACAGTTGGTCCCAAAGATGAGGAGGTACTTGTGCCTCCTCCCATGGGAGATTTAGGTCTCAGACAATCCCTAAAGAGGGAGCCAAGGCCGGGCCACCACTTTGGAAAAGGCCCGGGCCGGGAGAATACCGGCGAATCTTTAATAATAATAATAATAAGTGAGTAAAGTAAAGGAAATGCATTCACTATCATTCATTCAATAGTTGTAATGCTGGAGTTCAGACATCACAAATTAAATGACCCTCCGATCGGCAATATCCCCAGCCCTTGCTCCAGTAAGTGACGAGCCTCATGTAAGTTTGTATGTGTGTGAATTTTCATCTGAGCTGCCTTCTGGGGTGATCTCTGCTAAAATGTTATTGGTTACACTCCTCCATTTTAGGTGTCTCAAGGTGAATTCCCCCAGTAGCAAGATGTTTGGGGCAGGAGTTGGGAGATTTTCCAGACAGTGGTCAGTTTTCAAAAGCTCTTCCTGGAATTGTTGGGAAGTTGCATCCGGAGGTTCTTATTCAACCACAATGACAAGGTTTTGGTTTTCGATTTTACTGCCAAAACTTCAACTACATCATATAGTGTTTAGTAGTTCTGAGCAAATGAGCGACTCTGTGACGTTCAGGCCAACCCCCCCTTCCCCATTGTTGTCTGTTTAGTCTGTTGCATCTGAATAGGTTATAACCTGGGATACATATTTCGTTGTCAAAATTATCCTTTATGTGGGTTTCTGTGAAAGCAGCAAACAGTGCGTTTGATTTCGTGAGCAGTCCCTTCATGTAAGGCATTTTGTTTGTTGATGGCTTTAGACCCTGTATGTTTGCAAAGATAAAAGTCGTTATATTGTTGAAATTTAGGGAGAGCTTTGTTTGCCCCATATATAGTTCTTTTGTATGAAGGCAAAGGGAGCAAAAATGAGTTTAAAAATTATAGGGGAGTAAACCTGTTGAGTATCTCAGATGAACAAGGATGGTTTAGGAAGGGTAGGGAGTGTGCAGACCAAGTGTTTACAGTGAACCATACAGTGAACAGTATTTAGATAAGGGTAAAGAAGTTTCGCTGCATTTATAGATTTGGAAAAGGCATATGATAGGGAGGCTAGGGAAGCAATGTGGGAGACATTGCAAATGTTTGGAATTGGTGATAGGTTACTGAAAGCAGTTAAGAGATTTTACGAAGATAGTGAGGGACGTTAAGTATGTTAGAGAGAGAGAGAGAGGAATATTATATCTCAGCAAAACTAGGCTTTAGATAAGGATGCGTGATGTTAGTGTGGTTGCTCAATATATTTATATATGGGGTTGTAAGAAAGGTTAATGCTCGGATGATGGGAAGAGGTGTGGGATTAAGAGATAAAGAATATAACACAAATTAGGAATTGTCACAGTTGCTTTTTGTTGATGAAATTTAGTTTGCTTTTGGGGATTGTGAAGAGAAGTTGCAGAGGTTGTTGGACGAGTTAGGAAGGTTGTATAAAAGAAGGAAAATTAAAGTGAACATAGGAATTGGAGGGAGGGAGTATAGAGGAAGTGAATGCATTCAACTTTTGGGAGTTGACTTGTCAGCAGATGGGTCAATGAAAGACGAAGTGAATCACAGAACTGACGAGGGTAAAAGATGGTTGTTCACTGAGGAGTCTGTGGAGACAAAGAATCTTACCCATGGAAGGAAAGAGGGGAATGTATGAGAGTACAGTAGTACCAATGTTCATACTATATGGGTGTGAGGCATAGGTGGTGAATGTTGCAACAAGGAGAAGGCTGGAGGCAGTGGAAATGTTGTGTCTGAGAGCAATGTATGGTGTGAATATTATGCAGAGAATACATAGCTTGGAGATTAGAAAGAGATGCACGGTTTCTAAAAGTATTATCCGAGTTGCTGAGGAGGGGTTGTTGAGGTAGTTCAGATATTTAGAGAGGATAGAATGAAATAGAATGACTTGGAAGGTGTATAAATCTGTAGTGAAAGGAAGCAAGGGTAGGGGTCGTCCTAGAAAAGATTGGAGGGAGGGAATAAATGAAGTTTTGTGTGTGAGGGGCTTAGACTTCCAGCAAGCATGTGTGAGCGTGTTATATAAGAGCTAATGGAGGCAAATGTTTTTTATGAGTTGACGACCTGTTGGAGTGTAAGCAAGGTAATATTTATGAAGGGATTCAGGCAAAGTAGTTAGCCGACCTTGAGCCCTGGAGGTGAGAAGTACAGTGCCTACGCTCTGAAGGAGTGGTGGAGATATGCTGCAGTTTTTGAACAGTAGTGTAGGCGCAATTCTGGCAAGACAGTGATGGAGTGAATGATTATGAAGTGTTTTTCTTTTTTGGGTCACCCTGCCTTGGTGGGAAATGTGTCAATCAATAAAAAAAATAATATATATATATATATATATATATATATATATATATAAATAATATAAATATATATATATGCATATATATATATATATATATATATAATATATATATATATATATATATATATATATATATATATATATATATATATATATGTCGTGCCGAATATGTATAACTGGTCAATTAACAAGAACTCATTTAAAATTAAGTCCTTTCTGAAATTTTCTCTTATACGTTTAAAATTTTTAATTTTGCACCAAAAGAATCTTAGAAAGCTTACCTTACCTTATTATAGCAAGACCAATTTATTTTAGCCTAACCCAACTAAATATATTTTAGATTTGTTTACAATAATTTAATACTAAACAAACACAGTGAAATATATTTTTTTCGTTAGGTTCAGAATGATTTTGGTGAAATTATTGCATAAAATTTTTTTCGCTTGTCCTATATGGCAAGATGAGCGTTGCTATTTAAGCCAAGATCGCAAGTTTTGTCTATTCGGCACGATATATATATATATATATATATATATATATATATAAATATATTATATATATATATATATATATTTATATATATAAATCCCAAGGAATTCGCGAGAGCATGCGAAATATACACAAACCCCGATCTCTGGCTGAAGGAAACTCGAACCTACGAACCTTAGGACAAGGTACGCAGTGGCTTTACCAATCTACCCACACTGACCAATACCTTGGTATTGGCCAGCACGCGTACCTTGTCCTAAGGTTCGTAGGTTCGAGTCTCCTTCAGCCAGAGATCATGTTTTATATATATATATATATATATAATATATATTAAAATATATATATATATATGCAATAAGATCACAGTAAACAGGTGATTTCAAAATTGCAAAACAACCACTCTGAAAGAATAGAGAAATTCCAAGCGCTCTCCGTGACTACTCACATTATCAAGGATAATGTGAGTAGTCACGAAAGCGCTTGGAATTTCTCTATTCTTTCAGAGTGGTTGTTTTGCATATATATTTATATTTTATATATATATAAATATATATATATAAAAATAAATATATATATATTTATATAATATATAAATATAAATATATATTATATATATATATATATATATATAATATATATATATATATATTATAATATTTTATAATATATATATATATATATATAATATATATTATGTTTAACCACGAACGAGTGGGATTGATCAATAACAAACACTGCACTAGTCAAGGACTCGAACCCATGCTGCTCTGGCCTGCCTCATGGTGGGCGAAAACGCATGACGCTTTCGTCATGCGTTTACTGAGTATACCAGGAAAAGTGTACGGTAGGGTTATTATTGAAAGAATTAGAGGTAAGACAGAATGTAAATTGCGGATGAGCAAGGAGGTTTTAGAGTGGGTAGGGGATGTGTAGATCAAGTATTTACATTGAAGCATATATGTGAACAGTATTTAGATAAAGGTAGGGAAGGTTTTATCGCATTTATAGATTTAGAAAAGGAATATGATAGAGTGGATAGGGAAGCAATGTGGCAGATGTTGCAAGTATATGGAATAGGTGGTAAGTTACTAAATGCTGTAAAGAGTTTTTATGAGGATAGTGAGGCTCAGGTTAGGGTGTGTAGAAGAGAGGGAGACTACTTCCCGGTAAAAGTAGGTCTTAGACAGGGATGTGTAATGTCACCATGGTTGTTTAATATATTTATAGATGGGGTTGTAAAAGAAGTAAATGCTAGGGTGTTCGGGAGAGGGGTGGGATTAAATTATGGGGAATTAAATACAAAATGGGAAGTGACACAGTTACTTTTTGCTGATGATACTGTGCTTATGGGAGATTCTAAAGGAAAATTGCAAAGGTTAGTGGACGAATTTGAGAGTGTGTGTAAAGGTAGAAAGTTGAAAGTGAGCATAGAAAAGAGTAAGGTAATGTGAGTATCAAATGATTTAGATAAAGAAAAATTGGATATCAAATTGGGGAAGAGGAGTATGGAAGAAGTGAATGTTTTCAGATATCTGGGAGCTGACGTGTCAGCAGATGGATTTATGAAGAATGAGGTTAATCATAGAATTGATGAAGGAAAAAAGGTGAGTGGTGCATTGAGGCATATGTGGTGACAAAAAATGTTATCTATGGAGGCAAAGAAGGGAATGTATGAAAGTAAGTAGTACCAACACTCTTATATTGGGAGTGTGCTTGGTTGTAAATGCTTGCGAGCGAGAGCGGTTGAGGCAGTTGAGATTGTCCTGTCTAAGGGCAATGTGTGTGTAATTATTATGCTGAAAATTCGGAGTGTGGAAATTAGGAAAGTTGGAGTTAATAAAAGTATTAGTCCAGGAGGCTTGCGGAGAGGGTTTGTTGAGGTGGCATGTCATTTAGAGAGAATGGATCAAAGTAAGAATGTCATGAGAGCGTATAAATCTGTAGATAAGTAAGGCGGGGTAGGGGATTGTCCCTCGAAAATATTGGAGGGGAGGGCAAAGGAGGTGTTGTGGTCGATGGGTTTGGACTTTCCAGCAAGCGTTGGCGTGAGCGGTATAGTATAGGAGTGATGGGAGACAAATGGTATTTAGGGACCTGACGAGCTGTTGAGTGTGAGCAGGGTAAATATTTTGAGGTCAGACGGAGGTGATTGCGAGCGAGTGAGATCAGCGACATGAGTGATAGTGAGAGTATCACGCTCCCATCGTATCCGCGTTGCAGTCTGGAAATGAGCCGATAGTCAACAATGCCTTCATACATCTTTCATGGGTGTTGGGGGGGGAGGTTTGTGGAAATTGGCAGTTTGGAGGGATATATTGATGTATTTTTATTCGCATATTACTTCTAAACTTGTTGTATTCATGGGGCACCGTCTGCAAAAACAAGTGATTATGTGTTAGTTAGGTGAAAGTGTTGAATAATAATGAAAGTATTTACATTTGGTCCACCCTGCCTGGTGGGAGACAGGCCGACTATGTAATAATAAAAAAAATAATATAAATCTATATAAATATATAATAAAAATATATTATAGTAATATAATATAAATATATAATATATATAGTATAAATATAATATATATAGAATGTATTATATATTAAATATATTATATATAGTATATATATAACGTATAACTAGGTATATATAAATATTTTATATACGAAATTTTAGAACACGAATAACTCCTTCTAACACATAAATAATACAATCAAGTCTACATGTAAGACACAAATTTACATATAATAAAAAAAATTTTATACGTCTAGAGTTTTTTGCAATGCAATAAGAAGTGTACTTTAATTTAGAAGTCTACCTACTGTCTACAAGTCATATGTATTATACAAAATCTATATATACTAGCAATAGAAGTCTACACGGAGTATATAAGTCTTCATGAAAAATATAAGTCTTACATATAATATTAAGGTATCTACATACCATTTAATATTAATCTACTTGTAACATGAAAGTCTACATGTAATATACAAAAAATCTTCAATTTAATAATCTAATCTTCATCGTAATATGCAAGTTTACGTGTAACAGTAAACGTCTACATGTAATTAAAGAAGTGTACGTGACATATACAAGTGGTACGTTTAAATATACAAAACTACATGTAAAGTACTAGTCTACGTGTAAAGCACAGGTTCTAACGTGTAATAATAACATGTCTACGTGTAATATACAAGTCTAACGTGTAATATAAGAACAAATAGTAAGAGGGAACACTGCAGTAAGCCTACCGGCCTATTATCTCATGCTAGGCAGGTTCAACTCACAACCCCCGCACGATACCTTCATGTACTTGTCCAAGCTAAATATGTTATTAAAAGATACACAATGTATGTCGTGCTTCAGTGATGCTACTTTGGGAGCTCTTCCACTCATTCCACAACTCTATTCACAAACCAATGCTTTGCTAAATCCATTCTAATCTATTTTTTTCCAACTAGAATCCATTTGCTCGCGTTCCTGTCTTGGTTAGATATTATTAGCAAGTTATTCATATCCCCTTTACTTATTCCTAGCCTTCCTTTTATATACCTCAATCATATCTCCGCTAATTTTAACGCCTTTCCAGAGAGTGCAGGTCAGTGCCGTCAGTCTGTCCTTGTAGGGAAGATTTATGATACGTGGATCCAACTTGGTACATTGTTCTCAGATGTTTCCAGCGCATAAAATCGCTCTGTAATACTGAACCAGAAACTGTTCAGCATAATCTAAGGCCTTAAAACAGAATATATGAAGCTGATGGATTCCTAATACTTCTTCATATGAACCAAGAATTGTATTAGCTTAATTGTGAACACAGTACTCACTGTTGTTACTGCCATGGTTGTTCTCTTTTTTCCAAGGCTCAACCATACATTTATCTGCATTAAACTGCAACCTGCCACTATATCCGACTACTGTTTCAACTTATCCACATTTTCCTGCATTGCTCTTGAGTCTACATGTAAAACAACAATCATATATAATAAACAAGCCACATAAAAAACAAATCTACAAGCAACCATCAACACCTCTACATATAATATGAAAATCTACATGTAATGTACAACAGTTCGACATCTAATATGCAAGTCTACATGTAATATACAAAATTCCTCCATAAATTATATGCAAGTCTGCATGCACTATACATCTGCATGTCTTATACAAGTCATGCCATGTATAAGGAAATACAAAGCCAAAAAATAATCTGCAACAAGTATACACGCACTATACAAGTTTACATGTACTGTACAAGTCTACATGTACCTTAATAACTCCTCTAAAAGTTGGATGTAACAAAAAAATTAATGTTATGCAAATTGGTGTGTTTTATTATGTATGATTTTATTTTTGTATTATTAATCCCGGTTATTATTGTTGTTATCATGCTAGACATTGTTTGATTTAAACGTATTTGTTTTGGGAATTTGTGTGTTATACCCTGGAGTATACCCTGATCAACGCCGCCCGCGGCCCGGTCCTGTGATTTGTTCTTATTAATATTATTATATATTATATTATTATTATTATTATTATTATTATTGTTGTTAACTGTCAAATCTATACCTTGTTAATATAATAATAATAAATAAATGATAAAAATAATAATAATAAAATAATAAGGAACATTTTTTTATAATAATTTTATTTTCATCATACATCAATCATCATCATCATCGTCGTCGTCGAGTCTCGTCGTCCGTCGTCGTCGTCGTCCATCAACAATCATCATCACACTCATCATCATCATATCACATCATCATCATCGTCGTCTCGTCGGTCCGTCATCATCATCAACACAGTGTCGTCACGCGCGTCATCTCATCATCACATCGTCCATCATCACCATCATCGACGGTCATCATCATCAATCATCATCATCGTCGTCGTCGTCATCAAACATCATCATCATCATCGACGTCGTCGTCGTCAGTCCGACCATCATCATCATCATCAGTGCATCATCATCAAACCAACACATCATCATCATCGTCATCATCACACCATCATCATCATCATCATCGTCGTCATCATAGACACCATCAACCAACGACATCATCATCAACATCAACATCGTCGTCCGTCGTCGTCGTCGACGTCGTCAACAATCAATCATCATCAACATCATCATCATCATCAACATCATCGTCGTACGTGTCCGTCGTCGTCGTCGTCCGTCATCATCATCATCATCATCATCATCATCTATCATCATCATCACATCGTCGTCGTCGTCGGTCTTCGTCGTCTCATCATCATCATCAACATCATCATCAGTCATCATCATCATCAACATCATCGTCGTCGTACGTCGCGTCGTCGTCGTCATCATCATCATCATCAACATCATCATCATCATCATCAATCAACATCATCATCATCCTCATCATCATCCATCATCATCATCATCTACATCCATCTCATCATCATCATCATCATGGGCCAAGCCCGTCAATAAGTACCTCAACTCGGAGCCACCGAGCGTGCGGAAACCAGCAGGTGCTAAATTAGACCCATAACTGCGGTATATAATGTCAGGTTGGTCGTCAAGGCCAAGGTTTGCGAGCTCGATTTTAAAGTTGAAGGACAGAGCCACGCCCGCTCCTGGAGACTTCAACACGACACCCCCTTAATCCCCCTCCTCGCCCTTTCCCTTATGGGTTCGACCGCCGAATGTATGTAAAACCATGAAAAAAACATGTAACAAAAAAGAGAAAAATCATTATGCATTTACTCGTATGATAGATTTTAGGGTGATTAAAAATCTTATAAAGTTGAGACAGCAATCGCTGGTCCTTAATAATGAACTAGAGAAAAAATTGATGGAGATTAAGGTAATATTATGAGGAAGGTAGATAGAAGGAAGCAATAGTATGCTCCCTCCACCTTTGCAGTAACGTAGTAAATTATACGTGTAGGTTAAAACCTTTTATTATATTTAACAAATTAATGTTCTTCGTCTCACCTCACAGCCTTTTTTTCCCCGGCATTGTTTGTGGCTGAGAATGTCGGGAAATTTGTGGCGTCTAATGACTTGACAAAGAGGAAAGAGAATCATTGTGTGTTTTTGTATAGAAAGTCTGGTGGATAACGAGTGTCTTGTGTGTGTCTGTCTGCTGTATGTTCCTGTTCACCTGTAGCTTGTTGTTGGGCCTGTTGTTATGTATTGAGTTGTGTTTGTGTATCTGGCTGCGTTGTTTTTTCTGTGGTTGTGTGCAGTTTGTGTGTTTGAGCTATTGTTACTTGAGTATAGTGTGTTTGTATGTTGGGCTGTGATCTGGTGTATGTGTTGTAGTAGGCTGATTGTTGCTTATGTATTGTCTTTTTTATTTGCATGTTGTTTGTTGTGCATTGTTATTACTTGTTATTTCATTATTTGCGTGTTGTATTATTGTTTGTGTTTGTGTTGTTTGTAATAATGTAATAGTAAATTTTGACGCTTTCTCTAATTGTGGTTGTGTGCTTTGTGTTTAAATGTTGTGAGTTGTTTGCGTGTTAGCTTTTTTCCCTTGTTTTGAGTTGTTCTGTTTGTGTGGGAAGCTTGTTATGTATGTGTGTTGTGCCTAATTTGTTGTAATGGCTGCTATTGTTATATACTGTTTGTTGTTAGTCGTGTGTTGGTTTGTTGATGTTTTAGTGTGTTGCTTCTGTTTGGATTCTGGTGTAGTTGCTGCTGTGTTTCTGTGTTGATCCCTGTGTTTTGTGTGATAATTATTTTCTTTTCAGGGAAGAGTTGTTATGTCTGTGGTTATTCTGTTCTTATTTGGAGTGCATACTCCTGTTATTTATGTGCTAAAAGTTGTTATTTTCACTTATAAAAATTCAGAAACAATTTTGCTGGGATCTTTACTCACATAAAAAAAAATCCAAGGTAACCAGGATTCCCAAGTTCTTGTTTTCTGGCTTACGGTATTACCCAAGTTCTGCGTTACTTCACTCACTTTACGAATGACAGTTATCTTAATTTCCATGGATGAAGACTTTTCTTTTATCCATCCATCACACCTGTACCTGACATTTATAAAAACAACGCATTATTTGTTACGAATCGTTCTAGCATTTTATGGTCCCTCCGATTTAATAATTGACCAACATATGTAAACATCAGCTAATTTTGTATCATGTCTATTTTACCCTCCTCTGTCAGATTCATAATTGTAAAATTAACAAGAGTGATGGAGAAGGGGGCCCAAAATTGTCCCCTGTTGGAACGCCAATTTTGACTGTCCACATTCTTAATCCAACCCCTTTATTCACAATGAACATTTTTTCTCCTGTACCATGTGCAACCACTTCAGTAACCCAACTTTGAGCCGCAGTAAAACATCGTATTACTGTTATTATAATAATCATGGTTCACCTCATTCAAATAGTTTCCAGAAGTAAAAGTAAGTAAATTTGTTAAGCAAAACATCACTTCGTAAATCTATTTTTAACACAAGCAACTAAACTACCTTTATATAGAGTTACATAGAATTGAGTAAGTTATTATTGACTGTTAAAAAATGTCACTATTAGGCTAAGACTGACTGATAGCAATTCGTTGCTATGGGTCTTTTTTTCTCTTTTTATTAACTGGGCACTACATGGAACTTTTTCATCATCTCCGCAACGCAATCAGATTGCTATGAGATTTCATGCTGAAGCTGAGTCTCACTGTTATCTCTCAAGGTTAAAATCCCAAATATTAAAATTTATACCTTATGTCAAATATGTCCCATGAATCTTCGTTCCCATCATTCAACTATACCTGTTGCACCTAGAAAAATGAATTGTACTTAACTATCTAATCTCTATGCCTTTATTGAACTACTACTTTTAAATATGGAAAAAAATGCATAGCCAAATAGCGCATTACTAATAAGTCCCTAGATACAACTCGGTCGGACCCCAGAACTTAATATTGCTGCAATAGTTCTATTAACTTATTTGAATCTTAGAAATATAGACGTGTCACACAACGTGGTGTATATAATCAAGAGTTTAATGTGATCTATGTTTATTGAAGGTGTTGAAACCCACCATTGGTAAGGGCAGCAGTTCTTAACCCAGGAATTGTTTCATCGTATGACTGTGACCCGTGACAGAGGACTATTTAATCCCACTCCCCGTGTATATAATCTATTGCTTAGACAAACATTTAACTGAATAACATCAACCGAGGCCCGTCAGATATGCCGGACTATCGAAACAGCCGTCGCAACGGAACATTTAGTGTAAAATGTTAACTTATATCTTCATCGCCATTACTGAAGTTCCACCTAGCCCAGACTTGCAGATTTCATTCAGTCACCATTGATGAACGAAACTCATCTCATGTCATGAACAAGACAGAGAAATGTAGTTGAAAATGGTACTAAGATACCGCCTGAACTTTTAGGCACATTATGAACGGAATCGCTTCACATGCGATTGGCTTTCTTCTAAGCACTTGTGGCGAAACGAATCTTTAATAAAATTTCTGAGCTGTACACAAGTATCCTATCCACAGAGAAATGTAGAATGCTTTTCATTCTCACTAGTATCTGCCTGCAAAGAGTAAGGAAGCAGCTGTAATATAAAATAATTTTGTTTATTAAAAAATCCAAAGTAAGAATAAGTTAGAAATCTGAACAATAATTCCAGTGTAGTTCACATAAGACATTACGAAGTTCTTATTAAGAAACTGAGAACCTGTGTAAAAGGAGACGCCATAACCAACGTGGTACTGAAATTGTGTGAAACAGACACTGGCGAAGAAAGAAGTCAAGATGTGATCATTCAAGATGCTGGTGAAGCACGTGATCACAGAATAGCTGAAGAGGAAATGAGGAGGTACATCCGTAAAGCCGACAGGTGAGCTATGAACCCCACTATAAAGCAAAAACGCGCTTATAACGGGGGCAGCACTTCGCTCAAACACTGTCCTAATAAAAGCCTATTAACGTGGGTATCTTCACATAGCCACCACATAAAGGAGAACTGCAGACCCACGTCAACACACAAAGATGCACTAAAACAACTTGGAAGAAAACAACGCATAGATTTTATTTCCGTTATGTAAGACTGAAGAAAACCTGGAGAACGCTGTTGAAATCGATGCAAGCAGAGCAAATGTAAAAGTAAAAAATAAAAACACATATTGATTTTTATCAACTGAGAACGCTGTTATTCGGAGGAAAGAAATTAATGTTGGTTGGTTTATATAACCCATATCATAGTAACATAGGTATTTTAAAACCAATATGTAATACTTAATGAGGACAAAACAGATTATAAAACAAAATTATAGGTAGCTGACACAGGATAAAACAATGATGCCTCTGGCAAGAAAAATTTAATCAGAGGGGAAGTAGATGTCCATCAATATTTCCTCAATTAATTATTGTTTTTGTATGTACCTAGAACAAACAGAAGAAGAACTCGCTAGAAAAGGATCCCAAACTTCATTTGTTTTACTGTTTACTAGATAAGGACATATAAAATTTTAAATGATCACCAGTCCTGTTGCAAAAAAGAAGTATATATATATATAAAAATAAATATAAATAAATATATATATATATATAATATAAAAAATATAAATATAATAAATAACTTATTCCTAGAAAAGTAACAAATGTAACAAGATGTATTCATATAAGGGTAGAAACAAAAGATAACTAGAATAAACTTAACATAACAAATAAATGATTACTTAGTTTTAACAAATGAAAAAAATCAACAAAAACTCAGAACTAGAGCCAATCTGTTTCTCCTGTATTAAATAGTGGTTTTGTTCATTATTTTCATGTTATCTTCCATTTATCAGGTTCTGCAAGTAATAGGTTTGATCAATATTTCTCTCCAGGAGTTAAAAGTAATGGAAACTATCAGTATTGTAACTTAAAATGATCTTGGTGACCAAACAGTCTATCACCCAACAAGCTGCAAACTTTAATAAAGAATTAATACAGAGAGTTTGAAAGTTATTAAAAAAAATAGAAGAGGGTGCAGGTTCGGAATACGTTGGCTAAACAGCATGTTTATCAAGCAATTCTAGCACTCAAGAAATAATTATAACGCCATAACACCTTGAATATAGATGTTTATAATGCCAGCGATATAGCTACATCAGCAGAATCTGCGGAAACTCTATCGCATATCTAGTCAATGCGAGAATTATGCTAGTACTAGAGTAAT
Source organism: Cherax quadricarinatus (assembly GCF_026875155.1). NCBI lineage: Eukaryota > Metazoa > Arthropoda > Malacostraca > Decapoda > Parastacidae > Cherax > Cherax quadricarinatus. The sequence continues at coordinate 43,680,065 of NC_069433.1, read as the reverse complement.
ACATTACACTGCATTATGCATGTTGACACTAGCAATCTAAAACTGCAACGTTAACATCCCTTCTCAGAGTGCCTGATGTACCTTCCCACTCCAGGACTCAAGTCCAGAACACATGCCGGTTTCCCTGAATCCCATGTCATAAATGTTAGCCTTGCTTACACTCTAACCACACTCAATCCTATAAACATTGTATCCAATTGCCTCTTATCTAAGATATTAGTAACATAACCACAATATGCCAGCTAAACAACTTAATACAATACACTACATGACTCCAACGCAACAATGAAAAAGCAAAAATTCTTCAATAATATTTATCTATATAAGCGTAAAAATTATTTGCATACCTTTGAAAAAAACCATTGATTATAGCAGAGCCACATCTGAAATGACTAAGACTAAACTTTTAAACTCATTCACCAAAAAGCCAGACTTATAACCTAAAGACGACGATTCGATAATCTCCTGGAACTTTTCCAGTTCACAACGTGGGGCGAGAAAGTAGAGACGACTGAAGACAAAGTGGGTAATAACGGTACGCGGGGGGGGGGGGGGGGGGGGGGGGGGGGGTGAGCGCTTGGGCGGGGTGTAGGTCATTCCCAAGCACACACACACTCCTCCAGTAGTGTGCATTCAGATGTAGGCAGGTGAGGGTATCTCCAAACCACCCCATGTAAGGGCCTCTGATGGGACACCTTGTAGTCAATAGCTCTGAACGCCCATTTCCCCTCCTGTGTCCAGTATACACGGATGTTTGGCCCCATAGCTGACTCAGAGTTTTGTATCAAAACGATAAAAATTATCCTTCCCTGCATCTTATTATCCCAGCATGATCTAGGAACAATACAATGAGTGGTTCCAATTTACTGTTCCCGATTCGTCGTTGACACATGTCCTGACGCCAAAAGGAGGACCATGCTCGGCCCTGTCGCAGGAACTCCAGCACAACCTGTAAACTCTTCCACTTCTGGTGTACTGTTGCCGTATCGCAATATTCTCTGGGGACCACACGAGAGACAACGATGTCGACCTTGCTACTTAGTCATGCAGCTTCCGCACAAATTCGAAATACCATTTCCGTGACGTCCTATATTACGGCTCCAAGAGTATGTAGCATATGGGGTCAAATATTCAGTTGTCGGTTCCCCCACAAAGTGACTATAGCGTGCTAGGTTGTCTCCCCGAATTTCTGCTCTGCCCAGTAACCATCTGGCCTTTGAAACCAAATCACGCTTTTACTGACAACTCTTTGTGTGTCACCCGTCGGCTTATACAGGTCACTGGGTTTTTGATCTGTAGGCATGTACAATTGTGTTGACATTGACTGTAGCTCCCGTATCTCCTTTTACCAATTCCTAGACTATGGGAGTCTTAGACATGTCGGTTACGGGACGGTCACGTAAGACACCTCCAAGTCTGTCCTACAAGGTGTGTGTCACCCCTTCAGGTTACTCAACATCTCTACGACTTCCCCAGTCTTGCATCCAGCAACATCGCCATGAACTCTAGCTTTGGGATCAAGCAATCCTTCCAGGTGTCACCCGCTACGGTCGAACTGGTGGACAGACTGACTGGTCCCTCGGCCACCAAATACACTACTGCCTCAGCATAGGGACCCTGAGGAGGCATCACAGAAGACATGCAAGTCATAGTCCCACCTGGTGTCACACCGATGGACCTGGGAATGTGAACTCAATGCAATTCTGCTAGATCTCTGCTAACCAGATCCCAACTCCAGTCAGCACTGTTTCTGGCAGTGGGGTCGTCCCAACCTAGGTTCAGCTCCCAGGTCTGTTTACACGTAGCATCTCCCTTTGAATTTTTGAGGGGTGATGGGTGTCACAAACCCAAAGGATCGATAGCAGTCTGCACTTTACTTTAGCAAGGACCTCCTGGTCAGCTTCACCTTCCCCATGCACATTTCCTCTTTCTCCTAAGTCGTCTTCCTTGATTTCCCAATCCATTCCCAACACTGACATTACCTCCGTACTGAGTAGCCGCAAAGTCACGTCACGATAGCCTCGCAGCTTGGATTGTTTGTCACCATTCTCTCAATGGCATGTTTAGCCGAGAGCACTCCTGTTTAGATTCTCGTAAATGTCCACCAACAAGCCTTTCATCTGAGGTGTACCTTTAGTACGACTTACTCTTCACCGTAACAATAGGCACAAAAACTTTTTTTTTGTTTAGTTTTATTTTATTACCAATCATTTAGCGTCATTGTATTTTGGTTATTGAATTAAAATAACCACAACAGTCTTTATAAATGAAGACACTATAACAGCAAGAACCCTATCATTACGTTTTTCAAAATCCTCATTAACAGAGTATGATACAATAATTTCAGTAATAATCTACTAAACCACATTGTAACTATTTTAGAAAGTCTGGGATTAACAAATAGTTATCTTTCATAAGTGACATGAATTACCAGACTTCAGGAAACTAATGGCAAAGGTAAGACAATAGACTTGGTTTAAAGTTTTAGTTTAAGCTAGGAGCTTTGTGTTGAAGACCCGTACCGAGTCAGAGCTAGGAGCTGACTGACTCACTCAACTACTCCATAGTATGACTTCAGCTCGGCCAGAAGGCGACCGCGTGGCGTCAATTCTAGAACCACCAATTGGTCACTACAGTAGTGGTTACACATTCATAATACCTAACCTAATAATGATATAATACTCCAGATGATTCATACTGTACCCGATAATAATATATAGTCGAACCTGCTTTATCTAACTAGTAATAAAGTGTTCACGATAAATTATTACAGAACTATTTTAAACCCCAGGCCTTTTTATTTTTGTATATAATGAGTGAAGTAGGGCAACGTAACACCTCCTCCTCCACGACTGACGGTCACCATTTGACTTGTACTCTCGTGGTGGGTAACATCTGTCATAGTAGCAGAGGTTTGTAACATACAGCAGTCCTAAAAATCATCTCCAGCTTTATCCACAACTAGAAATTTTATTGGACATAAATACCGACTCATACTTTTAAAATAAAGGTATATTAATAACGATTCAGCCTTAGAAGAGGCATCAGCAATGAGATTATTTTTTTCCTTTTATATGGAAATAGTAATGAGAGGGCTGAATTCTCAAACCCAACGAAGTATCTGGCATCCTTCGCATTCAAAAGTATTAATGAAGGTCCAAAGGATTGAGATCGGAGTAAACACAAAACACACAAACCGATATCCTCATGGGGAGAAGATCCTAAATGATACATCAAAATTCTCTAGGCATACAACGAGAGCTAGGGCTTTCTTTTTCTATAATAATTATTAATTTGGTGTTCTTTAAATTTAGAAGAAAAAATGAAACAGTTTAACAGGTCAAATTTGGGAGCCCTTCTTAACATGCGGCTCCCAAAGCAAATGCACTGGCATCTATGGGTAAGTGGAATGGTTTCATTAAAAATCAAGACTTTACTATACTCAATACTGGGGAACGGATAGTAATCTTTTCAACCGATTAAAAAGTACAATTTCACATTCCTGGGACCATGAAAACTTTGTTTTTTGGACCTTGTTTATTCAGTTAGGGAACAAGCTACCTTTGTCAGAAATCGGACATAACCGACGTATAACCCAGCAACTCCCTAAAAATCTTGATATGCTTTTTCCTATCCTTAGGGGTAGGAAATTCTTAGATCGGGGCCTTACTTGTGCGATCAAAGGAGCGACTCAACCTATCCAATCCCGAAATCCAAAGTATTTAATTTTCGTCTCGCCAAACTCACTACTTGGACAAATTCACTGTAAATATGTTTACTTAAGGCCGTCAAACAAGGCATTATGCTGTCTAAAGTGTTGGGACCAACTGTTGCCGTATACGACTAAGTCCGTCTAATCAAGCTTCTACTCCCGTTCCAATCCGCCCTTAAGTATGTTCATCAATACGCTGAACATAGAGGCCGCGTTACAGAAAGCCGAAGGCATAAACACAATACTTGTATAGGCCTCCAGGTATCGTAAAAGCCGATAATCCTTGAGCTCTTGGTGCAACGGGACTTGGTAATACCACTCTTAAAAAGTCCTATTTACTGATATACTTAGCTCTGGAGACCTGGTCTATAAGTCGTCAATTCTGGTATTGGAGAAAAATCCATCAGTAGTGTTTACATTGTTCATTGACTTTTCTAAAATCCGTGCACATACGGGAGGTCCCATCTGGTTTGTGGACTAGAATGCAACGGGATGCCAAGGACTGTTACTTGGTTTTAATCAACCCATGTGAGAGTAAGAATTTTCACCTCTGCCACAGTTCACCTTGTTTCTTGTGACTCGACTCTGTAGGGAGAATTGCTTGATTGGGAGTAGTTCCTCTGAGCGTAACAATCGTGCACACCCAACGTACACGGTTTTGGGACGTCGTTAAATAGGTGGAGATATTGCCTAATCAGGGATTTTATTTCGTGTCCTTTGTCCACTTCCAAGATTTATCAGTAAAGAATTTAATTATTTAAGGCTGTCGAATTGTTCAGAAGAACTAGTATTCCTATCATTTCATCCGAACGTGCTGGACCCCCGTCTTGGTTCAAGGGCGTTATAGTAGAAACTGGAGAAACGATTCCTGAATAGGGTTTAAGTTGGTTAAAGGTGAATGCGTCCAAAGTGACTCCTCTTCTCGGCGTCCTTACCCAAGTAGTTCAACGTCACTTAGAGGCACATTCACGATTCTAAAGTGAAACCTTCAAATAATGGGCTGTAGAGCATGTCCCCTGATGAAATCGTTTGAAACCAGAAACTTGGGTCGTTTGGTTCAAATAACGAAGTTTAGTTTCGACGATCATATTCCTTCTTCAATCTTAACTGTCTTGTTGTAAGTTTTCGGGCACCAATTCTCTACTAGCTCAGGCATTCTTTCATTAAGGTAGAGAGCTCCTAAAGTCGGCGTTTCATCCCGGTCCAAGCTTCTTTGAGAACCTGTACTGGTCCCTCTAATTTGATTGCCCATACTTAACTCAAATGGCGAAAACTTCAAGTTGTCTTGTACCGCTTTCTCTTAGGCAAAAACAAGAGTATGAGAATACCTTCATCCCAAACGATGAATACTGCCAAACAATAGGACCTCATCATAATCTCAAAGATTGCTGACCTTTCCACCACATGGCCTTTGATTGTGATCGATAGGCCGTTGCGTAACCGTCTTGAACCCTAACTAGCCAAGGCTTCACGGAAAAATTTTGAGTAAAAATTCAACCCATTGATACGATTGAACTTCTCATCTCTTGGAAATTCGAAGTTGAAGCAGAAATTAATCAATCACTCACTATTAGATGAGCATTAATCTCCCAGCAGAACTGCTTCCGGTAACCATGAGATGGTGTCCATGAATAGTGAACAGAACTGGTTGCCCTGCCGAGCTTGGTGCAGCCGACACAGTCGATCACCAACTAAAAGGTTCGCCTCTTACATTGTAATAAGGGTACAACGGTTGCAGGTGGTGAATTATGTGCAGGTTTGCCTACTATTTGACACATGGAATAGCTTCTTACATACCGTTCACACTTCTCTTCCTTCATTTTTGTCCATGTGAAGATCTTAGCAATTTTTGTAAAAGTCTTTGCTTTTTCCCCCCAAGATGTCCACCTTGATGACTGTCATGAGCAATAACTTACATCTAAATTTCTAAAAAACGGGGTAGAATACCACTAGATGATCACTTTTAAGAAAGATCCCCTGTTTTTTTTTTCAGTACGTCCTTCTCCCAATAGTAAGAGCTGTCACTTTTAGAGCATCTTTCGTTCTCCCGACACAGCAGCTTCCTGATGTCACTTAAGGAGGGGTTTCTATTTTGGAGTTTCCTCATTTACTAGATCCTCCTTCGAGTAGTAAATCTATTTCGAAACCACCAACTTAGGAACTGGTATCATTCCGGTGACTGTTGGCCTCGAAACTCGAGCATACGTTGAGTTAGTCTCCTACTCCTACTCCGACGTCCCGTCCATGACTTCCTTCAATACCCAACGGAGAACGTGACTGTTTGTCATTGCCCGGGTTACTCCGCTCAGAGGAAAGAGGGTAGGTTCCGTTTGTCGGCTTCAATGACGTTAATATTCCAGGTTGATTTTTCCCAATAACAATGGGCTCTTCCATATTCCATCTTCCGCTAATCCATTCCCAATCAATAGTCTATCGTCTTTTTGGGAAGTAATTGAAAGGTCATAAAGAAGCAAGATCACCCCCCATCTAAAACCCATCAGTTACACAACCCAGGGCAACATGGGTTTTCGAAACAGGTCTCTCCTGTCTGTTCTACAACTAATTTTTTTTTGGATCACTATGACAAGGTTCCTAGATGCACTAGAAGACACAAAGAATGCAAATGATAATACATACAGACTTTGCAAAAGCCTTTGGCAATGTAACTATGGCGTAATAGTGCACAAAATGCGAGCTAAAGGATAACATGAAAAGTCGGTCATGGATTCAATAATTCCTCACTAACAGAACACAGAGAGTAGTCCTCAACAGATTAAAGTCCAAGTCAGCTATGTGAAAAAGCTCTGTTCCCCAAGCACGTACTCGCTCCCATCTTGATACTGGAGATCCCAGGAATGTCCCTTGGTCCCCTGCTCTTCCTCATTACATCAATATCTTCCAAACTTATCCCTACACCTGAAACTCCATTCTCTTGCTGACGACACGACTTATGTCATCTCTCACACCTAATCTTGCCACCCTCAACACCATTGTTAACGAGGAGCTGATCAAAATATCGATTGGATGACAGCCAATAAACTTACGCTTAACACAGACAAAACCTAACTATATTATGTTTGGTAGCAGAGCAGGAGATGCACAAATTAACATTAAGATCGAGCGACAACACTCCTAATTACCAACATAAATGAGGCAAATTCCCTAGGCTATACCTTGACAACAACCAGAAATTTCAGCAACCCATATCAAACACATAACTCAAAAAAGTATCCAAACAGTTGGGATATTTCTCCAAGATACATTACTTTCGTGCCTCAAAATGCCCTTCCTCACACTATACCACGCACTTATTTATCCATACCTCACCTATGCTATTTGTCTTGGGGATCACTGCAGACACACACCTAAAGCCAATTATAACCCAACACAAAGCTGCAGTAAGAATAATTCACTAAATCCCATACTGGCAACAACACCCCCCCCGCAACACTTCATAGATTCTAAACTTACTCCCTGTTCAGTAACATTCACACTTACTACTGTGTGCAATCTACATCTATCAGGACCTTAAACTCAATATCAACCTAGCCCTAAAGATGCTTTCATGATATTGTGACAGAACCCACAGGCATAACACCAGCACGAAACCTCTCTACGACAGTCCCCATGGTCCGACTAAACAAAGGCCCTAAAATCTGGAACACCCTACCTCAGAACTCTAGAACTGCAGACACATTCATCACCTTCAAAATTTACCATTATAAACATCTTATATCCCGATAACCCCCATCAACTAACTACACGAATACCACCTGTGGTTCACACTTTACACTCACTCACCCATTAGAGCCATAACAAAATATAATCACAATCTTAAATAAAGAATCCTATGATACTCCCCAATACTGAAACATTACTGTGCCAAAACAAAAGCATTCACATTTCTAAACTCACAAACTATAATTAGTCACTTACCCATAATACCAACTTACCTCATAATTTTGTAATATTTAAAATAAAGAATAAACCTAAGTCTGCCCGCAATTCCCTAGCCATGCTAGGCGTTCTAGTGGTACACTCTGTAATCATTATTTGACTACATCTAAAACCACACAACAACCAACTTCTGTAAATTCAACACTGAAATCTTATAGCAGAATAAACATTGAATTTAATTTGAATTTGAAACTTGTTCCTCATCCTCATATCCGACATAGACAAGGATGTCACCACACACCGTGTCTTCCTTGGCAGATGACACCCTAATCTGCCTGACAGTGTCCTACCATTGTCAGACAACTGCAAGGCTCCAGGCAGACATCAACCAAATCATTCAGTGGTCAGCAGAAAACAAAATTGAAGTTCAACGATTGAGAAATTTTCAATGTACTCAGATATTGAAAAACACGAGGAAATTAAGCTACATCAATCCAAACATAATCCTGGCCACAAAAACAGCGAAAAACACCAACGTCAAAGACCTGGGAGTGATCACATTCGGAGGATCTCGACTCCAAGGACCATACCAGTGTATCAATCGCATCTGCTAGAAAAATGACAGGATGGAAAAGAGAACCTTCAAAACTAGGGAGGCCTAGCCCATATGACACTCTTCATGTCACTTGTTCTATCTAGGCTGGAATATTGCTGCACACAAACAGCACCTTTCAAGGCGGTAGTGAAATTGCCACCTAGAAAATGTACAAGAAACCTTCACAGGCCACGCATAACGGAGATATAACACTTCCAATTACTGGAGCGCTTGAGGTTCCTAAACCTGTAATTCCTGGAATGCAGGCGGTGAGAGATACATGATTATATACACCTGGAAATCCTAGAGGGACTAGTAACCGAACTTGCACACGAAAATCACTCACTACGAAAGCAAAAGACTTGCAGAACGATGCAACAGTCCCCCAATGAAACGCAGGGGTTTCCACTAGCACTTATGAGACCATACAATAAGGTCAGGGGCCCGAGACTGTTCAACTGCCTCCCACACACAAAAGGGGATTACAACAGAACCCCTGCAGTCTTCAGCTGGGCCACTGGATGATACTAAAACTTCCTTGCCAGCGTTCACGAGCCTCGTTGCTTCCGGTTTTTCGGTGTTTTTCCACGGTCGCTCTTACGTGCTAGAACTTTAAATTTGTGTCATCAATCCTATAACGATACATCACTCTAGCGCCTGGAACAAATCTTTGGGCGGAAAACAATATATACTGAGTCAAAAAAGGAGAATTAGTGGCACATAGCAGAGTTACTGCCAGAAGGGGAATCATATGCGCTGTCCCGTGTGGAAAAAAAAAAAATATAATTGAACTTTTCATGTCAGAGTGAAAGAAAGTCACCCTGATAACATTGAGTATACATAGTGTAATAGTGTAATACTACAGTGGCTCCCTATATATGAAGATAAAGGGCTAAAGTGTCAATTGAAAACATGTGAATTTGGTAAATGAAAGTGATAAGCCTATAGAGGCAGGTGCCAGAAGTCGCCAGAACTTACCACAGTCATCTGTTTTTTTAAAAATCTTCTGGCTTCAGTGTACTCGCAAATATAATCTAGTTATACCAGTGATTAGCAGAAAACAGTGTTGTAGTAGCAACTAACCAGTATTATAACTGGTAACTATGGATGTATGACTTTCATTGATTTCTTTTTTTGAAATACAGAACGTTACTGTGAATTTCATATAACCTGTAGTTACCAGCAGTCGAAATACACACAACGAGAAGCAATTATTACTACAGAAAAAGCGTCCCTCCTCCAAAATTTGCACCAGTCAACTATATGATAATATAGCATTTATTGTGTGGAGACGAAAAAAGAAAAAAAAAAGAAGAAAAGCCAGATACACGATTGATAAACAAGGAGGTACTGTTCTTCATTGTAGGAGCTGCCAGATATCACCGCTTTCAACACGCAAGTTATATCCTTTTGTATCAGTCAAACCACATATAACTCCGGTAGATAATTTCCGTAGATCCTTCATGGTGTTTTAGCCTCAAATCAACCGACCAGTATGTTTTAAAATAAGTGACCCACTGATCAAGCAATTCGTCTGGCCCGAACACCCTGCCTGGTCCCTAACCTTGACTGTTTCCCCGAACCGGGACTGGTTTCAAACATTTCGTTGGACCATAAAAAGCAACTGTAAACTGATGGGGTTGTAGGGCGCCCTATAAACACAAACTTTAAAAATCCAGGAACTGAACGGTAAGCCCTGTCCATTATACAAAAAGATTTTAGAAACAGAAATACAATAGCTAGAGCTACATTTAAGGTTATTAATAGAATTTTCAAGAGGTTTTTCTAGAGACTATCAGTAAATCAACCATTCAAATCATTATGAATCCCTGTGTAGTCTGTGGTCAGTCAAACAAACAGGGCTTCCACATGGATCAATTGTCATTTTTGTGGAAAATTGTGTCCCGGCCCCTTGTGCAGATTATCCCAAACTAGCTAAAGCAGTATTAAAACAGAGAATGTTTTTTGGGTATGCTCAAAGGAGGAAAACTGTGGACTAAAATCACAGGAATTAATATAGACAACATCAAAGCTGCTTTCATAGAAAAACCGGAAGCTTTCTCAACAGATGGGAACATAAAATGTCTGTGCTGAACGGTTACTTGCCCTTTAAAACGGCCATGTAGTCATAAACTGTAAGGCTGGAGTGATGTCCTGGTAGTCAGTAAATGGTGGGGCGATAGTGCTTCCTGGTAGACAGTAATTGTGAAGCTGAGTGCTGTCCTGGGAGACAGAAAATTGTAAGCTGGAGATACTGTCCTGGGAGAACAGAATGGTGAAGCTGGATGTGCTGTCCTGGGAGACAGAAATGGAAAGTGGAGATAAACGTCCTGTGAGACATAATGGTTAAGCTGGGGTGCCTGTCCTGGAGACAGAAATGGTGAAGGCTGGAGATACTGTCCTGGAGACAGAAATAGTGAAGCAGAGATAATGTTCCAGGGAGTCGGGAATTATATGCAGGAAGGATACATATAAATACCTCATAGGGCCAGGAGCCATAGTAGGAAAACAAGCGTAACAAAGATAAGATAAAACCAATATTGCAAACTAGAAATAACCGCATGAAATAGCAAACAAGAGGACTCCAAAAGCAAAAGAGAGGAATAACTTACCAAAAACAACTGGGTGGGGAAGCTCATTGTGGTGCAAGGGAGGATAGAAGTAAGACAGGACACCTGCACCAAAAGGGAAACAGTCACAGAAACCAAGGCAAGCGAAACCAAGACTGAGCACATACTATGCACATGGTATCTGCTGGCATGGGAAATCTGGAAAAACAGATGGTACATGCAACTATGACCACCCTATTAAAATGCCATGCCCATATGAAAAAACAGGAAAATGCAATATCCCTCCTGTAAGCTTTTTCACCCAGAAATGGTGTACCTCTTCTACAGGAACGACTGTGCTATAAACCTTTAAATTGCCCAGGCTACCATCTAAAGGGACAAATAAAACAAAACATCCAGTCCAGGGAAAACCTGGTAGCCACAGCCAACTCAAGAGAGGGAGAGGTTTTTTTAAGTGCCAGGAAGGAAAAAAAACTGTCTGGAAATGGCAGAAAACTGTAACACCAAATCCAGTCATTCCTGGAGTTGGTGAACCACAGTCGATGGCCTCCACTCCAAAACCAACAGATACAGAACTAATGCCGGAAAAAAAAAATCCCACCCCCCCAGTAACCAACAATACCACCAGTTCCCGATAACATTCTTCTTTGCAAATATACAGGTCCTAAAGCCAGCTACAAAACAACAAAATACCTTTCATCCGTGGACTGCTTGCAGAGGCAAAGGCAATGATTCGCGCTTTCACTGAGTACCCACATAAATGCTCACATGACAACGATATAATGGATCCCAGGTTACAACCTATACAGATGAGACCGAGTGAACAGGCAAAAGGGGGTTGGCCTGTCATTCAGAGTCACTTGTTTGCACAGAACTGCTTAATGCCTCAAATACGTAGTGGAAGTTTTAGAAGCAAGTAAAGGTCGAAACCAAAACCCTAGTCATTGTGTAGTCTACAAGCCTCCGGATGCAACATCCCCAGCATTCCAGGAAACAGCTGTTAAAAATTGACCATACTGTCTGGAAAATCATCCAGCTCCTGCACCCAACATCTTGCTCCTGGGGGATTTCAACTTAAGGCAAAAAGGCAACCTAAAATTGAGGAATATAGCAAATAAAATTGTTGCAGAAATAACACAAGGAGGCAGCTCCTATGAAAACTCACACCTCACACTAGCTTTTAAAATCACTGCACAAAATATCAATTTAAACCAGCAAATAATAAGCCTACAAGACTGAAAATACACTATAACCTCATCTTCGACTAACAATGATGATCTGATAAAGAAATGTTCACCATATCAAAAACAATATATCCAATCACACATAATTGAGTTTCAAATGTAATGCATGGAGCCCCAGACCGACAAATGATACTAGTCATGAGGGAGCATTCCACCAATTCACATCAATAACAAAACCATAAAGGCGGACCAAAGTAATCCAAGTCCCAACCGATATAAGCTGGGAAGAATATACTAAGCAACACAGACCCAAACTTTTGCCTAGAACAGATTAACTCGTGGCTCCGATGTATGCTCAAGGCTTAATTCCTCTAAGAAAAAGGAGGAGTAGATGTAAAATAGAAAGAGACAGGCGCTCTCCCTTTACAGGCGACCGGAAAAGAATAACAGAGCGGCTAAAAGAGGTCAATATATCTGAAATGCCAGGAGACACTGTCAGAAAAATAGCAAGCATCCGAACCTTAAGCTAAAAGAATCCTTTAGAGAGTCAGGAATCGCGGGAAAACTAAAAGCCAATAAAATGAAATCGAAAAGAAACCCAAAGTATTTCTTCTCCATGCCAAATCAAAAATCGAGAACAACGTCCATAATGCCCCTACTTAAACAAGATGGGTCCTACACAATGACAGCAAGGAAATGAGTGAGCATACTGCAAGGTCCCAATATGACTCAGTATTTAAAGCAAGCCGCTAAACCAACTGAGGTCGAAGACAAAAAAGAATTTTATAGAGAGAGCCACAAATTTTGACAAACACAACCTATCCGATGTTATCCTACGCCAAATGACTTCGAACCAGGCGATAAATGACAATGCCCTGCACCTCTGCCCCAGGGCCAGACTCATGGAACTCTTGGGTGGGGGGGGGGGTTTTCAACAGAACAACAGAACCCTTATTCCTATCACGATCCTTTTCCATCCTATGGAGAGAGCATGGACACGGGGTCGTCCCTCAGTTACTAAAAACAACAGACATAGCCCCACTCCACAAAGGGGGCAGTAAAGCAACAGCCAAAGAACTACAGACCAATACACTACATCCCATATCATAAAAATCCTTTGAAAGGTCCTAAGAAGCAAGAATCACCACCCAACTAGAAACCCATCAGTTACACAACCCAGGGGCCACAAGGGTTTAGAACAGGTCATGCTCGCTGTCTGGTCTTGGCGATTGCGGGTTCAACTACAGGATCACTACGACAAGGTCCTAATGCACTAGAAGACAAAAAGAATCAGATGTAAATAATACAGACATTTGCAAAAAGCCTCGACAAGTTTGACCATGGCGTAAATAGCGCACAAAATGCCCGCTTAAAGTGATAACAGAAAAGACGGTCGATGGATCTTATTTCCCTCACAAACAGAAACACAGAGAGTAGTCAGTCAACATAGTAAAGTTCCGAGGCAGCTACGGTGAAAAGCTCATGTCCCCACAAGGCACAGTACTAGCTCCCATCATGTTCCCTCATCCACTTATCCGACATAGACAAGGTGTCAGCCACAGCACCGTGTCTTCCTTTGCAGTGACACCCAATCCTTCATGACAGTTTCTTCCATTGCAGACACCGGGCACAGGGCTCCAGGCGGAACATCAACCCAATCTTATTCAGTGGGCTGCAGAAAACAATATGAAGTTCACCGATGAGAAATTTCAATTACACAGATATGGTAAACATGAGAAATTAAATCTTCAACAGAGTACAAAACAAATCTGGCCACAAAATAGAGCGAAACCACCAACGTCAAAGACCGTTGAGTGAATTATGTCGGAGTATCTCACTTCAAGGACCATAACATTGTATCAATTGCATCTGCTAGAAAATGACAGGATGGATAATGAGAACCTCAAAACTAGGGAGGGGCCAGCCCATGAAGACACTCTACAGGTCCTTGTTCTATCTAGGCAGGAATATTGCTCACTCTAACAGCCCTTTCAAGGCAGGTGAAATTGCCCGACCTAGAAAATGTACAGAGAACTTTCCACGGGCGGCGCATAACGGCGATAAAACACCCTCAATACTGGAGCGCTTGAGGTTTCTAAACCTTAATTCCCTGGAACGCAGGAGGGAGTAGATACATGATTATATACCCTGGAAAATCCTAGAGGTACTAGTACCAAACTTGCACACGAGAAATCACTCACTACGAAAGCAAAAGACTTGGCAGACGATGCAACCATCCCCCCAATGAAAAGCAGGGGTGTCACTAGCACGTTAAGAGATACCATACAATAAGTGTCAGTGGCCCGAGACTGTTTCAACTGCCTCCCCAACACCATAAGGGGGATTACCACCAGACCCCTGGCATCTCAAGCTGTCACTGGACAAGCACCTAAAGACAAGTTCCTGATCAGCCGGCTTGGCTCGTACTTTGGTTGCGTGCAGCCAGCATCAACCAGCCTGTTGATCAGCGCTGATCCACCAGGAGGGCCTGTCACAGACCGGGCCGCGGGGGCGATGACCCCGAACCTCACACCAGTATACTCCAGGTAAACTGGACATGCCCCTAAAGTCTGTTCCTACCAGGCCGGCTGGTGGCTCGTACATTGGTTGCGTGCAGGCCAGCAGCAACAGCCTGGTTGATCAGGCTCTGATCCACCAGGAGGCCCTTGGTCACAGACCGTCCGCGGGGCGTTGACCCCCCGAACTCTCTCCAGGTAAAACTCCAGGTATCTGTTATATCTATGGGCTCTGATGGGTAGTTCCCTTAACCCCTTAAAGAATATTTTTCATTTCACGTACACATTATAAATTACACCAAAGTGGTTGGGCCCACTTTCCTTTATATCCTACCTCTCTCCACCTCCCACCCTTTTCCAAAATTTCTTATCCTTTACCCATCTTTTCTTCCTTTACCCAACTCACTAAAGCTCTGGTCTGGACAGAATAAGAACAAGAACATTATCACTTGTCAGTCTCCTGTATTATGTTTAATCTGTCTTATTTGCATCACTCCCGAGGGGTTGACCCGAATTTGCAAAGCCAAAACCAGCCAACATTCTGTGGTGGGGGATTCAGTCAGCCTAGCCTTACACCATCCAGCCTTGCTTGCTAAGCGATTTCCACCCCTCTGTGCTCATCGTTAGAAGTTACAAGCCATTCTGTTTGAAGGGATTAAGCTTAAGCAAGCCATCAACTACCCAAGTGTCTTAACTACCCAGTACTCAAGCAAAGCCACGTGGGTACAGTCTTCTCATCACTTTTGTTCTTTTAAGCTCCAAGCCATTCTGAGTGCTTTTTCCCATCCCTGTGAGTGTTGTGGTATTTCGTGGTTTGTCTTAAGAGCCAGCCCGGCATGAGTGTTTTCGTGCTAAAGCGAGGGTCTCCCACCCAGTGAGGCTTACGCCATTCATCCCATAGGCCCAGTCAACCACGCTCTCTCAACCACCAAACCCAGCCTCAGCTGCCTCAGAGACCCCCTACCACTGTTTTGTACCCTTATTACGGGTTTCTTAGCACCATATTTAAGGACCACAAGGGGTCAAGAGCTAGAGAGTGTTTCTTTCGTCAATGGCGCCATCGTTAAAAGCCCCTGTGGGGTCTATCATCGATTAAGATCAAAATTCTATGATCACGTGTGGGAGAGCCAGCGAAGCCACCACGAGACGATAGCCACCATCCTCCTCCACCATCCTCCACCACCATCCTCCACCACCATCCTCCACCACCAATCCTCTCACCACCATCCTCCACCACCAATCCTCCACCACCATCCTCCCCACCATCATCCACCACCATCCTCCACCACTCAACTTCCACACCCCACTTCAGTCAACAACGCCGCTACAGCGAAAATAATTTTCATAGAGAACCTTTTGCGAGTGTTGAACAATTTCCTTTTCTTTTTGTGTTTCCAGTGATTTTTTTTAGTGACAATCAGTAACTCTTGGTTAGACTCATGTTTATTATATACTGTTGCAATATTTTTTTTCTCTTTCTTAATTCAGAGTGGTTAATTTTCGCGCATCTTATTTAATGTCTGATGTGTTTGTGCTTCTTTTTTTTATATACTTGAAAGTAAGTACCTTATTGTTTATTTTCCTTGTTGTGTGTCAACATATAAGCAATATACAAACTTGTGTTTTACACTTCAGAATTACTCTAGTTTCACAGTAATCACAGTGAAGTATTTCACAGTTTTATTACCTTGGTTATTCCCTGCATCACAACTCAGTGTTGTCTGTTATATTATTTATACCAGCATTTTGTGTATTCTCACTGTTTTGTTTTTCATTCATTTGCTATTTTATTTTTCTCTGTTTGTAGCAACCTTCTTGGTTCATATTCTTTCAATTACCAGTGTCCCTAATTTTGTCCTATATCTCCACAGACAATAGTGCCCATTATATTTGTGCAGCAAGACAATTACTTACACATTTTCACACCTAAGTTTCATAGCAAGAAAATATAGTATTGTGTTATATGATGTGTTCGCATCAACTGTAATTGTTCAAACCTTTTGTTTGTGTTTTTGCACCTATTAATTTGTTATATTTCATTGAACAATTCACTCTTAGGTGCAATTTTTTAAGTTCTCTTCTTACTAATGAACCTCTTCTCCGCACTCTATCACTCAGATATTCTCGTACTTCTCTCCGTTGTCCCTAAGATTCCCTGAAACGTTTATTGCCAATCCTGAAGCCGTGCCATTGTCTGAGATAATCAATCGCTGGCTACGAGAATCTGGCTTGTAACCTCCTGAACAACTTCACAAAACAAGTCTCTGTCCGACATTTCATCCGCCAAACTCCAATTGCTACGGCTTTCGAGTAGTAGCACAGTAAACAGGCAACATACATTCTGAGGCCCACCCTATCGTCTCCTGGGTTTTTCTTCAACGTGAATAGCCCCAGTAAAACCTATTCCCACAGTCCAAAGGGCCTGTGCAACTAATGGATACCCTCCTTCCCTGAAGGGCCGCGGTGGTGGACCGGTAATGGTAGGGTCCTCCCTCATCGTAACAGCTGCGCAGACCGGGCAACTCCTTTTAGCACCCTTTGACGGCAGCTCCGGGCCCCTTCAGTACCAGTAATTCTGATGTAGGCAGGTGAAGGGTATCTCCAAAACCCCATGTAAGTCCTCTGAAGGCAACCTTGTATCAATAGCTCTACGCCCCATCCCGCCTTTCCCATAACACACGGGTATGTTTGGCCCCATAGCGGAGCTCATAGTTTTTATTCTTCCCTGCATCTTATTAGCCCAGCATGATCTAGAACAATACCAATAGTGGACCAATTTACTGTACCCTGAGTCGTCGTTGGACACATGTCCTGACGCAATACCTCTGCCCTGTCGCCAGTACTTCCAGCACTCCTGGAAACCTCTCCCTTGTAACGCCTTATCCAATATTCTCTGGGACACCACGAGAGACAACTGTCGACCTTGGGCTTACCTTGTCATGCAGCTTCTCACAAATCGACATAACCATTTCCCTTGACCCTATAAGTTTTCCTCCAAGAGGATAGCATATGGGGTCAAATAATTCCATGTCGGGTTCCCCCACAAAGTGTACTATGCTGCTGGTTGTCTCCCCGAATTCTGCTCAGGGTTCTGCTCTGCCCATAACCATCTGGGCCTTTGATGAACCAAATCTCGCTTTTACTCAGCTTTTTGTTTCACCACCCCTCGGTCTTATTCAGGTCAACTTGGGTTTTTGATCTGTAGGCATTACAGAATTGGTTGACATTGAACTGTAGCTCCCGTACCTCCTTTATCCCACCACCCATTCCTGACATAGGGAGCTTAGACAATGTAGTTCAGACTCACTGTACGACCCCCAACCTCCAAGTCCTGCCATACATAGGTGTGTGTCACCCTCAGGTTACCCACATCTCTACGAACTTCCCCAGTCTTGCTCCAGCAACATGCGCCATTGATCTCTATCTTTGGGATCAAGCAATCCTTCAGGGTGTCCACCCGCACTCGACTGTGACAGACTGACCTGGTCCCTGGCCACCAAATACACAACACTTACTGCCCCATAGCCCGGGCGGAGGCATCACAGAAGACATGCAAGTACAAAGTCCCACCTGGTGCACCCGATGACCTTGAATGTGAACTCATTGCAATTCTGCTAGATCTCTGCTAACACAGAATCCCACTCCTGGCAGACTGTTTCTGGCAGTGTCGTCCCAACCTAGGTTCACTCCCAGGTCCTGTTACACTACAATTCTCCCTTGTATGGTGAGGGTGTCAACAAAACCCCAAAGATCGAAGCAGTCCTGCACTTACATAGCAAGGACCTCCTTGACACTTCCCCTTCCCCATCACATTCCTCTTAGCCTAAAGTCCTGTCTTCCTTGAGTTTCCCACTCCAGACGCCAACACTGACATTACCTCCGGTACTGAGTAGCCAGCATAGTCACGTTCCACCGTGCCTCGCAGCGTTGGATTGTTTGTCACCCATTCTCTCAATGGCATGTTAGCCGAGAGCATCTCCTGTTTAGATTCTCGGTAAAATGTCCACCACAGCCTACATCTGAGGTGGTACATGTTACGACTTAATCTTCTTCACCGTAACAATAGGGGCACAAATAACTTTTTTTTTTGTTAGTTTTATTTTATTACCAATCATTTAGCTTCATTGGTATTTGGTTAGTGAATTAAAATAACCACAAGCAATTATAAATGAAACACTATACAGCAAGAAACCCAATCTTTACGTTCAAATTTCTCATTAACAAGAGTATTATACAATAATTCGGTTCAGTTAATAATCTACTAAAAAACTCAACCATTTAACTATTTTAGAAAGGTCTGAGATAAACTCAATATATATCTTTCAAAAGGGACATGAAATACCAACTTCAGGAAACTAACTGCAAAGGTAAGACAATAGACTTGGTTAAAGTTTTAGTTTAAGCTTAGAGCTTTGGTTGCAGACCCTACCGAGTCAAGCTAGAGCTGAATGACTCACTCACATACTCCATAGTATGACTTCAGCTCGGCCAGAAGGCGGGACGCTTGGGCGTCAATTCTAAAACCACCAATTGGTCACTACAGTAGTGGTTACACATTCATAATACCTAACCTAATAATGATATAATACTCCAGATGATTCATACTGTACCCGATAATAATATATAGTCGAACCTGCTTTATCTAACTAGTAATAAAGTGTTCACGATAAATTATTACAGAACTATTTTAAACCCCAGGCCTTTTTATTTTTGTATATAATGAGTGAAGTAGGGCAACGTAACACCTCCTCCCTCACGACTGACGGTCACCATTGACTTGTACTCTCGGTGGTGGGTAGCATCTGTCATAGTAGCAGAGGTTGTAACAGACAGCAGTCCTAAAAATCATCTCCAGCTTTATCCACAACTAGAAATTTTATTGGACATAAATACCGACTCATACTTTTAAAATAAAGGTATATTAATAACGATTCAGCCTTAGAAGAGGCATCAGCAATGAGATTATTTTTTTCCTTTTATATGGAAATAGTAATGAGAGGGCTGAATTCTCAAACCCAACGAAGTATCTGGCATCCTTCGCATTCAAAAGTATTAATGAAGGTCCAAAGGATTGAGATCGGAGTAAACACAAAACACACAAACCGATATCCTCATGGGGAGAAGATCCTAAATGATACATCAAAATTCTCTAGGCATACAACGAGAGCTAGGGCTTTCTTTTTCTATAATAATTATTAATTTGGTGTTCTTTAAATTTAGAAGAAAAAATGAAACAGTTTAACAGGTCAAATTTGGGAGCCCTTCTTAACATGCGGCTCCCAAAGCAAATGCACTGGCATCTATGGGTAAGTGGAATGGTTTCATTAAAAATCAAGACTTTACTATACTCAATACTGGGGAACGGATAGTAATCTTTTCAACCGATTAAAAAGTACAATTTCACATTCCTGGGACCATGAAAACTTTGTTTTTTGGACCTTGTTTATTCAGTTAGGGAACAAGCTACCTTTGTCAGAAATCGGACATAACCGACGTATAACCCAGCAACTCCCTAAAAATCTTGATATGCTTTTTCCTATCCTTAGGGGTAGGAAATTCTTAGATCGGGGCCTTACTTGTGCGATCAAAGGAGCGACTCAACCTATCCAATCCCGAAATCCAAAGTATTTAATTTTCGTCTCGCCAAACTCACTACTTGGACAAATTCACTGTAAATATGTTTACTTA
The DNA here is from genome assembly GCF_026875155.1 of Cherax quadricarinatus. Lineage (NCBI taxonomy): Eukaryota > Metazoa > Arthropoda > Malacostraca > Decapoda > Parastacidae > Cherax > Cherax quadricarinatus. Next base: position 43,659,903 of record NC_069433.1, on the reverse strand, counting down.
AGGCCGTCAAACAAGGCATTATGCTGTCTAAAGTGTTGGGACCAACTGTTGCCGTATACGACTAAGTCCGTCTAATCAAGCTTCTACTCCCGTTCCAATCCGCCCTTAAGTATGTTCATCAATACGCTGAACATAGAGGCCGCGTTACAGAAAGCCGAAGGCATAAACACAATACTTGTATAGGCCTCCAGGTATCGTAAAAGCCGATAATCCTTGAGCTCTTGGTGCAACGGGACTTGGTAATACCACTCTTAAAAAGTCCTATTTACTGATATACTTAGCTCTGGAGACCTGGTCTATAAGTCGTCAATTCTGGTATTGGAGAAAAATCCATCAGTAGTGTTTACATTGTTCATTGACTTTTCTAAAATCCGTGCACATACGGGAGGTCCCATCTGGTTTGTGGACTAGAATGCAACGGGATGCCAAGGACTGTTACTTGGTTTTAATCAACCCATGTGAGAGTAAGAATTTTCACCTCTGCCACAGTTCACCTTGTTTCTTGTGACTCGACTCTGTAGGGAGAATTGCTTGATTGGGAGTAGTTCCTCTGAGCGTAACAATCGTGCACACCCAACGTACACGGTTTTGGGACGTCGTTAAATAGGTGGAGATATTGCCTAATCAGGGATTTTATTTCGTGTCCTTTGTCCACTTCCAAGATTTATCAGTAAAGAATTTAATTATTTAAGGCTGTCGAATTGTTCAGAAGAACTAGTATTCCTATCATTTCATCCGAACGTGCTGGACCCCCGTCTTGGTTCAAGGGCGTTATAGTAGAAACTGGAGAAACGATTCCTGAATAGGGTTTAAGTTGGTTAAAGGTGAATGCGTCCAAAGTGACTCCTCTTCTCGGCGTCCTTACCCAAGTAGTTCAACGTCACTTAGAGGCACATTCACGATTCTAAAGTGAAACCTTCAAATAATGGGCTGTAGAGCATGTCCCCTGATGAAATCGTTTGAAACCAGAAACTTGGGTCGTTTGGTTCAAATAACGAAGTTTAGTTTCGACGATCATATTCCTTCTTCAATCTTAACTGTCTTGTTGTAAGTTTTCGGGCACCAATTCTCTACTAGCTCAGGCATTCTTTCATTAAGGTAGAGAGCTCCTAAAGTCGGCGTTTCATCCCGGTCCAAGCTTCTTTGAGAACCTGTACTGGTCCCTCTAATTTGATTGCCCATACTTAACTCAAATGGCGAAAACTTCAAGTTGTCTTGTACCGCTTTCTCTTAGGCAAAAACAAGAGTATGAGAATACCTTCATCCCAAACGATGAATACTGCCAAACAATAGGACCTCATCATAATCTCAAAGATTGCTGACCTTTCCACCACATGGCCTTTGATTGTGATCGATAGGCCGTTGCGTAACCGTCTTGAACCCTAACTAGCCAAGGCTTCACGGAAAAATTTTGAGTAAAAATTCAACCCATTGATACGATTGAACTTCTCATCTCTTGGAAATTCGAAGTTGAAGCAGAAATTAATCAATCACTCACTATTAGATGAGCATTAATCTCCCAGCAGAACTGCTTCCGGTAACCATGAGATGGTGTCCATGAATAGTGAACAGAACTGGTTGCCCTGCCGAGCTTGGTGCAGCCGACACAGTCGATCACCAACTAAAAGGTTCGCCTCTTACATTGTAATAAGGGTACAACGGTTGCAGGTGGTGAATTATGTGCAGGTTTGCCTACTATTTGACACATGGAATAGCTTCTTACATACCGTTCACACTTCTCTTCCTTCATTTTTGTCCATGTGAAGATCTTAGCAATTTTTGTAAAAGTCTTTGCTTTTTCCCCCCAAGATGTCCACCTTGATGACTGTCATGAGCAATAACTTACATCTAAATTTCTAAAAAACGGGGTAGAATACCACTAGATGATCACTTTTAAGAAAGATCCCCTGTTTTTTTTTTCAGTACGTCCTTCTCCCAATAGTAAGAGCTGTCACTTTTAGAGCATCTTTCGTTCTCCCGACACAGCAGCTTCCTGATGTCACTTAAGGAGGGGTTTCTATTTTGGAGTTTCCTCATTTACTAGATCCTCCTTCGAGTAGTAAATCTATTTCGAAACCACCAACTTAGGAACTGGTATCATTCCGGTGACTGTTGGCCTCGAAACTCGAGCATACGTTGAGTTAGTCTCCTACTCCTACTCCGACGTCCCGTCCATGACTTCCTTCAATACCCAACGGAGAACGTGACTGTTTGTCATTGCCCGGGTTACTCCGCTCAGAGGAAAGAGGGTAGGTTCCGTTTGTCGGCTTCAATGACGTTAATATTCCAGGTTGATTTTTCCCAATAACAATGGGCTCTTCCATATTCCATCTTCCGCTAATCCATTCCCAATCAATAGTCTATCGTCTTTTTGGGAAGTAATTGAAAGGTCATAAAGAAGCAAGATCACCCCCCATCTAAAACCCATCAGTTACACAACCCAGGGCAACATGGGTTTTCGAAACAGGTCTCTCCTGTCTGTTCTACAACTAATTTTTTTTTGGATCACTATGACAAGGTTCCTAGATGCACTAGAAGACACAAAGAATGCAAATGATAATACATACAGACTTTGCAAAAGCCTTTGGCAATGTAACTATGGCGTAATAGTGCACAAAATGCGAGCTAAAGGATAACATGAAAAGTCGGTCATGGATTCAATAATTCCTCACTAACAGAACACAGAGAGTAGTCCTCAACAGATTAAAGTCCAAGTCAGCTATGTGAAAAAGCTCTGTTCCCCAAGCACGTACTCGCTCCCATCTTGATACTGGAGATCCCAGGAATGTCCCTTGGTCCCCTGCTCTTCCTCATTACATCAATATCTTCCAAACTTATCCCTACACCTGAAACTCCATTCTCTTGCTGACGACACGACTTATGTCATCTCTCACACCTAATCTTGCCACCCTCAACACCATTGTTAACGAGGAGCTGATCAAAATATCGATTGGATGACAGCCAATAAACTTACGCTTAACACAGACAAAACCTAACTATATTATGTTTGGTAGCAGAGCAGGAGATGCACAAATTAACATTAAGATCGAGCGACAACACTCCTAATTACCAACATAAATGAGGCAAATTCCCTAGGCTATACCTTGACAACAACCAGAAATTTCAGCAACCCATATCAAACACATAACTCAAAAAAGTATCCAAACAGTTGGGATATTTCTCCAAGATACATTACTTTCGTGCCTCAAAATGCCCTTCCTCACACTATACCACGCACTTATTTATCCATACCTCACCTATGCTATTTGTCTTGGGGATCACTGCAGACACACACCTAAAGCCAATTATAACCCAACACAAAGCTGCAGTAAGAATAATTCACTAAATCCCATACTGGCAACAACACCCCCCCCGCAACACTTCATAGATTCTAAACTTACTCCCTGTTCAGTAACATTCACACTTACTACTGTGTGCAATCTACATCTATCAGGACCTTAAACTCAATATCAACCTAGCCCTAAAGATGCTTTCATGATATTGTGACAGAACCCACAGGCATAACACCAGCACGAAACCTCTCTACGACAGTCCCCATGGTCCGACTAAACAAAGGCCCTAAAATCTGGAACACCCTACCTCAGAACTCTAGAACTGCAGACACATTCATCACCTTCAAAATTTACCATTATAAACATCTTATATCCCGATAACCCCCATCAACTAACTACACGAATACCACCTGTGGTTCACACTTTACACTCACTCACCCATTAGAGCCATAACAAAATATAATCACAATCTTAAATAAAGAATCCTATGATACTCCCCAATACTGAAACATTACTGTGCCAAAACAAAAGCATTCACATTTCTAAACTCACAAACTATAATTAGTCACTTACCCATAATACCAACTTACCTCATAATTTTGTAATATTTAAAATAAAGAATAAACCTAAGTCTGCCCGCAATTCCCTAGCCATGCTAGGCGTTCTAGTGGTACACTCTGTAATCATTATTTGACTACATCTAAAACCACACAACAACCAACTTCTGTAAATTCAACACTGAAATCTTATAGCAGAATAAACATTGAATTTAATTTGAATTTGAAACTTGTTCCTCATCCTCATATCCGACATAGACAAGGATGTCACCACACACCGTGTCTTCCTTGGCAGATGACACCCTAATCTGCCTGACAGTGTCCTACCATTGTCAGACAACTGCAAGGCTCCAGGCAGACATCAACCAAATCATTCAGTGGTCAGCAGAAAACAAAATTGAAGTTCAACGATTGAGAAATTTTCAATGTACTCAGATATTGAAAAACACGAGGAAATTAAGCTACATCAATCCAAACATAATCCTGGCCACAAAAACAGCGAAAAACACCAACGTCAAAGACCTGGGAGTGATCACATTCGGAGGATCTCGACTCCAAGGACCATACCAGTGTATCAATCGCATCTGCTAGAAAAATGACAGGATGGAAAAGAGAACCTTCAAAACTAGGGAGGCCTAGCCCATATGACACTCTTCATGTCACTTGTTCTATCTAGGCTGGAATATTGCTGCACACAAACAGCACCTTTCAAGGCGGTAGTGAAATTGCCACCTAGAAAATGTACAAGAAACCTTCACAGGCCACGCATAACGGAGATATAACACTTCCAATTACTGGAGCGCTTGAGGTTCCTAAACCTGTAATTCCTGGAATGCAGGCGGTGAGAGATACATGATTATATACACCTGGAAATCCTAGAGGGACTAGTAACCGAACTTGCACACGAAAATCACTCACTACGAAAGCAAAAGACTTGCAGAACGATGCAACAGTCCCCCAATGAAACGCAGGGGTTTCCACTAGCACTTATGAGACCATACAATAAGGTCAGGGGCCCGAGACTGTTCAACTGCCTCCCACACACAAAAGGGGATTACAACAGAACCCCTGCAGTCTTCAGCTGGGCCACTGGATGATACTAAAACTTCCTTGCCAGCGTTCACGAGCCTCGTTGCTTCCGGTTTTTCGGTGTTTTTCCACGGTCGCTCTTACGTGCTAGAACTTTAAATTTGTGTCATCAATCCTATAACGATACATCACTCTAGCGCCTGGAACAAATCTTTGGGCGGAAAACAATATATACTGAGTCAAAAAAGGAGAATTAGTGGCACATAGCAGAGTTACTGCCAGAAGGGGAATCATATGCGCTGTCCCGTGTGGAAAAAAAAAAAATATAATTGAACTTTTCATGTCAGAGTGAAAGAAAGTCACCCTGATAACATTGAGTATACATAGTGTAATAGTGTAATACTACAGTGGCTCCCTATATATGAAGATAAAGGGCTAAAGTGTCAATTGAAAACATGTGAATTTGGTAAATGAAAGTGATAAGCCTATAGAGGCAGGTGCCAGAAGTCGCCAGAACTTACCACAGTCATCTGTTTTTTTAAAAATCTTCTGGCTTCAGTGTACTCGCAAATATAATCTAGTTATACCAGTGATTAGCAGAAAACAGTGTTGTAGTAGCAACTAACCAGTATTATAACTGGTAACTATGGATGTATGACTTTCATTGATTTCTTTTTTTGAAATACAGAACGTTACTGTGAATTTCATATAACCTGTAGTTACCAGCAGTCGAAATACACACAACGAGAAGCAATTATTACTACAGAAAAAGCGTCCCTCCTCCAAAATTTGCACCAGTCAACTATATGATAATATAGCATTTATTGTGTGGAGACGAAAAAAGAAAAAAAAAAGAAGAAAAGCCAGATACACGATTGATAAACAAGGAGGTACTGTTCTTCATTGTAGGAGCTGCCAGATATCACCGCTTTCAACACGCAAGTTATATCCTTTTGTATCAGTCAAACCACATATAACTCCGGTAGATAATTTCCGTAGATCCTTCATGGTGTTTTAGCCTCAAATCAACCGACCAGTATGTTTTAAAATAAGTGACCCACTGATCAAGCAATTCGTCTGGCCCGAACACCCTGCCTGGTCCCTAACCTTGACTGTTTCCCCGAACCGGGACTGGTTTCAAACATTTCGTTGGACCATAAAAAGCAACTGTAAACTGATGGGGTTGTAGGGCGCCCTATAAACACAAACTTTAAAAATCCAGGAACTGAACGGTAAGCCCTGTCCATTATACAAAAAGATTTTAGAAACAGAAATACAATAGCTAGAGCTACATTTAAGGTTATTAATAGAATTTTCAAGAGGTTTTTCTAGAGACTATCAGTAAATCAACCATTCAAATCATTATGAATCCCTGTGTAGTCTGTGGTCAGTCAAACAAACAGGGCTTCCACATGGATCAATTGTCATTTTTGTGGAAAATTGTGTCCCGGCCCCTTGTGCAGATTATCCCAAACTAGCTAAAGCAGTATTAAAACAGAGAATGTTTTTTGGGTATGCTCAAAGGAGGAAAACTGTGGACTAAAATCACAGGAATTAATATAGACAACATCAAAGCTGCTTTCATAGAAAAACCGGAAGCTTTCTCAACAGATGGGAACATAAAATGTCTGTGCTGAACGGTTACTTGCCCTTTAAAACGGCCATGTAGTCATAAACTGTAAGGCTGGAGTGATGTCCTGGTAGTCAGTAAATGGTGGGGCGATAGTGCTTCCTGGTAGACAGTAATTGTGAAGCTGAGTGCTGTCCTGGGAGACAGAAAATTGTAAGCTGGAGATACTGTCCTGGGAGAACAGAATGGTGAAGCTGGATGTGCTGTCCTGGGAGACAGAAATGGAAAGTGGAGATAAACGTCCTGTGAGACATAATGGTTAAGCTGGGGTGCCTGTCCTGGAGACAGAAATGGTGAAGGCTGGAGATACTGTCCTGGAGACAGAAATAGTGAAGCAGAGATAATGTTCCAGGGAGTCGGGAATTATATGCAGGAAGGATACATATAAATACCTCATAGGGCCAGGAGCCATAGTAGGAAAACAAGCGTAACAAAGATAAGATAAAACCAATATTGCAAACTAGAAATAACCGCATGAAATAGCAAACAAGAGGACTCCAAAAGCAAAAGAGAGGAATAACTTACCAAAAACAACTGGGTGGGGAAGCTCATTGTGGTGCAAGGGAGGATAGAAGTAAGACAGGACACCTGCACCAAAAGGGAAACAGTCACAGAAACCAAGGCAAGCGAAACCAAGACTGAGCACATACTATGCACATGGTATCTGCTGGCATGGGAAATCTGGAAAAACAGATGGTACATGCAACTATGACCACCCTATTAAAATGCCATGCCCATATGAAAAAACAGGAAAATGCAATATCCCTCCTGTAAGCTTTTTCACCCAGAAATGGTGTACCTCTTCTACAGGAACGACTGTGCTATAAACCTTTAAATTGCCCAGGCTACCATCTAAAGGGACAAATAAAACAAAACATCCAGTCCAGGGAAAACCTGGTAGCCACAGCCAACTCAAGAGAGGGAGAGGTTTTTTTAAGTGCCAGGAAGGAAAAAAAACTGTCTGGAAATGGCAGAAAACTGTAACACCAAATCCAGTCATTCCTGGAGTTGGTGAACCACAGTCGATGGCCTCCACTCCAAAACCAACAGATACAGAACTAATGCCGGAAAAAAAAAATCCCACCCCCCCAGTAACCAACAATACCACCAGTTCCCGATAACATTCTTCTTTGCAAATATACAGGTCCTAAAGCCAGCTACAAAACAACAAAATACCTTTCATCCGTGGACTGCTTGCAGAGGCAAAGGCAATGATTCGCGCTTTCACTGAGTACCCACATAAATGCTCACATGACAACGATATAATGGATCCCAGGTTACAACCTATACAGATGAGACCGAGTGAACAGGCAAAAGGGGGTTGGCCTGTCATTCAGAGTCACTTGTTTGCACAGAACTGCTTAATGCCTCAAATACGTAGTGGAAGTTTTAGAAGCAAGTAAAGGTCGAAACCAAAACCCTAGTCATTGTGTAGTCTACAAGCCTCCGGATGCAACATCCCCAGCATTCCAGGAAACAGCTGTTAAAAATTGACCATACTGTCTGGAAAATCATCCAGCTCCTGCACCCAACATCTTGCTCCTGGGGGATTTCAACTTAAGGCAAAAAGGCAACCTAAAATTGAGGAATATAGCAAATAAAATTGTTGCAGAAATAACACAAGGAGGCAGCTCCTATGAAAACTCACACCTCACACTAGCTTTTAAAATCACTGCACAAAATATCAATTTAAACCAGCAAATAATAAGCCTACAAGACTGAAAATACACTATAACCTCATCTTCGACTAACAATGATGATCTGATAAAGAAATGTTCACCATATCAAAAACAATATATCCAATCACACATAATTGAGTTTCAAATGTAATGCATGGAGCCCCAGACCGACAAATGATACTAGTCATGAGGGAGCATTCCACCAATTCACATCAATAACAAAACCATAAAGGCGGACCAAAGTAATCCAAGTCCCAACCGATATAAGCTGGGAAGAATATACTAAGCAACACAGACCCAAACTTTTGCCTAGAACAGATTAACTCGTGGCTCCGATGTATGCTCAAGGCTTAATTCCTCTAAGAAAAAGGAGGAGTAGATGTAAAATAGAAAGAGACAGGCGCTCTCCCTTTACAGGCGACCGGAAAAGAATAACAGAGCGGCTAAAAGAGGTCAATATATCTGAAATGCCAGGAGACACTGTCAGAAAAATAGCAAGCATCCGAACCTTAAGCTAAAAGAATCCTTTAGAGAGTCAGGAATCGCGGGAAAACTAAAAGCCAATAAAATGAAATCGAAAAGAAACCCAAAGTATTTCTTCTCCATGCCAAATCAAAAATCGAGAACAACGTCCATAATGCCCCTACTTAAACAAGATGGGTCCTACACAATGACAGCAAGGAAATGAGTGAGCATACTGCAAGGTCCCAATATGACTCAGTATTTAAAGCAAGCCGCTAAACCAACTGAGGTCGAAGACAAAAAAGAATTTTATAGAGAGAGCCACAAATTTTGACAAACACAACCTATCCGATGTTATCCTACGCCAAATGACTTCGAACCAGGCGATAAATGACAATGCCCTGCACCTCTGCCCCAGGGCCAGACTCATGGAACTCTTGGGTGGGGGGGGGGGTTTTCAACAGAACAACAGAACCCTTATTCCTATCACGATCCTTTTCCATCCTATGGAGAGAGCATGGACACGGGGTCGTCCCTCAGTTACTAAAAACAACAGACATAGCCCCACTCCACAAAGGGGGCAGTAAAGCAACAGCCAAAGAACTACAGACCAATACACTACATCCCATATCATAAAAATCCTTTGAAAGGTCCTAAGAAGCAAGAATCACCACCCAACTAGAAACCCATCAGTTACACAACCCAGGGGCCACAAGGGTTTAGAACAGGTCATGCTCGCTGTCTGGTCTTGGCGATTGCGGGTTCAACTACAGGATCACTACGACAAGGTCCTAATGCACTAGAAGACAAAAAGAATCAGATGTAAATAATACAGACATTTGCAAAAAGCCTCGACAAGTTTGACCATGGCGTAAATAGCGCACAAAATGCCCGCTTAAAGTGATAACAGAAAAGACGGTCGATGGATCTTATTTCCCTCACAAACAGAAACACAGAGAGTAGTCAGTCAACATAGTAAAGTTCCGAGGCAGCTACGGTGAAAAGCTCATGTCCCCACAAGGCACAGTACTAGCTCCCATCATGTTCCCTCATCCACTTATCCGACATAGACAAGGTGTCAGCCACAGCACCGTGTCTTCCTTTGCAGTGACACCCAATCCTTCATGACAGTTTCTTCCATTGCAGACACCGGGCACAGGGCTCCAGGCGGAACATCAACCCAATCTTATTCAGTGGGCTGCAGAAAACAATATGAAGTTCACCGATGAGAAATTTCAATTACACAGATATGGTAAACATGAGAAATTAAATCTTCAACAGAGTACAAAACAAATCTGGCCACAAAATAGAGCGAAACCACCAACGTCAAAGACCGTTGAGTGAATTATGTCGGAGTATCTCACTTCAAGGACCATAACATTGTATCAATTGCATCTGCTAGAAAATGACAGGATGGATAATGAGAACCTCAAAACTAGGGAGGGGCCAGCCCATGAAGACACTCTACAGGTCCTTGTTCTATCTAGGCAGGAATATTGCTCACTCTAACAGCCCTTTCAAGGCAGGTGAAATTGCCCGACCTAGAAAATGTACAGAGAACTTTCCACGGGCGGCGCATAACGGCGATAAAACACCCTCAATACTGGAGCGCTTGAGGTTTCTAAACCTTAATTCCCTGGAACGCAGGAGGGAGTAGATACATGATTATATACCCTGGAAAATCCTAGAGGTACTAGTACCAAACTTGCACACGAGAAATCACTCACTACGAAAGCAAAAGACTTGGCAGACGATGCAACCATCCCCCCAATGAAAAGCAGGGGTGTCACTAGCACGTTAAGAGATACCATACAATAAGTGTCAGTGGCCCGAGACTGTTTCAACTGCCTCCCCAACACCATAAGGGGGATTACCACCAGACCCCTGGCATCTCAAGCTGTCACTGGACAAGCACCTAAAGACAAGTTCCTGATCAGCCGGCTTGGCTCGTACTTTGGTTGCGTGCAGCCAGCATCAACCAGCCTGTTGATCAGCGCTGATCCACCAGGAGGGCCTGTCACAGACCGGGCCGCGGGGGCGATGACCCCGAACCTCACACCAGTATACTCCAGGTAAACTGGACATGCCCCTAAAGTCTGTTCCTACCAGGCCGGCTGGTGGCTCGTACATTGGTTGCGTGCAGGCCAGCAGCAACAGCCTGGTTGATCAGGCTCTGATCCACCAGGAGGCCCTTGGTCACAGACCGTCCGCGGGGCGTTGACCCCCCGAACTCTCTCCAGGTAAAACTCCAGGTATCTGTTATATCTATGGGCTCTGATGGGTAGTTCCCTTAACCCCTTAAAGAATATTTTTCATTTCACGTACACATTATAAATTACACCAAAGTGGTTGGGCCCACTTTCCTTTATATCCTACCTCTCTCCACCTCCCACCCTTTTCCAAAATTTCTTATCCTTTACCCATCTTTTCTTCCTTTACCCAACTCACTAAAGCTCTGGTCTGGACAGAATAAGAACAAGAACATTATCACTTGTCAGTCTCCTGTATTATGTTTAATCTGTCTTATTTGCATCACTCCCGAGGGGTTGACCCGAATTTGCAAAGCCAAAACCAGCCAACATTCTGTGGTGGGGGATTCAGTCAGCCTAGCCTTACACCATCCAGCCTTGCTTGCTAAGCGATTTCCACCCCTCTGTGCTCATCGTTAGAAGTTACAAGCCATTCTGTTTGAAGGGATTAAGCTTAAGCAAGCCATCAACTACCCAAGTGTCTTAACTACCCAGTACTCAAGCAAAGCCACGTGGGTACAGTCTTCTCATCACTTTTGTTCTTTTAAGCTCCAAGCCATTCTGAGTGCTTTTTCCCATCCCTGTGAGTGTTGTGGTATTTCGTGGTTTGTCTTAAGAGCCAGCCCGGCATGAGTGTTTTCGTGCTAAAGCGAGGGTCTCCCACCCAGTGAGGCTTACGCCATTCATCCCATAGGCCCAGTCAACCACGCTCTCTCAACCACCAAACCCAGCCTCAGCTGCCTCAGAGACCCCCTACCACTGTTTTGTACCCTTATTACGGGTTTCTTAGCACCATATTTAAGGACCACAAGGGGTCAAGAGCTAGAGAGTGTTTCTTTCGTCAATGGCGCCATCGTTAAAAGCCCCTGTGGGGTCTATCATCGATTAAGATCAAAATTCTATGATCACGTGTGGGAGAGCCAGCGAAGCCACCACGAGACGATAGCCACCATCCTCCTCCACCATCCTCCACCACCATCCTCCACCACCATCCTCCACCACCAATCCTCTCACCACCATCCTCCACCACCAATCCTCCACCACCATCCTCCCCACCATCATCCACCACCATCCTCCACCACTCAACTTCCACACCCCACTTCAGTCAACAACGCCGCTACAGCGAAAATAATTTTCATAGAGAACCTTTTGCGAGTGTTGAACAATTTCCTTTTCTTTTTGTGTTTCCAGTGATTTTTTTTAGTGACAATCAGTAACTCTTGGTTAGACTCATGTTTATTATATACTGTTGCAATATTTTTTTTCTCTTTCTTAATTCAGAGTGGTTAATTTTCGCGCATCTTATTTAATGTCTGATGTGTTTGTGCTTCTTTTTTTTATATACTTGAAAGTAAGTACCTTATTGTTTATTTTCCTTGTTGTGTGTCAACATATAAGCAATATACAAACTTGTGTTTTACACTTCAGAATTACTCTAGTTTCACAGTAATCACAGTGAAGTATTTCACAGTTTTATTACCTTGGTTATTCCCTGCATCACAACTCAGTGTTGTCTGTTATATTATTTATACCAGCATTTTGTGTATTCTCACTGTTTTGTTTTTCATTCATTTGCTATTTTATTTTTCTCTGTTTGTAGCAACCTTCTTGGTTCATATTCTTTCAATTACCAGTGTCCCTAATTTTGTCCTATATCTCCACAGACAATAGTGCCCATTATATTTGTGCAGCAAGACAATTACTTACACATTTTCACACCTAAGTTTCATAGCAAGAAAATATAGTATTGTGTTATATGATGTGTTCGCATCAACTGTAATTGTTCAAACCTTTTGTTTGTGTTTTTGCACCTATTAATTTGTTATATTTCATTGAACAATGAGTAATTACCTTATGTAACAGCTTGAACTTATAACCTATATGCGTCACGGTTGATCCTTGTAATCCTCCTACCAATCTCTCGGGATATCTCTAAAGAGTAGGTGCGCTTTCTAACCTTCGTCCCGCATATTATGGTGAGAGGGAGTCAAGGATCTCCACGTCAGGATGTTGGCCGCTCATGTAGACCAGTGGGCATTGTTTACCGATTCTTCTCTGCCTCCACGCCAACACTGCATGGAATTCCCTCCAATTTACTTCTCTTTCTGTGTGCACCTTACGAAGTCTCATCTTTTCATTGTACCTATCAGTCTTTTGTACATCCGCTCCTTCCAAGGGGCTCTGGGAGTAATAAATTTCCAGGACACACCCTCCTGGTCAACAAAAGACTGTACATCATCACTCCTTATTTTAATTCCATCAAGTGTTGAAGCACCCGCTACGAAAAGATTGTGGCATTTATCTGAGATCATCTAATCTTTGGACAGGAATCTCCTAATGCAAATTTCCCGGAACAGCTGTAATGAACTTTTCTGCAGACTAGTCACCTGACCAATTCTAGATGAACATGCCCTAGTCTAGTCTGTAGCAGTAAATAGACATACAAACAACCTTCAGAGGGAACACCATCTGAAGTATCTGTTAAAAAGATTGCCACTATAGCACACCACACACCACAACAGCCCAGTCTCACATCAAAGTGGTTTTAACAAACTGATTGCAGCACGCATTCCTTGGCAGAGGGTGGAGACCTGGGACATGTAGGTTTCTGCATCCACCCAGTCGATCTATATTAAACACGACTGATAACCCTTTTTAAACATCTTTGTGTCCTTGTGGAATCCAGAAGGTTTCCCGAATATCAGTTTAAGGTATCCGGTACCCACAGTGCATCACGTTATTATGGGCATTAAAGACAAGCAAGGTTGCAGGTGAGGAGTTTTGGTGCAGCAAGAATAGGGTGCTTTTACATATTCCCCCCTAATTCAGCATGTTGGAAACCGACCTCTGCACTAAGTACATCATCCTCTAAATCATGCCCCAGCGGTTCCTATTATTGAGCCTTTCACAATTTTTCCGTCCTCATTAATTTAATCTCATCCCTGTAAGGTTTCTTCTTGTACCCTCTGTAGCCAGTATTTTCAGGGGTGGGGAAAATTATATGAGATATTCATCTTACAGATAAAGGTAAACACTAACCTTGTCACGCTAATCAGCTGGGTAAGGAAGAACTATTCATGTCAATGGCTAGGAGGGACACTGAATGATCGTGCTCACAGTAATTTCGACAGGAGCAATATGTGCTTTGCCACGGCCATTAATTTGTCCACCAGCCAACTTGAGCCCTTTAACCACGATAAAGCATCACAAATTTTTCATATTCAAGCTCTGAGAGACAAGAAGTCAGCCGGTATTCTCCGTCACCAGGAATGTATTAAAGGTTCTAACATATGCTGACCCAATCGGTTATAGTTCTCACCGCATTTGATTGATTTCAGCACTCTGTTTTGTACATACACAATCTTACTGTTACCATTACGCAATCCATTGTAAGGATAACCTCGTGTTATCAACGCAAATTATGGTGTCGTCGGATATTTTATCTCTCGCATTGTTTTCTTAAATAATTGGGCTAATTTGACACCTACAAAATGGCCCGTATTAAATTCCAACTGAGGTAAGAGGTACGTGATTTGGATTGGAGCCACCTTAGCCTTAGGACATAACAAGAGAAATGGCACTATTACATTGAAGGTATGCGACTGCACTCATATGCTAATTTCGAAGCTGTCGCAAAAAATGTGGAGACATTTTCCTCCATTTGACTGGCCATATTACGTGGGAACTCCAACTTTGTAATTTTTACATATTCACTATTAGTTTCGTCCCACCTTCAACAAATTCCTCAGGTAGGGGTTCATCCCAAGCACTCTTAAGCTTCATGCTCTTGTATCAACATTTCCTTTATTGGTAAGTGGGAACACTAAGTATATAGTGATCGAAGCATTTTGAAACTTCCGCATGTACAGACCCTCTTGTTAATTTATTGGGCATGGCTGTATTTATATGAGCTTTGCACGATAGACAAGTCGCTCTCTGTGTCCCATATCAGTCCCAGCACATTACTATATTTCTAGTCACTTCAACGCCAGGTTGTCTGTAATTTATTTGAGCCCTTAAACTGGACAAATTACTGTTCCATTTTCTCAGTGGGGCCATATTTGCACCTGCATATTTCATTTAGCCCCTCCATATATGCTCATTAGTTCCCCTCTTCAGTAGATGTCACCTCCAGGAAATTTCCCACATGAATATTGTTTACCCATTTACTCTTACTCCACTCAGTGAGCCACCCGTAACCTTAAAGTGTGCATTTATCGTTGCCATGGAGTAGAACGGACCTGAGGTAGCACAAACAAACTACCCCTGAAGCGAAACGGTCTTCAGGGACTAAGTGGTCACTAATGTTCGGCCATAAGAACCTAGTGCAATCCCGGCAGGCCTTCCAGCAGGCCCACATCTCTCAGGAAAGCTTTACTTATGTCCGCCGTAAACGGCATAATTCTTAACCCTGAAGTTTAATAAAGTCCTCCCAGTTTTTTCTGTCAGATGACGGACCTGTCCATCAAAACAGTCATTCAAACTAGGTACATTTTTGGTTTACTTCTGCACTACAAGTAAACACAATTCTCAGAGGAGTGTCTTAGAAATCCTTCTTCACTCCGTGATGTGGCAAATAGTGACCATAAATCTGGGCTTGCTCGGAGTACCTCCTCTATGAATTCTATTGATTAACTGCTTATTAATGGCTATCATCGTAAGCTAGTCAACAAATTCTCTGCTGTCTTGCTCAGTTTCGTGAGCTGAGCCTTTAATTCGTCCATATGCCATCCGGAATTAGTTTGGTTAGGTCTGATGTTCAGCTCCACGGAAGTCTCACCCAGGAATTGTCTCAGATTCAAATTTAACATCCTTCTGGTATTGTTTCTTGAGTAAAGGAATCAATCTGGACTTTTCTTCATTTCATGGATCCTATGCTGTCCAATTCCCTTAATTGAACACAGGTTCCAACTTCATCCTCTATTGAAGTATATGTATACTGGAGTGATATTTCATAGTAAGACTCACACTGTAACTGTATTTATGGCTTTCCTCCAGTCATTCATTATCAGTACGACGGTAGCCTGCCATACATCACGTGACCTCCTGCGGTCCCTTTCAGAAGGGTGACTCGCATATTCTTTGTCATCGTTCCCTTGTAAAAGGTGATGACATAATGGTCACTACCTATCAAAATATCTATTGGCCCCACAGAATCAGTATTTACACCAGAAGGTGCCAAATTTACCTTACTTGAAAGCTTTCAGTAGCGTTTTATACCAAGCCCTATTGTAGATAGTTTTCTCTGGGGAGCCTATCCACAATTACGGCATTAATACATTTTTTCTCATTGCCCAGCGACAGTTACATAAACTGTGGTCGTATGCCTGGTCCTTCGTATTATCGAGAGAAAGCCAATAACTTGAGTATAGCAAGATCTCCTTTTTGTACCTTCATTTACTCATTAAGGCAATTACGTTTTATGAAGGTACATTGTGATCCATGATCCAGTAAATGCTGTTACAGTTTTGGATTTTACGCCGTTTATCATTAATCACCACATCCAACACAGTTTAAGCTACCGCAGCTAGGCCATCATTACCGACATTAGCTGCAACGTCTTACGTTTTGGCTACTGGTGTCAGTCCGGGTTATATCACGATCAGTACTAATTGTTACCATCATTACGAATTAATTCCCGCCTTACACAGGCTATGTGCTGATCTTCCTCTTGGTATACTGATAACAATGGTGCAAGTAGCACGGCAATCCACTTACATTATGATTTCCTAGACACCAATACATCTAGCAAGCTCTTCCCAATCTTATTCCACTTTAACTTCCATGAATTCCATAGCATAACAGTCTTAGAGAAATGAGTAACGTGGCAGAAGATACACTCTAATCCTTTCTTTGCCTGACCTCTCTATCAACTGGGCCTAGCCCTTGATTGTGGTAGCTTCCTCCTCTTGCTTGATGAGTGGAGAACCACTATTTACTGGCCCCTGTCACGTGTCTATGTGCCTACGTAACCCCGTTTCTAGTTGGTGGAACTTAGGATTATTGATATTGGATAAAGTTTCCTGTGTGATACTTGACTAGTTGCACTGGGGTCTGTAGACGTAGTAATCTAGAGGAAGGGGTTGGCTGGTCTGCAGTTGGACAAGTTAGCTTCCTGCAGGCCACGCTTATTTCTTCCAACCCTAAGTTACCCTTGTGATAGCTGTTAGATAGCCACTCGACTGTCTTGGATAGGTTCAATCGTATCTGAATCAAGGAACAACAACCACTCTGCTCCTTCCAGATCATATTTAGTACTCAAGGTCTTAAAGAGTGCTTCGAGTTTGATCCTAAATTCTGAAGCTGGTACGCGGTTAGGGATCTGGAGTCGTCAAGCTAGCCAAATTACCTACTAGATCCAGCCTCTACTTTGCTCCAAGTTACCGGTAAGTGACATCCAACTAAGCAACTGCCCACTATAGGAGGCACTACATTTGGGAATGCTTGTAATGAGAACATGCCATCTCCCCCTTTACTTGTCCCTTTAAATAGCATAATTTGGTATACCTTGCAAGAATCACTCCTATCAGGTAACGACTGCTTTAAAGATAGACCAAAACTCCTCCCAGTTTTTCTCCTGGATTAAACACAGGCATGCATAATTCAGGTAGTTTTTGGTATACACCTCGGATTTTCCTTACTAGTTGACCAACAACTTTGTTTACACCCTTTACCCTTTCTCGATAAAGCCTTAGTATTTGCAGGACACAATGTTGTCCTTCTTCCACTCGATAAGATTGATCCAGCACCGCTCCCTTTTCAGCACATCTGGCACATTCACCTGAAGAGCCTCTCACAGTGGTCCCTTATACCACAATTTATATGACTTCATATCTACTTATTCTAAGGCAGTCTAGGGTAGCTTTAATTCATCAGGTTTACCGTTTCGTGTCTCATTAACTCCATATATACACTTGTTGTATGATTTTGAAACTATGACCCTTCCGACCTGTAGTATGCTTTTCTTGCTTTGGCATCCATGGACTTGCAGCCGCACTATCTTCCTCAGACGCCAGCCATGGTTAGGGAATTAATAATCACCAATTATACAACTTAAGTAGACTCCGTTGTGAGAGTAATTCTTGCACTTTACTCTTGTTATAAATCCTAGCCACCCATGTGCTAGTAATTAATTGGGCTAATATCATCCCCACCACACACTGATTATATTTGTGTACCCGATATACCCAATTTCTTCAATCAGTCCATTAATATAAGTAATTAATTTCATAATTTTCCACTGATTGCCTCTGGTTCCGAAGGACCTGCAGGCAGATATGAGAAAAATTTTATAGGTGTGATTACTTGTACATACCTCAACTTTGCCATGTAACGAGTAATTCTCCTGGGAAACAACTATAGTGTTTACGTAGTCACCCATCTGAAGACATTAGAAAACTTAACCACCTCTGGTCACTGCAAGGTGGTCCTCGACCCTCACAATCTTATCATATCTATCCAAGACCATACTATAATTGGGTAGCACCCTCAAGTACGGCACTACTAATTAATTGGGGACTAATAGATTATATGAGTTTTCACGGAGATGAAGGGGGGGGGGTGTAGGTTACAACTTGAATATATCCACCAAGGAAAAACACTTTAACATAATCCCACCACTTACCAGATAGTCTCTGGTGGTCACTTGGAGTGTGGCTGAGGATCACACCATAACCTATCCAAGTTAAAACATACCTATACTGGCCCAGTTACTTTGTCTGTTATAACCTGAAAGGTTACTTTCACTGTGGTGATTGATCTCCGTATTTCCTCCATTCACCCATCTCATTCGAGGCCTGCTACTACCAATCACGGTTCTTATTCCAGCAGGGTGAGGTATCCGTTGTTTGTCCGGTTTAGAGTCGTGGGAACTCAATAAACATTACTTTCCTCGGGACGGAAAAAAAAAAAATAAAGCAACGTGGTCTAGCGTGTTCACGGTTTTCGAAAGCAAGCGACTTATTTCACTTCATGTCATTCTCTTACTTAGCGTTAGTATCATTAATTCCATTACAATTCACAGAGTGATTTAATGTCTCATATTATTATACACTATTAGAGAGCACTCCATTCGATCCTGACAGATCTTAGAGATATGAGAGTGGGAATGATAAACCAAGGGTAATTTCCCCGGACCAGTCCATGGCGACGCGCAGTCACGCACCGTCCTACCCTTATTCACAGTCATATTACCACCTCTTTTACGGTGGTCCCCATAAATCACGTCCCTCACTCTCCACCAGGAACTGTTACGACACTTTCTAATGAATGAGGTTATATTAATCCTTAGAGCCGCCGTGAACGCCAATTTTTCCTGGTTCCATGCTTCCAGCTCCTCACTACTTTCAAACTTCACTCCCGCCTTCCCGTGTCCCCAGCTCGACTACTCACCCCACCCGCACATCTGCGCCGGGCGCAGCGGGACCCAGTTGGTTCCATTCATAAATACAAATACATTTGACCCAAATCAACTCATTCTAAACACTTATTAGGCACTACAAGCGTCGGAAATTAAATATTTTTCCCACAAGCAAGACACAATTTTTATCAATTAATGAGTTGAGGGCATTTATGGATGATAGAGAATCAGTAACAGTTAGAAGTGTCAACATTTGATGCTAGGGTGATCTCAGTCTTAAGCACAACAGTTGCTTAGGGACGTAGTTAGTACATGCCAGTCACAGGGTACAAGTTTTAGTATATGAAAGCACAAGGACCCTTTTCATACATGACAGTCACATGAAGACCTGTTTTATGCATGATAGTCACTATTGAACCTGTCGTAGTTCATGATCATGTCGATCAAGGGCACTATGCAGTATGGAATGGCAACTCACTGAAGTATTTTTTCTAGTGCTATGGACAGTCGCATGGTTCATTTACTAATAGGTACCTGTTATGTTGAAGATCGTCACTAGTTACTTATCATAGTGCAATGGCAGTCACTACAATTATCATAGTTCATAGCCCCCAGGTCGCCCCCCCCCCCCAAAACAAAAACATTACGTTGTTTAGATCGTACCAGAAACACTAGGGGTCCTGTGTAGTGCAATAAGCAACAAGTTGCTTAGGTAATGCCTGGGTTATACCTGAAGAGGGTTTCGGTAGGGCAACGCCCCCGCCGGCCGTCTGAGACCAGGCCCGGGGGTGAATCAGGGTCTGATCAACTAGTCTGTTACGCGGCCGCACACAAACTAACGTACGAACTACAGCCCGCTGTCAGGTACTGACTGTAGTGCCTGTCGCAATGCATTCTTGAAGACAGCCAGAGTCTATTGTGAATTCCCCCCTTACAGGTATGCTGGGAGGCAGTTGAACAGTCTTGGGCCCCGGACCTTATTGTGTTGTTGTCAGTGTAATTAGTGGCGCCCCCTGCTTTTTTCCTTTGGGGGAAAGCTGCATCTCCTGCCGATGTCGTTTTGCTGTCATAGTGAGTGATGTCGCGTGCAGGTTTGGTACCAATCACTCCTGGACCTTCCTAAGTGTTATTTTATCTGTAGCTCTCTCGCTGCGTTCTAGGGAGTACAGGTGAGGAACTTAAACCATTCCCCGTAATTCAGGTGCTTATGTACTTAAGTGCGCCTTGAAAGTTCTCTGTACACTCTCCAGGTCGGCAATTTCGCACTGCCTTGAAGGGGCAGTTTAGGTGTACACAGTATCCAGCCTAGAGAGAACAGCATTTTGAAGAGAATCATGTGCTTGGCATCCCTTGTTTTGAAGGTTCTCATTACCCAACCTAATCATTTATGTCGTAGAAGATGCGGTAATATATGATTGAGTGGTCGTGAAGGCGAGACAATCTTACAGTATCACTTTCCCAGTCCTTCACCTTTATTTTTTCTCGCTCTATTGTATGGTTAGAATTTGTTGTATACCCTGATACAGTTTTAATTTCCTCAAGTTTCCATATCTGAGTAGTTGATATTTCTCTTCATTGAACTTCATATTGTTTTGAATGGCCATTTGAAGATTTGGTTGATGTCCAGCTGAAGTCTTGCGGTGGCTTTGATGGAGGGCACTGCCATGTGTAATGATGGTATCATCCGCAAAGGAAACACGAGCTAGGGCTACAGCTCTATCGTCAATACGAGGAATCGGAATAGGATGGGGGCGAGTACTGTGCCTTGTGGAACAGAGCCTTTTTCACCGTAGCTGCCTCAGACTTTACTCTGTTTACTAATGAATCTTGTGTTATATTTTGTAAGGTAGTTATAGATTCCACTCTACCAACTTTCCTTTATTCCTTGGTCCACACATATTGTGGCTATAGCTACACCATGGTCCACACATGTAGAAGGCTTATTTGCAAAGTCTGTGTATACGACAGCTGTATTTGTTTTATCTTATCCCACATCCAGGACCTGTCATAATGGTCCCCAGTAGCTGGACAGACAGGAGCGACTGCTCTAAACTCGTGTTGGCCTGTGTAATTGATGGGTATGTAGTGGATGGACGAGCCTTGCTTCGTAGAACCCTCTTCATAGATTTTGATGTATGATGATGGGATGGTTTAGTGGTATCGGTCTGTAGTTCTTGCAATTACTTTACGGGTTTGGTCTCATTGCGTCCCCCTTCCCATTATCTCTTTTCTGTCCTCCAATGTTTGTTAGTGTCAATCTATCATCGCTCTTTCATGTTCAATGCCCCTTAGCTCAGGAACAAGTCGGTTGCATACATTCTCCACTTTCCCAGTTTCCGTAATGTGCCTTGTTCAGGTGGGGGGTTCCATACTAGGTACTGAGTATTTCAAGATGGGTCTACGTAGGTTTGTTCAACGGACCAGAATGTCTTTTCTTGAGATTCCTGAAGCGATTCTTAGAATTACCCAGATGAGAATTCGCTGCAGAAGTTATTAGACTGATGTGAGCCCTGGCAAGTATACTGAGCACTATACCACCAACAAGCTGTTCCTTGAATTATTGGGAAGTTACTTGGGTGGCTTTTATACAACCTCGATGAACAAAGTTTTGGTTTTCAATTCTTCCACAACCATAAAGTCATACTAACATCATTTGTGGTGTTCAGTAAGTCTAGCAAATGAGCGAACTTTGTAACATACAAAGCCAATCTCGCCTTCTTCCGCTTGTTGCTTCTTAGAACCCATTCAAAAGATTTTTATGATATGGGATGTTTAGTGGTATTCGGTCGGCAGTTCGTATTGCACCTAAATGAGTGTACCATGACACTAGTGATAGGTCACTGTGTTAGTACAGGACACCGAGTGATAGTTCCACTGTGTGTTAGTACATGACACTAGTGATAGGTTCTGTATTGTTAGTACATGACACTACGATAGGTCTCTGTGTGTCCTTTAGTATCATGACACTAGTGATAGGTCTCTGTGTGTTAGGACATGACACTATGGATAAGGTCTCTGTGTGTTAGTATTAGACACTGTGATAGGTCACTGTGTGTAAGTACATGACACTAGTGAAGGGTCTCTGTGTTAGTACATGACACTGAGTGATAGGTCCACTGTGTTAAGACATGACACTAGTATAAGGTCACTGTGTGGTGTAGTACAAGACACTAGTGATCAGGTCACTGTGTGTTAGTACTTGATAACTATGATAGGTCACTGTGTGTTAGTACATGAAACACTAGTGATAGGTCCTCTGTGTGTTAGTATCATGACACTAGTGATTCTGGTCTCCTGTGTGTTAGTACATGACACCAGTGATTAGGTCCCTCTGTGTGTTATACATGATACTAGTGATAGTCACTGTGTGGTTAGTACATAATACCAATGATAGGTCACTGTGTGTTAGGGACATGACACTTAGTGATAGTCCACTGTGTGATAGTACATGACTCTCTATCTGGATTAGTCACTGTGTGTTAGTACAGACACTATTGAAGATAGGTCACTGTGTGTTAGTAACATGACCTAGTGATAGATAGGTCACTGGTGGGTTAGTACAAGACATCTTAGTGAAAGGTCGCTGTGGTTAGTACATGACACAGTGATAGATAGTCACCTGTGTGTTAGTACATGACACTATTATAGGTCTCGTGTCTTAGTATTACCTGGAGATGGAGAGTGTTCCGGGGTCAACGCCCCCGCGGCCCGGTCTGAGACTCTAGGCATCCTGGTGATCAGAGCCTGATCAACCAGGCTGTTCTGCTGCTGGCTGCACGCAAACCAACATAACGAGCCGACAGCCACGGCTGATCCGGAATCTGACTTTAGGTGCTTGTCCATGCCGAGCTTATGACATGCCAGGGGTCTGGTTGGTATTCCCCCTATGTGTGCTGGGAGGCAGTTGAACAGTCCTCGGCCCCTGACAACTTATAAGTTGAGGGGCGGGATGGGGGTCTCTATAAAAACGTGTGCAAGTGGACAGGGCCCCTGTCTAGTTCATTGTGGGGGGATGGGTCTGATACGTCTGCCCAAGTCTTTGCTTTCGTAGTGGGTGATTGTCGTGGCAAAAGTTACGTAAACTAGTCCCTCTAGATTTGTCCCAGGTGTCTATATAATCATTATCCTCTCCCTCCTCTGCGTTCCAGGGAAACAGGTTAGGACCTCAAGCGCTCCCAATAATTGCGGTGTTTTATCTCCGTTTGCGCGC
Organism: Cherax quadricarinatus; assembly: GCF_026875155.1. Taxonomy (NCBI): domain Eukaryota; kingdom Metazoa; phylum Arthropoda; class Malacostraca; order Decapoda; family Parastacidae; genus Cherax; species Cherax quadricarinatus. Next base: position 43,636,435 of record NC_069433.1, on the reverse strand, counting down.
CGAGTGAAAGTTCTCTGTAACATTTCGAGTCGCGGGCATTTTCATCTGCTGAAAGGTGCTGTTTAGTGGGCAGACGTCTCTCTCTCCAGCTAGATAAACAGAGTGACTCTGAAGAGTGTCATCATGGTTGGCCTCGCTCCCTAGTTTTTGAAGGTGTCTCATTGCCATCCTGTCATTTTTCTAGCAGATTGCGGCATTGATACAATGTTATGGTCCCTTGAAGGTGAGATCCTCCGACATGATCACTCCCAGTCATTGACGTTTGGTGTATCCGCTCTATTTTGTGCCAGAATTTGTTTTGTACCTGATGAGGGGGAGATTTAATTTCCTCATGTTTACATATCTAGAGTAATTGAAATTCTCACATCGTTGAACTTCTATATTGGTTTCTGAACCCCACTGAAAGAGTTGGTTGATTCGGCCTGGAGCTTTGCTGTGGTCTGCACTGGAAGACACTGTCCCATATACAGGATTTCGGGTGTCACCTGCTAAAGGAAGACACGGTGCTGTGGCTGACATCCTTGTCTATGTCCGGATATAAGGATGAGTTACAAGATGGGAGCGATACTGTCCTTGGTGGAACATAGAGCTTTTTCAACCGGAGCTGCCGCGGACTTTACTCTGGTTGACGACTACTCTCTGTGTTCTGTTAGTGAGGAAATTATATGATCCAATCGACCAGACTTTCCTGTTTTTCCTTTAGCACGCATTTTGTGCGCTATTACGGCACGCCATGGTCCACGTGTCGAAGGCTTTTGCAAAGTCGTATATAATTAACATCGCATTTCTTTTTGTCTTCTAGTGCATTTTAGGACCTTTTCGTAGTGGTCCAATAGTTGTGACAGACAGGAGGTCGACCTGTTCTAAACACCATGTTGCCCCGGGTAGTTGTGTAACTGATGGGTTTCTAGATGCCGTGTGATCTTGCTTCTTAGGACCCTTTCAAAGATTTTTATTATATGGGAGTTAGTGCTATTGGTCGGTAGTTCTTTGCTGTTGCTGTTACTGCCCCCTTTGTGAGTGGGTGTCTATGTCTGTTTTTTAGTACTGTGGGACGACCCCCTGTCCATGCTCCCATCTCCATAGGATGGAAAAGGCGCGTGATAGGCTTCTTGCTGTTCCTTAAGAACACCCGAAGTTCGGCCAGAAGTATCCTGGCCCTGGAGCAGGAGTGCATTGGGAGGGCATGTCATTTATCGCCTGTTCGAAGTCAAGTTGGCTTCAGGATAAACATCGGATAGGCTTGTGTTAAATCAAATTTTATTGTTGGCTCTCTCATATAAAATTCATTTTGGATCTTCGATCACAGTCTGGTCTTAGCGGCTTGCTAAAATCTAGAGTCAATATTGGGACTTGAGTAGCTCATGACACTACTGATAGGTCACTGTGTGTTAGTACATGACACTTGTGACAGGTCACTGTGTGATAGAGTCACACACCGACACTAGGTGATAGGTCACTGTGTGTTTAGTACATGACACTAGTGACAGGTCACTTGTGTTAGTACATGAACTAGTGATTAGGACACTGTGTGTTAGTACATGAGACCTAGTGACAGGTCACTGGTTAGTACATGACACTAGTGATAGGTCACTGAGTGTGTTAGTTACATGGACACTAGTGAAGATAGGTCGTCTGTGTGTTAGTACACTGACACTAGTGATAGATAGGTCCAGGGGGTGTTAGTACTATGACACTAGTCATAGGTCTCTGTGTGTTCAGTACATGACACTAGTGATTAGCTCACTGTGGTGTTAGTAACATTGTCACTAGTGATAGAGAGATCACTGTGTGTTCTAGTACATGACACAAGCGGGATAAGGTCACCTGTGTGTTAGTACATGACACTAGTATAGATAGGTCGCTGTGTGTTAGTACACGACCGAGTGATAGGTCACTGTGTGTTAGTACAGACACTGTAGTGATAGTTAGGTCTATGTGTGTTAGGTACATGACACAATGATAGATAGATCACTGTTGTTAGTAGCATTGACACGTATTGATAGACACTGTGTGTTAGACATGACACGATGTGATAGATCACTGTGTTAAGTACATGACACTAGTGAATAGGACAACTGTGTAGGTCTACATGACATCTAGTCTGAAGAGGTCACTGTGTTCTTAGTACATGACTACTAGTGATAGGTAAACTGTGTGTTGTACACGACACTAGTGATAGATAGGTCACGGTGTGTTGGACATGACACTAGTGATAGGTTACGTGTGTTAGTACATGACACTAGTGATAAATGTCACTGTGTGTTAGTACATGACACAGTGATGAGGTCTCTGTGTGTTTAGTACATGACACTAGTGATTAAGGTCCCTGTGCTGTACATGACACTAGTGATAGGTCACTGTGTGTAGTACATTGAAAATCCCCACCGCCCCACTATGATAGGTCACTGTGTGTTAGTTAAAGACACTAGTGATAGGTCACTGAGTGTGTAGTCACATGAACACTAGTGATAGATAGGTCACTGTGTTTAGTCTACAGACACTAGTGATAGATCGTTCTCTGTGTGTTAGTAAAATGACACTAGTGAGATGCAGATCGACTGTGTGTTAGGTACATGACACTAGTGATAGGTCTCTGTGTGTTATACATGACACATGATAGGTCTCTGTGGATGTTAGTACATAACACTAGTGATAGGTCACGTATTAGTACATGACACTATGATAGGTCACTGTGTGTTAGTACATGAACACTAGTGATGGGTCACTTTGATGTAGTACATGACACTATTGATAGAGTCACTGTGTGTAGTACAAGACACTAGTGATAGGTCTCTGTGTGCTTTAGTCTACATGACATCTAGTGATAAGGTCACTACTGTGTTAGTACATGACACTAGTGATGGTCCACTGTGTGTTAGTAAATGACACTAGTGATAGGTCACTGTGTGTTAGTACATGACACTAGTGATAGGCTCCACTGAGTAGTACATGACACTGTGATAGAGTAGGTCACTGTGTGTTTTTGTACATGCACGTAGTGATAGATAGTGTCACTGTTGTGATTAGTAACATGACTGCCTATGATAGGATCAACTGTGTGTTAATCCATGACCTAGTATAGATAGGGTTCACTGTGTGTTAGTACAAGACACTAGTTGATTAGTGTCACTGTGTGTTAGTACATGACACTAGTGATTCAGATAGGTCGTTGTGTGTTAATACTCATGACACTAGTGATAGATAGGTCACTGTGTGGTATACTGACACTAGTGAAAGGATCGCTGTGTGTTAATATATGACCATCTAGTGATAGATACTGTGTGTGTAGTACACTTGACACTAGTGACAGTCACTCTCTGTTGTTTAGGGCATGACACTAGTGATAGAATAGGTTCTCTGTGTGTTAGTACATGACACTAGTGATAGATCACTGTGTTTAGTACATGAACACTATGATAGGATAGGTCCCTGTGTGTTAGTACATGACCTAGTGTTAAGGTCACTGTGTGTTTAGTAATGACACTAGTGACTAGATAGTTCAACTGTGTGTTAGTACATGGCACTAGTGATAGATAGTCTCTGTGTGTTAGTACAAGACTCGAGTGATAGATCACTGTGTGTTATTACATGACACTAGTGATAGGTCTCTGTGTTTATACATGACACGAGTGATAGGTCCTCTGTTGTTAGTCAATGACCACTAGTGATAGGTCACTGTGTTAGACATGACACTATTGATAGGTCACTGTGTGTTAGTACGTTGACACCTAGTCGATAGGTCACTTTGTGTGTAGGACATGACACTAGTGATGGGGTTCACTATGTGTTAGTACATGCACTAGGATAGGTCTCTTCTGTGTGTTAGTACATAACACACCTAGTGATAGGTCACTGGGTTAGTACATGACACTAGTGATAGGTCACTGTTGATAGATAGGTCACTTGTGTGTTATACATGACACTAGTGATAGATGCACTGTTGTGTTAGTACAGACACTAGTGATAGATAGTCACTGTGTGTTAGTACATGACACTAGTGATAGGTCACTGTGTGTTAGTACATGACACTAGTGATAGGTCACTGTGTGTTAGTACATGACACTAGTGATAGATAGTCACTGTGTGTTAGTACATGACACTAGTGATAGGTCACTGTGTGTTAGTACATGACACTAGTGATAGGTCACTGTGTGTTAGTACATGACACTAGTGATAGATAGGTCACTGTGTGTTAGTACATGACACTAGTGATAAATAGGTCACTGTGTGTTAGTACATGACACTAGTGATAGGTCACTGTGTGTAGTACATGACACTAGTGATAGGTCACTGTGTGTTAGTACATGACACTAGTGATAGGTCACTGTGTTAGTACATGACACTAGTGATAGGTCACTGTGTGTTAGTACATGACACTAGTGATAGGTCACTGTGTGTTAGTACATGACACTAGTGATAGATAGGTCACTGTGTGTTAGTACATGACACTAGTGATAGGTCACTGTGTGTTAGTACATGACACTAGTGATAGATAGGTCACTGTGTGTTAGTACATGACACTAGTGATAGGTCTCTGTGTGTTAGTACATGACACTAGTGATAGGTCACTGTGTGTTAGTACATGACACTAGTGATAGGTCACTGTGTTAGTACATGACACTAGTGATAGGTCACTGTGTGTTAGTACATGACACTAGTGATAGATAGTTTGTTGTTAGAAAATACATAGTGATAAAGGTCACTGTGTGTTAGTACATGCACTAATTGATAAGATCACTGTGTGTTAGTTTCATGCACACAGTGATAGGTCAACTGTGTGTGTACATGACACTAGTGATAGGTCACTGTGTGTTAGTACATGACACTAGTGATAGGTCCTGTGTTTAGTCTGACATTAGTGATAGGTCCTGTGTGTTAATATGCACTAGTGATAGGTCACTGTGTGTTAGTACATGACACTAGTGAAGTAGGTCACTGTGTTTAGTACTGACACATTAGGCCTGTGTTTGTACTGACCTAGGATAAGGCCTGTTTTAGTACATGACACTAGTGATAGGGCCTGGTTAGTTTCCTTGGAAAAAT